>JAGFBZ010000171.1:0-317500 GCA_018398805.1 Hirundichthys speculiger
TCCCGTTCCATGCAGAGAAAACCAGACTTTTCTTTTTTTGTTGTTGTTAGCATGTTAGCCTGCTAATTACAAGCCAAAATAGCACGATAGCAGCGGTTTGTTTACTACGGTTCAGAGACCAGAGGCTGTGAAGGTAACAGAAAGACCACAGTTGAGCCTTTGTCTTGTTTCGCTACTTTTTTATGTTTTTTAAACATATTTTAAACACATTATTGAGGCTCGGGGGGGCTTCGGCTCCAGTTCACGAATTCTGATTTACGCGGGGGGGGGGGGCGCTGGTCCCCATTAACCGCGAAAACTAAGGGATCACTGTACTGCAAATTTTTGTTGTAAAAAATCTCATCATTTTTTTCAGATAAAATTTCACATTAAGCAAATCAGAATTTTATCACATTAAAATTTTGTGACAAAAATGTTACAAAATAGTAAATCGTGACTTTTGTAGAACTGCATGTTTCTACTGTAAAATCGTTTTTTTTTTTTTTGTTGAATATGGACTTTTGAAAAGTCTTTTTTTTTTTTTTTTTTTTGAAATTTTATCGTTTTTAACGTTTTATAAAATTACCAGTTTGTCACAGAATTTTCCAAGACTGTACTTCTGTCATCTTCATAAACCACCACCTCCGACGGTGAAACGGCCGCTCGTCGAGTCGGGGGGGGGGTGGAGGGGGGAGGAGCTCGAGCACCGCCTGGACTCGACCCGTGCACGTACCTGCGGCGGAGCGCTGCGGAGGCTCAAACGCGCAGCATGCCGAAGCAGAGACAGAAAAGGGGAGCGGCTGCGGCGGCGTCTACGCGCAGCCCGACGCGCTACGACAGCAAACACACCACGGAGGAAACGCACTCACTGGCTTGTGGGTTTCCAGCCACCCCTGCCATGGCATGCTGGCCTATCTGCATCTGCCCCATGGCCCCCATGCCACCCACGGGAGCGCCGGCGGGGCGAGGCCCCATGCCGATGGCGCCCGGGCCCCCTCCAACCCCTGTCAGGTTAGTCAGGGCATTCATGGGATCTAGCAGAAGGGTAGACAACAGACAACATTACACAGCTCCAACATGCACAGCAGAAATCACGACCGCCATGAGTCCGGGACAGACAGGTCCGGCAGAGGACAGAACACAGCAGACCGACCGGCGCGGGGACGCAGCGTCCACTCACCTGGACCTCCCAGGGCCTTCTTATCTGCAGGAGACACAACAGCTGCCATCAGAGCCCAGAACCAGGAAACGAGCACATGTTCAGGCTGTTTCTGAGCTGAGCTGCACACCTGCTGCCTTCAGGTCACACGGACAGGTGAGCAGGACTCTTTCAGTTATTTAGTTCTAAAACAATTAATAAAAAAAAATCATCTGATCACAGCAGGTCGTAGAATCGGGCAGGTGAACCACAAACAGCTTTTAGCTACCAGTTAAACAACAAAAAAGAAGCCAAAAGGGAAATCTAAACTCACGAGGGAAACACTGACCACCTCCTGACTGCTTCTAGACCTGAGAGCTCCAGTCAGCTTCCAGTCAGCTTCTAGAAGCTTCTAGAAGCTTCTAGAAGCTTCCAGCCAGCTTCTAGAAGCTTCTAGAAGCTTCTAGAAGCTTTTAGAAGCTTCCAGTCATCTTCCAGTCAGCTTCTAGAAGCTTCCAGCCAGCTTTTAGAAGCTTCTAGAAGCTTCTAGAAGCTTTTAGAAGCTTCCAGTCATCTTCCAGTCAGCTTCTAGAAGCTTCCAGCCAGCTTCTAGAAGCTTCCAGCCAGCTTGCAGCCAGCTTTTAGAAGCTTCCAGCCAGCTTCCAGTCAGCTTCTAGAAGCTTCCAGTCAGCTTCTAGAAGCTTCCAGCCAGCTTCTCGTCAGCTTCCAGTCAGCTTCTAGAAACTTCCAGCCAGCTTCTAGAAGCTTCCAGTCAGCTTCTAGAAGCTTCCAGCCAGCTTCCAGAAGCTTCCAGTCAGCTTCTAGAAGCTTCCAGCCAGCTTCTCGTCAGCTTCCAGTCAGCTTCTAGAAACTTCCAGCCAGCTTCTAGAAGCTTCCAGTCAGCTTCTAGAAGCTTCCAGCCAGCTTCCAGAAGCTTCCAGTCAGCTTCTAGAAGCTTCCAGCCAGCTTCCAGCCAGCTTCCAGTCAGCTTCTAGAAGCTTCCAGTCAGCTTCTAGAAGCTTCCAGCCAGCTTCTCGTCAGCTTCCAGTCAGCTTCTAGAAACTTCCAGCCAGCTTCTAGAAGCTTCCAGTCAGCTTCTAGAAGCTTCCAGCCAGCTTCTAGAAGCTTCCAGCCAGCTTCCAGCCAGCTTCTAGAAGCTTCCAGTCAGCTTCTAGAAGCTTCCAGCCAGCTTCCAGCCAGCTTCTAGAAGCTTCTGGAAGCTTCCAGTCAGCTTCTAGAAGCTTCCAGCCAGCTTTTAGAAGCTTCCAGCCAGCTTCCAGCCAGCTTTTAGAAGCTTCCAGCCAGCTTCCAGTCAGCTTCTAGAAGCTTCCAGTCAGCTTCTAGAAGCTTCCAGCCAGCTTCTCGTCAGCTTCCAGTCAGCTTCTAGAAGCTTCCAGCCAGCTTCTCGTCAGCTTCCAGTCAGCTTCTAGAAACTTCCAGCCAGCTTCTAGAAGCTTCCAGCCAGCTTCCAGAAGCTTCCAGCCAGCTTCCAGACAGCTTCTAGAAGCTTCCAGTCAGCTTCTAGAAGCTTCTGGAAGCTTCCAGTCAGCTTCTAGAAGCTTCCAGTCAGCTTCTCAGTCAGCTTTCTAGAAGCTTCCAGCTTCAGCTTCTAGAAGCTTCCAGCCAGCTTCTAGAAGCTTCCAGCTTCAGCTTCTTCAGTCAGCTTCTAGAAGCTTCCAGAAGCTTCCAGCCAGAAGCTTCCAGTCAGCTTCTAGAAGCTTCCAGCCAGCTTCAGCTTCCAGTCAGCTTCCAGCCAGCTTCTAGAAGCTTCCAGTCAGCTTCCAGTCAGCTTCTAGAAGCTTCCAGCCAGCTTCAGCTTCAGTCAGCTTCCTTCCAGCCAGCTTCTAGAAGCTTCCAGTCAGCTTCTCAGTCAGCTTCTAGAAGCTTCCAGAAGCTTCCAGCTTCCAGCTTCCAGCCAGAAGCTTCTAGAAGCTTCCAGTCAGCTTCTAGAAGCTTCCAGCCAGCTTCCAGCTTCAGCTTCTAGAAGCTTCCAGCAGCTTCCAGCTTCAGCTTCCAGTCAGCTTCTAGAAGCTTCCAGCCAGCTTTTAGAAGCTTCCAGCCAGCTTCCAGTCCAGCTTCTAGAAGCTTCCAGCCAGCTTCCAGTCAGCTTCTAGAAGCTTCCAGTCAGCTTCAGCTTCTAGAAGCTTCCAGCCAGCTTCTCAGTCAGCTTCCAGTCAGCTTCTAGAAACTTCCAGCCAGCTTCTAGAAGCTTCCAGTCAGCTTCTAGAGCTTCCAGCTTCCAGCTTCCAGCCAGCTTTAGAAGCTTCCAGCCAGCTTCAGCTTCTAGAAGCTTCTCAGGAAGCTTCCAGCCAGCTTCTAGAAGCTTCCAGCCAGCTTCTAGAAGCTTCCAGTCAGCTTCTAGAAGCTTCCAGTCAGCTTTCTAGAAGCTTCCAGCCAGCTTCTAGAAGCTTCCAGCTTCCAGCTTCTAGAAGCTTCCAGCCAGCTTAGAAGCTTCAGTCAGCTTCTCAGCTTCCAGTCAGCTTCTAGAAGCTTCCAGCCAGCTTCTCAGTCAGCTTCCAGTCAGCTTCTAGAAGCTTCCAGACAGCTTCTAGAAACTTCCAGCCAGCTTCCAGTCAGCTTCTAGAAGCTTCTAGAAGCTTCCAGTCAGCTTCCAGTCAGCTTCTAGAAGCTTCCAGCCAGCTTCCAGTCAGCTTCTAGAAGCTTCCAGTCAGCTTTCAGCTTCTAGAAGCTTCCAGAAGCTTCCAGCCAGCTTCCAGTCAGCTTCTAGAAGCTTCCAGCCAGCTCTCTTCAGCTTCCAGCCAGCTTCTAGAAGCTTCCAGCTTCTCGTCAGCTTCAGAGCTTCAGAAGCTTCCAGTCAGCTTCCAGTCAGCTTCTAGAAGCTTCCAGCCAGCTTCTTCAGTCAGCTTCCAGTCAGCTTCTAGAAGCTTCAGCTTCCAGCTTCTAGAAGCTTCCAGTCCAGCTTCTCAGCTTCAGCTTCCAGCCAGCTTCTAGAAGCTTCCAGTCAGCTTCTCAGTCAGCTTCTAGAAGCTTCCAGAAGCTTCCAGCCAGCTTCAGCCAGCCAGCTTCTAGAAGCTTCCAGTCAGCTTCTAGCCTAGAAGCTTCCAGCCAGCTTCCAGTCAGCTTCTAGAAGCTTCCAGTCAGCTTCCAGTCATTTCTTCCAGTCAGCTTCTAGAAGCTTCCAGCCAGCTTTTAGAAGCTTCCAGCCCAGCTTCCAGTCAGCTTCAGTCAGCTTCCAGTCAGCTTCTAGAAGCTTCCAGCCAGCTTCTCAGCTTCAGCTTCCAGTCAGCTTCTAGAGCTTCTAGAAAGCTTCCAGCCAGCTTCTAGAAGCTTCCAGTCAGCTTCTAAAAGCTCAGGCTGGAAGCTTCTAGAAGCTTGGCTGGAAGCTTCTCCAGTCCAGCTTCCAGCTTCCAGCCAGCTTCTAGAAGCTTCCAGCCAGCTTCTAGAAGCTTCTGGAAGCTTCCAGCCAGCTTCTAGAAGCTTCCAGCCAGCTTCTAGAAGCTTCCAGTCAGCTTCTAGAAGCTTCCAGTCAGCTTCTAAGCTTCCAGAGCTTCAGCTTCCAGCCAGCTTTTAGAAGCTTCCAGCCAGCTTCCAGTCAGCTTCTAGAAGCTTCCAGTCAGCTTCTAGAAGCTTCCAGCCAGCTTCTCGTCAGCTTCCAGTCAGCTTCTAGAAGCTTCCAGACAGCTTCTAGAAACTTCCAGCCAGCTTCCAGTCAGCTTCTAGAAGCTTCTAGAAGCTTCCAGTCAGCTTCTCGTCAGCTTCTAGAAGCTTCCAGCCAGCTTCTCGTCAGCTTCCAGCCAGCTTCTAGAAGCTTCCAGTCAGCTTCTCGTCAGCTTCTAGAAGCTTCCAGCCAGCTTCTCGTCAGCTTCCAGCCAGCTTCTAGAAGCTTCCAGTCAGCTTCTAGAAGCTTCCAGAAGCTTCCAGCCAGCTTCCAGTCAGCTTCTAGAAGCTTCCAGCCAGCTTCTCGTCAGCTTCCAGCCAGCTTCTAGAAGCTTCCAGTCAGCTTCTCGTCAGCTTCTAGAAGCTTCCAGCCAGCTTCTCGTCAGCTTCCAGCCAGCTTCTAGAAGCTTCCAGTCAGCTTCTCGTCAGCTTCTAGAAACTTCCAGAAGCTTCCAGCCAGCTTCCAGTCAGCTTCTAGAAGCTTCCAGTCAGCTTCTAGAAGCTTCCAGTCAGCTTCCAGTCAGCTTCCAGTCAGCTTCTAGAAGCTTCCAGTCAGCTGTTGTGACGAAGAATGGACCAGAACTCCTCCAGAACCACGACAGAGAGCGATGAAGTCAGACAGGAACCCACGTTACTGCTGCTGGAGGCGGATCTACCAGCTTCTGGATCTGGACTCCTCAGGACCGACCACGTTGTTTCTATTTGGCTTCATTTTTGTTAAATAAATTAAAAAAACAATCTATTTTATCGTAGACGTGACCAGGACCCACCACGATCAGATGATCTTTATGATGTTTTTTCACAAAAACAGGGGAAAATAAACCCATGTGATTAAAAGAGGCGGAGCTAAGTTTGGCCCGTGGGGGTGCTGGTTTCGTTCCCCCCTCTAGTTCTGGTGAGTAAATCCATCCAGGTGTGAGCTGCTGTCATGTGACCTGAGAAGCTGCTGCTTCATGTTTCAACACTTACGAATGTCTCTGAAGTGGATGATGAGCCGCGCCACCAGAGACAGGTACTCCTCCTGAAAGAGAAACGCCATCGTTAAAACAGGTGAAACTCATCTAACAGGTGGAGCGGCGTCATGTGACGGCCGGGACAGGTACGGCTGTGGTCCGCCCTCCTCCTCGCCGCCGCTGTACTCACTCTGGTCTTGGCTTTGATGTAAACGTGGTTCTCCATGTCGGTGCTGGACTTGGGAGTGGTGTTCATGGTTCCAGCTTTCCTCATGGCGTCTTCACTGCAGACAAACGCAGAAGCGGATTAATGCAGAACATAAACTTCCTCTAAAACAACAAGGACGTGTCCAGAACCAGCTCCTGGTCTTTTTTGGTTTTTTTTTTTTTTATCTCATGGAAGCTTTAGATGAGGGGAATGAGGGAGAGGAGCATTAGCATTAGCTTCCGTTAGCTCGCGTTAGTGCGATTTCAAAACTCCATGGAAGTGATTGTTTTGTTGTAGGTGGCTGATCAGGTTTTACGTATTAAAGCTTGTGCTTCCCTCCTCGTAGAATTCACTCGGAGGATTCGTCACAAATAACCACCAAACTATCTTCTTCTGAAACTTAACCAAGTTCCATGCCGCCATATTTGTTGTGATCAGCGCTGTGCTGCAGGCTGCATTCAAGGTGGAACGTAAATTCCCACGTTACCTCGTTTGCTAGTCGTTCTTTCAGCCTTTTCTATTTTTTTCTATTTTTTATGTGTAACATGAGGGGAAATACTGCGAATATTAATTAAAGTCAGCAACTACTAAAATTATGACGAGTTAACGAGTTGTTTTCTGGCATGAGGGGGTATTCTTGATTTACCTTACTGAGTAATCGTTTTTCTGATTATGCCGACGTCACTTGAACATAACATTCACTGCTGGTCATTCAAGGCTCAGAGGGAGCGAGACACTGCTGTGTTGACAGAAATATAAATGTTATCAGGGCTATTCGTCGTGATATCGGAGTTATCGGGATGATGTCATAATTTCCTGTTATCAGCCCGATAGTGATCGTGCACCCCTAGTTTGAGGATCAGGATGAGACATGTGGTTTGTTTGTTTTTTAGTTACGGAAGTTAAACCAACACGGTAACATTGTGTTTACAACAGAAATAAATGACTCATTTCCATTATGTTTCCTGAATTCTGGTCCGGTTCCTCCTGACAGAACTAGAGGAACTGAGTCAGGTTTGGAGGTCTCCTGTTCAGCTCTGACCACAGATGTTCTCCAGGACTGAGATCAGGTCTCTGTGGTGTCCAGCTCCAGAACGTGGACTCTGTAGTCCTGAAGCCTCTCAGTAACTAATCTGGTGGTGCGTTCAGGGTCGTCGTCCATCTGGAGACCCGTTAGTGTCCAAGCTTTAACTTCCTGATGTCTGAGATGTTGCTTTAATATTTTTTTATAATGATGTCATCTATCTAGTGAAGTCCACCAGTCCCTCCCACATCATGATGCTGCCACCCCCGTGCTTCACAGCTGGATGGTGTTCTCAGGTCTTTCTCCTCCAGATGTAACGATGGTCCTCATGTCCAAACAGTCCAGTTTTAGTTCCATCAGACCAGGACATGTCTCCAGAAATGAAGCTCTTTGTCCCTGTGAGCGTCTCCAAACTGTAATCTGTCTTTGTCCTGTCTCTTCTGGAGTAATGTCTTCTTCCTGGCTGAGTGGACCTTCAGTCCATGTTGGTCCAGGACTGGTTCCTCTGTGGATGATGACCCTCTCTGACCAGCTGTTCAGGTTCTGTTCTGGGGTTGGTCCAGGTCCATCTCTGGGACTCAGAACCGTCTCCTTCCTGAGGACTATGATGGTGGAACGTTCCCATGGTGGTTCTACTGGTGGAGAACTGGTGGACCAGATGAACGTGGCTCCTTCAGACATCTGGAAACCGGACCAGGATGGACCAGACTGGTGGAGGTGGTTTTAGTTTCGGACGGTTCTTTCATTCACATATTTCTCAGGTTGGACTTTGTGAGTCCTGGATTCAGAAAAATCAAACTTACATACAGAAAAAATAAACTAGAAACTGCCTTGTGAAAAACTAATTTCACGAATCGTATTTTTTTTCCTCCAAGTAATCTAGACAAACTGAAGACAAATAAGGACATAAACTGTCCCATTAAAACCTAAGTAAAACCTAATGACAGGATGTTTCAGAGCTAAATGGATGTGAACCGGTAACAGCGACTCATTGTTCCCGACATGTTCCTGTTTATCATCAGCATCGGTATTCGGTACAGAGTGAATTATATCGTCTTATTGCATCGTTATTACTTGTTACTGCAATCACACTGTGAAACCAGAACTTCACCGAGTCTGTTCCGGTCTGTTCTCATAAAACCATGTCGCTGCAGCAGCTAACAATGCTAATAATGCTAAGCAGAAAAAGGAAGAAAGAAAACTACCCAGAAAACCTAAATAACTACGATTTTGTAACTTATTAAACAGGCCGAATTACAAACTGCATTTGGAGCCGAATTAATCACAAATTCCACCACATCTGTGGCCTTCCGCTGCAGTTAAAATACATGGTTCCTTCTTAAATGTCTAAGGTTTTACACGCGATCAGGAGTGACGCTCTTCCTCGATGAGCTAACTGCAGCTCGCGCAGAAAAACTCTACTAAACCGCCAAAAAAAGATTATAAAATAACTGTTTCTCACATCTGAGCCACGACTTTCTGTCGAAACTGTGGGCTCCTCCAGTCGCTGTCCGATCCGGGGACTTCCATGATACCGTTTACCGTTTATTTATTCCCTCTTTGAGTTTTAATAAAAAATTGACGGATCAAAGACTGTCCCTCTTCTTCTTCTGCTCCGCGCTGATGGCGGCTGCTGTGAACGCTGCTGCCGCCTGCTGGACAGAGGCGGCAACGACGCTGCAGCGGCACAGACGTCTCCTGTGCCGCATGGTGCCAGTGCGCCTGCGTCAAAGAATCATCGACGTCTGCCGACTGGTTTATAGGGAGACCTGGGGCCCGTTTCAGAAAGCGGGTTATGTAGAAACTCCGACTATGTTGAACCTCCTCTTAGGGGAACTCGGAGTTTTCCGTTTCACTAAGCGAGGTTTACTTAACCCCGAGCTGGAGGGTTCAGTTGGCTCCATTAGAATCACATTAACACATTTATGAACCCAACAGAGGAGATTAAGCTCCATCTGGTCAGCAGTAGTTAGCAGGTTATGTTTTATATGTTAGTTGATAGACTGAAGATTTTGGTTATTGAACAGGGCCGATGGCCCAGCAACCACCACAGATAATATAACATAACATAATATAATATATGGATGATATAATATAACATAACATAACATAACATAACATAACATATGGATGATAATAAATAATATAATATAACATAATATAATATAACATAACATAACATAACATAATATAATATAACATAAATAACATAACATAATATAAGATAATAAATATAAATAAATAAAAACATAACATAAGTACATAATATAACATAAATAACATACATATACATAACATACACATAAACATAATCTACATAACATATATATGGATGATAATATATAAACACAACATAATAAATAATAATAACATAATAACATTATATGGATAAAATAATATAATATAACATAACATAACATAACATAACATAACATAACATAATATAACAAAATATAACATAACATAACATAACATATGGATGATAATATATAATATAACATAACATAAAATAACATAACATAACATAACATAATATAACATAACATAATATATCATAACATAACATAACATAATATATGGATGATAATATATAATATAACATAACATAACATAAACTAACATAACATAACATAACATAATATATGGATGATAATATATAATATAACATAACATAACATATTATAACATAACATAAATATAACATAACATAATATATGGATGATAATATATAAATATAACATGACATAATATAATATAACATAACATAACATAATATATGGATGATAATATATAATATAATATAACATAACATAACATAATATAACATATAACATAACATAACATAATATAACATAACATAACATAACATAACATAATATAACATAACATAACATATAATATATGGAGATAATATAATATACATAACATAACATAATAACATAATATAATAACATAACATAATATAACATAACATAACATAACATATACATAACATACATAATAACATATACAGAATATAATAACATAACATAACATAACATAACATAACATAACATAACATAATAATGGATGATAACATATAATATAACATAACATAACATATATATAACATAATAACATAACAAACATAACATAATATAACATAACATAACATAACATAACATAACATAACATACATAATATGGATGATAATATATAACATAATATAACATAAATAATATAACATAACATAACATATATAATATATATAATCATAACATAAACATAACATAAGATAAGATAATATAACATAACATAACATAACATAATATATGGATAATATAATATAATATATATATAATATAATATAATATAATATAATTATAATAATTGTAAAAATCGCACATTTCGCAAAGCTTTTTTGACATGAAAATCACAAAATCACAACTTTCTTCCTCCTAGACATCCCGAGGGAGTCTGTTCCACTTGATAAAAAGTAAAATAAAAGTGATGGGACATAAAGTTGCAGTTATATGAAATTTGCAATTGTGTCACATTAAGTCAAAAAGTCACAATTTTGCAAAATTATGTATTATATTACATTATATTATACAAATATCAATGACCTGGTTGATCTGGCATGATTGTTATGGAGGAAAAAATAGATTATAATTCCATCAGAGGGGTCTCTGATGGGATTATAATCTATTTTTTAAAACGTGTAATGAAGCTCGCCTACACTTCCCACAATCCCCCTCTGATCAGCGCTACTGCGGCTCCACGTGCTCTGAAATTTTAGTCATCTGTTGCACAGAGGAGGGGCGGGAAAGTATGTCACTGGGGCACGAGGCTCTCCCCGCGGTCACGTGGTCCCGTTTTGTGCCGCGTGCGGCCGAGGCGGCCCCGAACACCCTCCTCCTCCTCCTCCTCCTCCTCATCATCATCTTCATCATACTGCTGCGCGCTGTTTGAAAAATCCAGACGGAAAGAGAACCGGGAGCGCAGCAGATGATCGACGGAACCAGAGTGAAGAAGAAGAATGTTTAGGTGACTTATTTATAAGGTGGTTTAATCTTCTTTCTGTGATGTGGAGGAAGCGGCAGGTGTCATTTAACCACTTTTAACGAGGGCTCGCGCGTGTGACTGTGCCAGAGCTCAAGATGACGACTGCCATGGACACGAACAACAACTCAGGTAAGCAGCGCTGTCTGACAACATCTTCTTTAGGCGACCACTTTCTTCTTTTAACTCACAGCTGGGGCGCACGCACGCGCGTCGTGACTAATGTGGCCTTTTAAAAAGCCGAGATATACAGTCGTGCGTGAGAGTCGGGACAGACTTGGAGGAGACCCATCAACCCCCCCGCTGCGGCCTTAGACGTCCTTTAAAGGCTGAAGTTGTCAGATTTCATAAGGAGTTCGGCAGAAACGCGTTCTGCCGCGCGTTAAAATCGCACCTGCGGAAAAGCGGCACGAAGAGCCGCACATGTCTGGTTGGAGCCGTCACGCGGACTGTCACCGTGAGTCCTCTCGCGTTTCAGGGAACTGGGTCACGATGACAGTCGGTTCCGGGCGAAGAACAGGAAGGGGTGTCTGTGCGTGTGCGCATACGCGCCCGCCCGCCGTATTGCCGCTGACGCTCCGTTGACGGTTCACATGGACCGGCGAACCTGAGCCATGTGCGCTTTGTTTTCACGGAGCTGCGCGCGCTGTGATTGGCTGCTGGTCGGACTGAGCTCATTACATAATTGTACTCCTCTTCCTCCCCCCCCCCCCCCCCCTCCCCTGAGCGAGGCTGTCTCTCCTTCACGCGATCCGTTTCACTTTTTTATCTTTAACAAAAGCAGATCAATAATCAGCAGGGCCGTTTCTGTCTTTCTGGGGGCCCCTGTTCTGTTGAGGGGCCCCTGTTCTGTTGGGGGGCCCCTAATGTCTCAAATGCTGTGATTGAGTTTATTAAGGACAACTTTGTACCAACATGGTTGTAAAATCACGATATTGAAACATCACAACTTTGTCCCAAAAAGCTAATTTTAGTAATAAAATCTCAAATTTCACAAAATCACAAGCTTTAGACAAAATTCCAGACTTTTTGTTGTCACAACATTTTTTCACCATTTTTTAAATTTAATATCCCAAGTTTTTTTTGCTTTTGGTCAAATGTGTACTTTTGCAAAATTATTTTTTTGTGACATAAAATTACGAGTTTAAGTCCTAAAAACGCATTTTTGTTGTAAAATCACACATTTTGCACAGTTTTCTGTCATTAAATTAAAAGAATAAAATAAAATCAGATTTTTTTTTTTTGTTTTTGATCCAGACTTTTGTAAAATTTACAAATTACTGTCATAAGATCACAACTTTCTGATTTGATGTTGAAACAGCTGTAAGGTCAAAGGTCAGGGGGAGGAGCTTGAGCTCCACATCAATACTATGAACAAAACCAAAAATAGTTTTGACTCTTTAAATGAACAGATATTGAACTGATGGAAATAAATTAATCAGAATTACTAACTGAAAAAATGACTTCCAGAAGTTTACAAAAAGTAAATATACATAGAAAATTAATGCACTGACACAAGTTAGATTCAAACATTTCACCTTTACCTGCGGGTCATCTGATGTGTGTAAGGCCTGGTGAATTCTCTGCTGCTGCCTAGCTCACGTTAGCGTTAGCTCACGTTAGCGCGATTTTAAAACTTTCAAAAGCGATGGTTGTGTTTCAGGTGGCTGATCGGGTTTGACGTATTAAAGCTTGTGCTATTTTTCCCTCCTTCGCTCGGAGAATTCGTCACAAATAACCAGCGAAATATCTTCTTCTGAAACTTTAACGAAGTTCCATTTCGATCACCGCCATGTTTGTTTGTTTTCATCAGCAGCTGTGCTGCATGCTGGATTCAAGGTGTAACGTAAATTCCTCCGTTCCCTCGTTTGCTTTATCATTTTCTATTTTTTCTTTTTTATGTGTAACATGAGGGAAAATACTGCGAATATCAATTAAAGTCAGCAACTTCTAAAATTATGACGAGTTAACGAGTTGTTTTCTGGCATGAGGGGGTATTCTTGATTTTTCCTTACTGAGAAATCTTTTTTCTGATTATGCTGACGTCACTTGAACATAACATTCACTGCCGTGTTGACAAAAATATAAATGTTATCGGGACTATTTGTCGTGATATCGGACTTATTGGAATGACGTCATCATTTCCTGTTATCGGGCATAATTACCGGGCACCCCTACCCACAATCCCCTTCTTCTCAGTGCTGCTGCGGCTCCACGCCTTCTGACATTTTAGTCATCTGCTGCAGAGTTGAGGGGCGGGAAAGTATGTCACTGGAGTACAGGGCCCTCCCACATGGTCACATGGTCTCTTTAGGCTCCTCCAGTCACCAGGGTCCCCTTCAGTCACCAGGGGCCCCTCCAGTCACCATGGGCCCCTCCAGTCCCCAGGGTCCCCTCCAGTCACCAGGGGTCCCTCCAGTCACCAGGGGCCCCTCCTGTCAACAGGGGCCCCTCCAGTCCCTATGGGCCCCTCCAGTCACCAGGGGCCCCTCCAGTCACCAGGGTCCCCTTCAGTCACCAGGGGCCCCTCCAGTCACCATGGGCCCCTCCAGTCCCCAGGGTCCCCTCCAGTCACCAGGGGTCCCTCCAGTCACCAGGGGCCCCTCCAGTCACCAGGGGCCCCTCCAGTCACCAGGGGTCCCTTCAGTCACCAGGGTCCCCTCCAGTCACCAGGGGCCCCTCCAGTCACCAGGAGCCCCTCCAGTCAGCAGGGTTCCCTTCATTCACCAGGGGCCCCTCCAGTCACCAGGGGTCCCTTCAGTCACCAGGGTCCCCTCCAGTCACCAGGGGCCCCTCCAGTCACCAGGAGCCCATCCAGTCACCAGGGTCCCCGTCATTCACCTGGGGCCCCTCCAGTCACCAGGGTCCCCTTCAGTCACCCGGGGCCCCTCCAGTCACCAGGGTTCCCTTCATTCACCAGGGGCCCCTCCAGTCACCAGGGGCCCCTCCAGTTCCCAGGAGCCCCTCCAGTTCCTAGGAGCCCCTCCAGTCACCAGGGGCCCCTTCAGTCACCCGGGGCCCCTCCAGTCACCCGGGGCCCCTCCAGTCACCAGGGGCCCCTCCAGTCACCAGGGGCCCCTCCAGTCACCAGGGGCCCCTGCATCTGTCGAGCCCGTATGCAGAAAGGATCAGCTCTGCACACAAGTGTGTGTTGCTCATAAATGGCAGAAACGTGACAGCAGAGGAGGAGGAGGTGTGTGTGTGGGCGGGGCTTCTGCAGCCAGTCTCGTGTGTGTGGGCGGGGCTTCAGCAGCCAGTCTCGTGTGTGTGGGCGGGGCTTCTGCAGCCAGTCTCGTGTGTGTGTGTGTGTGGGCGGGGCTTCTGCAGCCAGTCTCGTTGTGCAGCCGGCTGTGTGGAGGAGGCACGTGGCCTGGGGGTGTGATCAGGAGAGGAGCAGCAGGAGGGGGAGGAGCCTCCTCTCGTGTGCTGTGATGTCACCAGAGGTGGCGGCAGCTGTTCCTGGTCAGGTGAACGTCCCGCTCTGCTCTGATCTGTCTCTTTCAAATGAACGTCTTCGTTAAAGCCGACATTAACTGGCCGTCCCTCGTGTCCTCCAGGTGTCATGGGAGGAAAACCTTCCCAGCATCCTCTGCTGTGTTTTTTCTGTGTTAGTGATCCCACGTGGTTCTGGACTTGTTGAGTCTGGAGGTTTGAGCTGCTCAGGTGTCTCAGGTGTCTCCAGAGCCTGACCTCCTCCTCTCTCCTGCAGGGGGCGTCATCTCCTACGTGGGCTCCTGCGGAGGTTCCCCGTCCAGAACCAGTCCGGTCTCCATGTTCAGCGAGAACTCCAACTCCCAGCTGTGCTTCGCCTCCTCCTCCTCCTCCTCCTCCTCCTCCTCCTCCAGCAGCTCCGGCTCCGCGGGAGACGACGGCTCCTCCTCCGCCTCCTCATCGGTGGGCGGTTCCCCTCGAGGGCGGGACGACGGCGCTCTGAGGGCGTCGCCCAGCCAGTCCGTGGCCAGTCTGACCAGTAAGTGGTGTGGCGGTCGCCTGGACGCCTCCAGATGTTCGAGTCCGGTTCTCCAGATGTGGTGTTGTTGTGTTTCAGAGCTGAACGGGATGCTGCTGCTCTGTAAGGTCTGCGGCGACGTCGCCTCGGGTTTCCACTACGGCGTCCACGCCTGCGAGGGCTGCAAGGTGAGCCGCCGCCGCCACGGGTCCACCGCACACCCCGACATTTACACAAACACACGGGGACACACGGGGGCCACAGGGGGCCACAGAGGGCCACACGGGGGGCACACGGGGCCATAGGAGGGCACACGGGGCCACAGGGGGCCACACGGGGCCACAGGGGGTCACACGGGGGTCACACAGGGGCCACAGGGGGCCACACGGGGGCCACACAGGGGCCACAGGGGGCCACACGGGGCCACAGAGGGCCACACGGCGTCACAGGGGGCCACACGGGGCAACACGGGGCCACAGGAGGCCACACGGGGGCCACAGGGGGGGCACACGGGGCCACACCGGGCCACAGGGGGACCACACGGGGCCACAGGAGGCCACACGGGGGCCACACGGGGCCACGCGGGGGCCACACGGGGCCACAGGAGGCCACATGGGGGCCACAGGGGGCCACACGGGGCCACAGGGGGCCACACGGCGTCACAGGGGGCCACAGGGGGGCCACACGAGGCCACAGGAGGCCACACGGGGGCCTTACGAGGCCACACGGGGCCACAGGGGGCCACACGGCATCACAGGGGGCCACACTGGGCCACACGGGGCCACAGGAGGCCACACGGGGGCCACAGGGGGGCACACGGGGGCCACAGGAGGCCACACGGGGCCACAGGGGGACATACGTGGGCCACAGGGGGCCACACGAGGCCACACGGGGCCACAGGGGCCACACGGGGCCATGCGGGGTCACACGGGGGACATACAGGGCCACACGGGGGCCGCGGGGCCATACGGGGCCACACGGAGCCACAGGGGAGCATACTGGGCCACACAGGGGCCACAGGGGGCCACACGGGACCACAGGGGGCCACACGGGGCAACACAGGGCCACACGAGGCCACACGGGGGCCACACGGGGCCACACACGGGCCACAAGTGGCCAAAAGGGGGCCACACCAGGCCACATGGGGGCCACACAGGGCCATACGGGGCCACACGGAGCCACAGGGGGCCATACTGGGCCACACAGGGGGCCACACGGGACCACAGGGGGCCACACGAGGGCCACACGGGGCCACAAGGGCCACAGGGCCCGCACGGGGCCACACGGGGGCCACCTCTGAAAAAGCTCCTAAACTGTAACCTGGTAAATGAGTGAAGTCAGAAACTGTGATGTCATCATAACCTCAAATTAGTGAACGAAATCTTGGAAACTGACGTTAAAGTCTGAGAAACAAAGAAAAACTTCATAAAGTCACAAATTTGTGTTTAGAAACACTGGAATTTCGACTTTAAAATCTCACAAATTAGCGAGAAAAATGTTCAGAAACGACCAGTTTTAGGGCCACATTTCCAACGTAATTGTTAACGTCGCAGTTAAACCTTAACTGCAATTTTATAAACTTGCAAATACTCAAAAAAAAAAAAAGAAAAATTTAATGAAGTCGTAAATTTGCCTAAAGAAACAAAAAATTTTACTTTAAAACCTTGTAGATTTTCAAGAAAAAAAAAATGCAGAAATTTTGACTTTAAGTAAAAAAAATTGTAAGAAAAAAAAAAATAGAAAATGTTCACTCCATAAAATCATTTAAAAGAAAGATCTCTGTTTTCCAGCGCAGAGTGTTGATTTAAAGTACTACAGTGATCCCTCACCAGTTCACGCTTTAAGTTCCACGGTTTTAGTTATTCGCAGATTTTTCAGAAATATATAATATAATTTTTACAAAATCGAGAAAAAAAAACGCAGGAACTTCACAGGATGTTGTGCGCGTTCTCTCACAGCAAAGAAATGCTGTGAGCCAAACTGGCCCCTTTAAGAAGGTGGCCTTATGGGTAATGTAGTGTGTGAGCCCAACACTACAACCTGTGTGATGTTACAAGTTCCTGCAGTGCCAGAATAAAGTTCCCGTTCCATGCAGAGAAAACCGGACTTTTTCTTTTGTTGTTGTTAGCGTGTTAGCCGCTAATTACGAGCCAAAAGTAGCACAATACCAGCGGTTTGTTTACTACGGTTCAGAGACCAGAGGCTGTGAAGGAAACAGAAAGACCACAGTTGAGCCTTTGTCTTGTTTCGCTACTTTTTTGGGGTTTTTAAACATATTTTAAACACATTATTGAGGCTCGGGGGGCTCCGGCAGTTCACGGGTTTTGATTTACGTGGGGGGGATCCCCATTAACCGTGACAAATAAGGGATCACTGTAATGCTTTAAATACTCACCTGGTAGCCTGGCGCCCCCTGCTGGCTGCAGGGCCGTCCTGCACCTGTCCGGTCCGTCGCAGCCGCCGCCTGAACCCTGAATGTCTCCCCCTGCAGGGCTTCTTCCGCCGCAGCATCCAGCAGAACATCCAGTACAAGAAGTGCGTGAAGAGCGACAGCTGCACCATCATGAGGATCAACAGGAACCGCTGCCAGCAATGTCGCTTCAAGAAGTGCCTGTCTGTGGGCATGAGCCGGGACGGTGAGCCCCGCCCTCCTCCCCTCACCTGTGACACACACACCTGTGACCTCACCTGTGACACACCTGTGACTCACCTGTGACCACCACCTGTGACACCTGTGACACCTGTCACCTGTGACTCACCTGTGACACACCTGTGACTGTGACACCTGACTCACCTGTGACACCTGTGACTGTCACCTGTGACCTGTCACCTGTGACTCACCTGTGACAACACCTGTGACACACCTGTGACACACCTGTGACCTGTGACACACCTGTGACCACACCTGTGACACACCTGTGAACACCTGTGACACACCTGTGACACACCACTCACCTGTCACACACACCTGTGACACACCTGTGACACACCTGTGACACACCTGTGACCTCACCTGTGACACACTGTGACACCTGTGACCACACACCTGTGACACACCTGTGACACACCTGTGACACACCTGTGACTCACCTGTGACACACCTGTGACTCACCTGTGACACACCTGTGACACACCTGTGACTCACCTGTGACACACCTGTGACACACCTGTGACTCACCTGTGACACACCTGTGACTCACCTGTGACACACCTGTGACACACCTGTGACACACCTGTGACACACCTGTGACACACCTGTGACACCTGTGACACACCCTGTGACTCACCTGTGACACACCTGTGACACACCTGTGACACACTGTCACCTGTGACACACCACACCTGTGACACACCTGTGACACACCTGCTGTGACACACCACACCTGTGACACACCTGTGACTCACCTGTGACACACCTGTGACACACCTGTGACACACACACCTGTGACACACCTGTGTGACACACCTGTGACACACCTGTGCACCTGACTCACCTGTGACCACACCTGTGACACACCACACCTGTGACACACCTGTGACACCACACCTGTGACACACCTGTGTGTGACTCACTGACACACCTGTGCTCACCTGTGACACACCTGTGACACACCTGTGACCACACCTGTGACACACCTGTGACACACCTGTGACACCTGTCACCTCACCTGTGACACACCTGTGACACCTCACCTGTGACACACCTGTGACACCACACCTGTGACACACACACCTGTGACACACCTGTGCACCTGTCACCTGTGACACACCTGTGACACCTGTGACACACCTGTGACTCACCTGTGACACACCTGTAACACACCTGTGACTCACCTGTGACACACCTGTGACACACCTGTGACACACCTGTGACTCACCTGTGACACACCTGTGACACACCTGTGACTCACCTGAAACACACCTGTGACACACCTGTATAGTCAGGTCCTGACTGCAGCGCTGCTTTACGTGTCAGAAGGTCAAACAGAGCAGTGCCACTTCTGACCACATGGGGGCGCATAGATCCGACGATACCGAACCCTGAGTCCCGCTGGACTGACTTTATTTGTCAGGAGGACGTAAAAACATCGGGACTTTATTAACACACATTTTTCAGAAAAAATCTTGGAAGTTGTGACTTTAAACCAGAAGTCAGACTCGTTTCCACTGAGGGCCACATCAGCGTCATGGTGGCCCTCCAAGGGCCAGACTGACAGCATGAATGTAACAAATGCAATGTAAATCAAAAATAAATTAAACTATACCTTATTATAATAATAAATACAGAAACCGTTATTAACATGTATTCAAGTTTCAAATATTTAAGTCATTATTATATTAAACTCAGGGTTTGTGGTTTTAAGTGTATCCGTTACCTTGGTTTCAGAAGCGGGTCTTTGTTTTCCTTGCAGGCTAAATTTAGCATACTTAGCTAGATTAAACTCTTTCACGACTGACACACATTACACAGAAGTTATACTTTTGTGCATCAATTTTTCTTTTCTTGGACATGTTGGGGTTAGTTTGTTGAGGTTTTTCTCGCTCATAGCTACCATTATCGTTGTGGGTAACGACGAAATGCATGATGGGAGATGTAGTTTATTGTCAACATGCGCTTTAAAGCGGCGTGAGCTTATTTTAAGTCTTAAAATATTGGTTTAAAATTTAAGCCAATAATGGCCAAGCTCTCGAGGGGCCACATAACATGACATGACGGGCCACGTTTGGCCCGCGGGCCTCGTGTTTGACACACGTGCTTTAAACAGTTCAGTAGTTCTGACTTTAGATTCACCAGAAGAAACTGTGACTTTCTAAACTTCGTGATCCATCTGCCCCCTGCTGGTCAGAGACGGTATGGACACAGAGAGACACCTTAAATGATGAGGTTGTAACGACTGGATGAAGAGGAGCTGTGATCTCCTCCTCCTCCTCGTCCTCCTCCTCCTCATCTTCCTCTCCGTCTGTCCACAGCGGTTCGCTTCGGTCGGATCCCGAAGCGTGAGAAGCAGAGGATGCTAGCAGAGATGCAGAGCGCCATGAACAACATGGTCAACAACCAGCTGCAGAACGACTTCCAGCTGACCAGCCTGACCTCCTCCTCCTCCTCCTCTTCCTCCTCCTCTTCCTCCTCCTCCTCCTCCTCCTCCTCCTCCTCTCCATGCTCAGGGGTCTCCATCGCCCCCCAGGCCACGCCCCTGCTCCTCCCTCCATCCTCCCCCTCCGCTCCTGCTCTGGCTCCCTCCTCCTCCTCCCCTCACATTCCTCTCCCTCCCTCCTTGTGTCAGAGCCCCGCCCCCAGCCCCGCCCCCAGCCCCTCCCCACCCCCCAGCCCCGGGACAGACGCCACCATCAGTGCCATCACCCGCGCCCACCGTGAAACCTTCCTGTACGCCCACGACAAGCTGGCCAATCCCCACGCGGCGACCCAGCAGCAGAATAACCACGCCCACCGCCACGACGGGGAGGCGGAGCTCTGGGGGAACTGCTGCGCCAACGGTTACCACTCGAAGGGCGGCAACAACAACTTCCACAACCCGAGCTCGCGCCTGTCTCTGGACAACAACCACAACGCTGCTAACAACCACCGCTGCAACGGGAGGCGGAGCCTGCACAACAGCAACCTGGGTGGAGGGGAGGGGCGTGGCGATCATGTGACCCAGAGGCCGCGGGGTCCAGTGAAGAACCGTTCTGGGATTGTTCTGGTAAGAACCCGTTATTATAAGACGTTTGAAAACTTTATGAATCTGAACATTTGAAGTTTTTCTGAAAAGAAATTCAGATACTGAGACTAAAAATTACAGACTAGAAAAAAAAAATTACAAAATTCTGATTATGAATTTTCATATTTTTAAGATAAAAAAATTACAATCAATAAAACAAATAATTATAAAATTGTGATAAAGATTTTTAAAAATAACAGAAATTCTCACTTTATTCACTTGAACATTTGGAAGAAAAAACATGGAAAAAAACGAAGTTTTTTTTTTTAACTTTATAAACTAAATAAACAAACCTAAATTTGAAAGATAACTTTACAAATTCATTTTATAAATCTGCCAGTTTGCAAGACAGAATTTTTGAAAGTGAGCTTGTAAATTTGTCAAAACTGTCTGGTGGAGGTTCGGCTCCATCCAGCTGCTCAGAACCGCTCCAGAACCGCTCCAGAAACGGTCCAGGATTGGTCCCGAACCGGTCCAGAACTGTTACGGAACCGGTCCCAAACTGGTACAGATCCACTCCAGAACCAGTCTAGAACTGTTCCAGAACCGGTCCAAAAACAGGTCTAAAACCACTCTAGAAATGGTCCAGGATTGGTCCTGAACCGGTCCTGAACTGTTACAGAACCGGTCCAAGCTGGTCCAGAACCACTCCAGAACCAGTCTAGATCTGTTCTAGAACCAGTCCAAAAACAGGTCCAAAACCACTCCAGAAATGGTCCAGGATTGGTCCTGAACCGGTCCTGAACTGTTACAGAAAGGTCCAAGGTGGTCCAGAACCACTCCAGAACCAGTCTAGATCGGTTCTAGAACCGGTCCAAAAAACAGGTCCAGAACCGCTCCAGAAACAGTCCCGAATTGGTCCTGAACCGCTCCAGAACCGGTCCAGAACCAGTCCCAAATTGGTCCAAAACCACTTCAGAACCGCTCTAGAACGGTTCCAGAACCGGTCCAAAAACAGGTCCAGAGCCGCTCCAGAAACGGTCCCAAATTGGTCCTGAACCGGTCCAGAACTGTTACAGAACCGGTCCCAAACAGGCCCAGAACCATTCCAGAACCAATCTAGAACTGTTCCAGAACCGGCCCAAAAACAGGTCCAGAACCTCTCCAGAAACGTTCTCAAATTGATCCAGAACCACTTCAGAACAGGTCCCAAACTGGTCCAGAACTGCTGTAGAACCGGTCCCGAACTGGTCCAGAACTGGTCCAAAAACAGGTTCAGAACCGCTCCAGTAATGGTCCAGGATTGGTCCCGAACCGCTCCAGAACTGTTCCAGAAGTGTTCCAGAACCAGTCCCAAACTGGTCCTGAACCAGTCCCGAACAGGTCCAGAACTGGTCTCGAACTGGTTCAGAACCACTCCAGAACTGGTCTGGAACTGTTCTGGTCCAGAACCGGTCCAGTACGTCTGTTGTTAGTCTCTCAGCGCCGCTGGTTCTGCTTCCACGAATGTCTGAACATGTCTGTAGTTCAGGTCTGTGACCTGCGGGGGGCGTCGGCGAGCAGCCGTCTGATTGGCCGATTGTCTCCACAGGCTTGTCCCATGAACGTCCAGCCGCAGGCGGACCCCCTGAAGACCCCGCAGCAGATCTGGGAGGACTTCTCCATGTCCTTCACCCCGGCCGTCAAGGAGGTGGTGGAGTTCGCCAAACATATCCCAGGATTCAGCGCTCTGTCCCAGAACGACCAGGTGACCCTGCTGAAGGCCGGCACCTTCGAGGTGAGACGACGCCGGCGCCGTTTGGGTTCCAGTCGCTCGTGAAAACGAGAGTTTTCAGTTTGGGTAGCAGCAGGGTTTTAAAGGGTTTTAGTTGGGAGCTCCCCCTGCAGGCCTGGAGGCCCAGCAGCTTGATTGACAGGTCGCTCGTTTCCTCGTTCACTAGCGTGTGACACTAAGTCCGTTTAGCATTTTTACGAAAAAAAAAAGTTGTGATTCTGTGAAATTTGAGATTTTACGACAAAAATTAGATTTTTAGAATAAAGTTGCAGTTTTGTGAAATTCACGATTTTTCAACAAAAATGTGAAACTTTAAGACATAAAGAATTTTATTGAAAAAATCTTGCGACTTAGTGAGACTTGATATTTATCAACAAAATGTTGTAAGAAAAATGTAAAATTACGACAAAATGGATTTTTAATATAAAATTACAACTTTATCGTAAAATCAAGAATTTTTTCTGCGAAATTGTAAATTTTACAAAATCACAACTTTAAATAAATACCATATTTTCTTAAGTATAAAATATTGAGTTTGGAATTTTGGACGTGAAAACATGAATTTCGTATTAATTACCGGATTAACGGAGCTGGGTGTCATCAGATGACACCCGGACCTGAAGGGGGCCCAGTCCAGAACCCTGTGGAACCACAACAAAGCCAGAACTGAAAGTGTGCGTTGCTGAACGGCTGCTGTACGGTTTGTCTTCGTCGTCGCCACAGGTGCTGATGGTGCGCTTCGTGTCGCTGTTCGACGTGAAGCGGCAGACGGTGACGTTCGTGTCCGGCGCCACCTACAGCCTGGAGGACCTGCGCGCGATGGGGATGAGCCAGCTGCTGGGAGCCATGTTCGACTTCAGCAGCAAGCTGGCGGTGCTGGAGCTGAGCGGCGAGGAGCTGGGGCTGTTCACCGCCGTGGTGCTGGTGTCCGCAGGTGAGCGCCGCGCGCCCGAGTCGGCTTCAGTTAAGCCCCGCCCCCTTCCCAGCAGCTGCTCTGTTGACCCGGCTCCCGTCTGTGTTTTTTGTGCGTCAGACCGCTCCGGGATCGAGAACGTGGCGTCGGTGGAGCAGCTGCAGGAGAACCTGATCAGAGCGCTGCGCCTGCTGGTCAACAAGTCCGCCGTTGCCCCCGACGACGGCGCCGACAACATGGACTCGCCGCGGTTCACCAAGCTGCTCCTGCGGCTGCCGGACCTGCGCACGCTCAACAACATGCACTCCGAGAAGCTGCTGTCCTTCCGCATCGACGCCTGACGCCGCCGCCGTCGACCCGGCGGTCCCAGACTCAGAGGGGGCGCTGTTCTCCAGAGACCAGAGGGGGCGCTGTTCTCCAGAGACCAGAGGGGGCGCTGTTCTCCAGAACACCAGAGGGGGCGCTGTTCTCCAGAGACCAGAGGGGGCGCTGTTCCCCAGAGCACCAGAGGGGGCGCTGTTCTCCAGAACACCAGAGGTGGCGCTGTTCTCCAGAACACCAGAGGGGGCGCTGTTCTCCAGAACACCAGAGGGGGCGCTGTTCTCCAGAGACCAGAGGGGGCGCTGTTCTCCAGAGCACCAGAGGGGGCGCTGTTCTCCAGAGCACCAGAGGGGGCGCTGTTCTCCAGAGCACCAGAGGGGGCGCTGTTCTCCAGAACACCAGAGGGGGCGCTGTTCTCCAGAGACCAGAGGGGGCGCTGTTCTCCAGAGCACCAGAGGGGGCGCTGTTCCCCAGAGCACCAGAGGGGGCGCTGTTCTCCAGAGACCAGAGGGGGCGCTGTTCCCCAGAGGGGGCGCTGTTCTCCAGAACACCAGAGGGGGCGCTGTTCTCCAGAGACCAGAGGGGGCGCTGTTCCCCAGAGGGGGCGCTGTTCTCCAGAGCACTAGAGGGGGCGCTGTTCTCCAGAACACCAGAGGGTGCGCTGTTCCCCAGAGACCAGAGGGGGCGCTGTTCTCCAGAACACCAGAGGGGGCGCTGTTCTCCAGAGACCAGAGGGGGCGCTGTTCTCCAGAACACCAGAGGGGGCGCTGTTCTCCAGAACACCAGAGGGGGCGCTGTTCTCCAGAGCACCAGAGGGGGCGCTGTTCTCCAGAACACCAGAGGGGGCGCTGTTCTCCAGAGTACCAGAGGGGGCGCTGTTCTCCAGAGCACCAGAGGGGGCGCTGTTCTCCAGAACACCAGAGGGGGCGCTGTTCCTCAGAGACCAGAGGGGGCGCTGTTCTCCAGAGCAGCTGCAGACCAGAGGAGCAGAAGAAGAACGTTGACGGGCCTCCTCTGGTCCGTTCTGCTTCACAACGTCCTGATTCGAGCTCTTCTGATCTGGTTCCTCCAGAACTGGTCCTGGTCTCTGGTTCCTGGTCTCTGGTTCCTGGTCTCTGGTTCCTGGTCTCTGGTTCCTGGTCTGTGGTTCCTGGTCTCTGGTTCCTGGTGGACCTCAGTCGTGCTTCCATGTTCTGTTCTTCTCCTGGAAACTCTTCCAGACGGACCACACCGGTCCAGTGAGGCCTGCAGGCCCTCAGGTGGACCTGCTGGGGGTTTTCTTCTTCACCTGAGGGGTAGATCTTCTGGGACGTGGTCTCCTGGGACGTGGTCTCCTGGGACGTTGTCTTCTGGGACGTGGTCTTCTAGGATGTGGTCTCCTGGGACGTGGTCTCCTGGAACGTGGTCTCCTGGGACGTGGTCTTCTGGGACGTGGTCTCCTGGAACGTGGTCTCCTGGGACGTGGTCTTCTGGGACGTGGTCTCCTGGGACGTGGTCTCCTGGGACGTGGTCTCCTGGGACGTGGTCTCCTGGGACGACTGAGTGCTTTTATAATCTTCTCCACGCTGATTCGCCACGATAACTGCTTCTCTAAGAACATCGCTGATGTCTTTCCCTCGTGGCATTATGTTAATGACCCAGACCAGCCAACTGTCAGAACTTCATAAGGGTCTGAACACTGTTTTTTTTTTTCTTCATTTTTATTAAATAAATGTTTTCCGGAGCTCAAAGCTGACGTGTTTTTGTTCACCTGAGCTCTGATTGATCAGGTAGAAGATCAGGTGACTTTTATTCTGACTTCCATAAACGAGGACGAACTTCTGAACCTCCTCCAGCTCAGGAGCAGCCAGGACTTCCAGAACATTCCTGTTTTTTAACCTCCGTCTCCACGGACTGATGGAGCTGGGCCACGCTCCACATGTGCACGTTCACATGCGTGCACAGTACACCTGAGCAGGTGTCCCGCAGGTGCAGCTGCACGTCTGCTGTAAATGTGTCTGTAAATACAGAAATGCACCTGAACGAACGTCTCTGACCTTTTCTGTTCAAACACAAACATAAACATCATCTCTTAATTCTTTTATTTTATTTTCTTTAATTTCATTCTTTTATTTTCTTTAATTTCAGTCTTTTATTTTCTTTCATTTCATTCTTTTATTTTCTTTAATTTCATTCTTTTATTTTCTTTAATTTCAGTCTTTTATTTTCTTTAATTTCAGTCTTTTATTTTCTTTAATTTCATTCTTTTATTTTCTTTAATTTCAGTCTTTTATTTTCTTTAATTTCATTCTTTTATTTTCTTTAATTTCAGTCTTTTATTTTCTTTAATTTCATTCTTTTTCTTTAATTTCAGTCTTTTATTTTCTTTATTTTTTATTTTCTTTAATTTCAGTCTTTTATTTTCTTTAATTTCATTCTTTTATTTTCTTTAATTTCAGTCTTTTATTTTCGTTAATTTCATTCTTTTTCTTTAATTTCAGTCTTTTATTTTCTTTAATTTCAGTCTTTTATTTTCTTTCATTTCATTCTTTTATTTTCTTTAATTTCATTCTTTTATTTTCTTTAATTTCAGTCTTTTATTTTCTTTAATTTCAGTCTTTTATTTTAGTTAATTTCATTCTTTTTCTTTAATTTCAGTCTTTTATTTTCTTTAATTTCAGTCTTTTATTTTCTTTAATTTCATTCTTTTATTTTCTTTAATTTCAGTCTTTTATTTTATTTAATTTCATTCTTTTATTTTATTTTATTTTATTTTATTTCAGTCTTTTATTTTTAAATCCCCAAAAACTGAACCAGAAATGACGTTTAACGTTAATAAAGTAATAAAGATAAATATTTTAGTCCAGACCCACAAAAGACATAAATAAGAAAAAAAAAAACAGTTAAGCACATGAACAAAATAAGATAAAATAACTAATTAATTAATCAAAAAAAAAATCTAAATAAGCACATTAAAAATAGAATCAAATAATATTCAAAAATGAATAAAAAAATGATGAAAACATAAATATATAGATACAGAATGGACACAACATAAATCAGTTAAGCGCATAAAAAAATTAAATAAAATAATAATAATTATTTAATTAAAAAATATCTACACTAAAAATAGAATTAAATAATATAACAAACATGTAAAAGAAATAATGAAAACAAATATAAACACGGTATGGACACAAAATAGATAAATAAATAAAAATAGAACAAAATAAGGCGCAGTGGTTACAGAGGCTACAGTCCTCCTGTAGCCCCGCCCCCTTGGTGATGCGGCAGGTCCTGGTCACGGGTTCGACTCCCATGAGCCTCTGGGGTCTCCTCAGTCTCTTCTTCACTGTCAAATAAAGGCCACTAGTGCCAAAAAGATAGAATAAAATAATTTAAAAAATATAGTAAAACACATGAAAAATAAAAATTGTATGAAATTAAATGAATAAATTAAAAAAAAAAATCTAAATATGTACACAAAAATAAAATAATAAGAAATGAATGAATAAAGTAAATAATGAAAACAAATATATACATACAGTTTAAACACAAAATGAAAAATAAACAGTTAAGTACATAAATAAATGAAATAATAAGAAATAAATAAATTAACAAAAGCAAACAAAAGATTCACTTTCTAAACTCACAAATTTTGAAGCAAAACCTCTGAATTTATGATTTTAAAATAATAAACATTTCTCAGGAAATAAATCAGTATTTCTGACTTTTTAACTAATTTGTAAAGAAAAAAAACTGACTTAACAAATTTAGAAATGTATTTTCTGATGGAAAACAACTGGACTCTGGAGTTAAAACTTTCTCCAAACAAAAACTACATTTAAAAAATTGAAGAAAAAACAGCTAAATTTCTGAATTTATAAACTCAAACTGGTGAAAGAAAGGTGAGAAACTGACGTCGCTACCTGATAAAACTGAGGTCATTTCAGAGCCTCCGAGTGACAAAAATAAACTTTAGATGAAAACAGCTCATTTTCTTCCTCTGAACGTTGAGGCTTCGGCGCCCCCTGGTGGCCGCAGGAGCTCAGTGCATCTGTTCAGGCTTCACCCTGAAAGAATCAACTGGGAGCATCTTCCATCCCTCACCTGTTCACCTGTTCACCTGCTCACCTGTTCACCTGCTCCGGCATGTGATTGGCCAGCTGGAGCTGCTAGTAGAATAGAATATCACAGAATGCCAACACAAAAAAATAAGTTTACTGGTGAACCAAAACGACTTCAAGTGGGAAATATTCCCTTTGATGCTCAATTAGCTGCATTTTAATTTAATCCAAAACACTTCACTTCAGTAACTTCAGCCTTTTTTTAACAGACTCAACATGAACAAAGATGAAATAAAACAGAGAAACCACTGAGCAGTAGTTTAAAAAATAACTCAAATATATAGTTTTATCTGAATAACCAAGATAATTAAATCCATATCTCATATATTCTTCGTTGTTTCACCTGCTCAACATATGTAAACAAACTGCAGGACTTCTTCTATGGTGTTTAACTGGCAGGTGTCAACTCACATTACAGGACATTATCGCCATCTACTGTTGAGGAGGATGAATGACACGCTTTTTTAAAACATTTTTTAGCATTTCCTTCCCCAGGTTAAAGACCCACGACCCACTGAAAACGGGTCTGAGACCCACTTTTGAGTCGCGACCCACCAGTTGAGAACCACTGGACCACCTGCAGGCCTGCACCTGCTGATGGGAGAATAAAGACGCAGTGAAGTTCTGAGCTGAAGGAACCAGGAGACCAGAAGGTTCCTGGACCACAGATGGACTTTTAGAAGATCACTTAACTTCTTTAATTACAGTCATTTGATTGGAGATAGATGCTCGTCTGAGTTTAATAAAATTAAAATTTCACTATTTTTTCATAAGAAAGCAACATTTTGACATAAAAATCACAAATTTCTTAAAACCTCAACCATCTTCAAATAAAGATTTTTTCCATTAAAACTGAGTTCTATGAAATATCATAACTGTTGAAAAAAAAAACGCCAATTATTCGTTATAAAAATTGAAATTTAAAAAATTTACTTTTTGACATAAAATTCTGACAAAAAAAATCTTTTTTTTTCTAAAATCACGCAGTTTTTCAAAGATTGTGACTTTTTAAAATTTACCATTAAAACTTAAAAACTCATGAAATAATGATGTTTAACAATTTAGCAGAACTGAATAAATAACGTTACGCAGCTCAACATTTGGTTAAAAATAAAGAATCTCATAAAATCATAACTTTCTAAAATAATATTTCAACTTTTGGTCGTAAGATAAACACAAAATTTAAACTTTTTTACATCAAATTATGAGTTTATGTCCTAAAATCTTTACTTTCTATTGAAATTTTTTTAGTTTTTTTTTTTTTTAACTTTTTCATCAAAAAAAATCCCAAAAAATTACAAAATTTCCAACTTTTTGTTTTAAAAATCATATTTCTCATAAAAATAATCACAACTTTTTGTTTTAAATAGTGACTTTCACATAACTGTTACTTTACATCCATAAATAACTTCAGTCACCTGTCGGGGTAAAAGGGGGAGGAGCCTGACCTCCACCTGCAGTCACCTGTCGGGGTCAAAGGGGGAGGAGCCTGACCTCCACCTGCAGTCACCTGTCGGGGTCAAAGGGGGAGGAGCCTGACCTCCACCTGCAGTCACCTGTCGGGGTCAAAGGGGGAGGAGCCTGACCTCCACCTGCAGTCACCTGTTGGGGTCAAAGGGGGAGGAGCCTGACCTCCACCTGCAGTCACCTGTCGGGGTAAAAGGGGGAGGAGCCTGACCTCCACCTGTAGTCACCTGTCGGGGTCAAAGGGGGAGGAGCCTGACCTCCACCTGCAGTCACCTGTCTGGGTCAAAAGGGGAGGAGCCTGAACTCCACCTGCAGTCACCTGTCGGGGTCAAAGGGGGAGGAGCCTGACCTCCACCTGCAGTCACCTGTCGGGGTCAAAGGGGGAGGAGCCTGACCCCCACCTGCAGTCACCTGTCTGGGTCAAAGGGGGAGGAGCCTGACCTCCACCTGCAGTCACCTGTCGGGGTCAAAGGGGGAGGAGCCTGACCTCCACCTGCAGTCACCTGTGGGGGTCAAAGGGGGAGGAGCCTGACCTCCACCTGCGGAGGTCAGAATAACAGTCCAGACGGCGGTTGTGAGCAGCGTGTCTTTAATTCAGCAGACTTTACAAAAACGTCACTCAGGTACACAAACAGTTTCACAGCTACACTCGTTTATTTAAGGAACTAATTAAAGCGGGAACTCGGCTGCAGAGCGTTTCACCTGCGGCGTCGACTCCGGCAGGTAAAAGGACGAACACGGCGTCTGTGCTCGTCTACGCTGCAGAAAAAACTTCCAACACAAAAGCGACAGCGCCTCCTGAAGGCACTCTGGTGGAAACACGTCTGCGGGTCACGGACCTCCAACACCTGCAGGAACACCTGGAAAAGGTGAAGCTGAACGGCGACACGCGTCTCATCTTCGTCTCTTCGGAGCTCGTCCTCGTCGTCACAGATCAGCTGGAGGGAGACACAGAAGTGATGCTGGTCAGAGGAGGGAACTGATCCGGTCTGACGGCGGCCGCTGAAAGATGGGCGGAGCCAAGAAAACCCGGGAGGAGACCAGAGACTGAGATCAGGATGAACCTCAACCTCATGTCACCCGGATGTAGCCCCTTAGTGTGAACTTTTGTTTCCCATCATCCTCGGTGTGTGTTTCCCACAATTTAACAATTTAGCAGAACTGAATAAATAACGTTACGCAGCTCAACATTTGGTTAAAAAATAAAGAATCTCATAAAATCACAACTTTCTAAATTAATATTTCAACTTTTGGTCGTAAGATAAACACAAAATTAAAACTCTTTTTCATCAAATTGTGAGTTTATGTCCTAAAATCTTTACTTTCTATTGAATTTTTTTTGTTTTTTGTTTTTTAACTTTTTCATCAAAAAATCCAAAAAAATTACAAAATTTCCAACTTTTTGTTTAAAAAATCATATTTCTCATAAAAATAATCACAACTTTTTGTTTTAAATAGTGACTTTCACATAACTGTCACTTTACATCCATAAATAACTTCAGTCACCTGTCGGGGTCAAAGGGGGAGGAGCCTGACCTCCACCTGCAGTCACCTGTCGGGGTCAAAGGGGGAGGAGCCTCGGTTGTGTGTTTCAGGCATAATTTAGATGCTTCAGTGACGTTATTTAATGTGTTTAATGGAGTTTTCAGTAAACTCGAGGGGTTTAACTCCCTACAGGTGAGGACGGGTCACCTTATGGATACTGAGACTGACCTTGTACCTTTGGAGCCCCCTAGTGGCCACAGGTGGCGTTACTCATCTGCACATAGACAGACAGCTCTGCCAGTAAACAGTAAGTCTGTGCCCCCCCCCGTCAGCTGGTTTCCTGTCAGCAGGAGGTGGAGGGTAAAGAGGATCAAATGGGCGCCATCTGGAGCGCCGGTCGGCCCGTTTCTGGGTACCGAGCAGCCCAGCGTGGGTCCAGGACGGGAGGACGTCCATCAGCAGGGACAGACTGATCGATCGGACTCGTCACGAGTCACGAGTCACGAGTCACGCTCCGGCGTTTTTTTCCTCGAGCTGTTGGCTCTGAACACAAATGAAGACATCAGCGGTCTGAAACGGCAGGAAACGGGTCAACTGGGATCACGAAGGTGGTAAAAATAGGTCTTTTATGGCACCTGTAACCTGCCGGGCCTCACCAGGTCCAGATCCAGAAACACAGTCTCACTTCTGATTGTCTGATTTGTTCCTTTTTATAATAAACTCTTAAATAACCCCAGCTAGCACCTACCTGACCCCAGCTAGCACCTACCTGACCCCAGCTAGCACCAACCTGACCCCAGCTAGCACCTGCCTGACTCCAGCTAGCACCTACCTGACCCCAGCTAGCACCAACCTGACCCCAGCTAGCACCAACCTGACCCCAGCTGGCACCTACCTGACCCCAGCTAGCACCTACCTGACCCCAGCTAGCACCTACCTGACCCCAGCTGGCACCTACCTGACCCCAGCTAGCACCTACCTGACCCCAGCTAGCACCTACCTGACCCCAGCTAGCAGCTACCTGACCCCAGCTAGCACTACCTGACCCCAGCTAGCAGCCTACCTGACCCCAGCTAGCACCTACCTGACCCCAGCTAGCACCTACCTGACCCCAGCTAGCACCAACCTGACCCCAGCTGGCAGCTACCTGACCCCAGCTAGCAGCTACCTGACCCCAGCTGGTACCTACCTGACCCCAGCTAGCACCTACCTGACCCCAGCTAGCACCTACCTGACCCCAGCTAGCACCTACCTGACCCCAGCTGGCAGCTACCTGACCCCAGCTGGTACCTACCTGAGCCCAGCTAGCACCTACCTGACCCCAGCTAGCAGCTACTGACCCCAGCTAGCAGCTACCTGACCCCAGCTAGCAGCTACCTGACCCCAGCTAGCAGCTACCTGACCCCAGCTAGCAGCTACCTGACCCCAGCTAGCACCTACCTGACCCCAGCTAGCAGCTACCTGACCCCAGCTAGCAGCTACCTGACCCCAGCTAGCTGCTACCTGACCCCAGCTAGCACCTACCTGACCCCAGCTAGCAGCTACCTGACCCCAGCTAGCACCTACCTGACCTCAGCTAGCACCTACCTGACCCCACCTGGCACCACCCGTTCTGCATCAGTTCTGCATCAGGAACTGGTTCTGAACCAGAACTGGTTCCCTGAAGTGTTGTTTCTCACCGCTGACGTCTTCAGTTTTGTTCTCGTCTTTCCTGAATCGTTGCTGCTGGATCTCGAAGGTCAAACCTGAAACTCCCACCATCTTTATTTTTGAACTGTTAGAACCTAAATCTCCTGAAACAGGAAGTGAGGTCATCAGGTTTCAGGCTGAAAGCACCTGTTGGATCTGCTGTTAACAAGAGATTCAGGTAACCATGACTCAGCAGTTCTGCTGGCTTCATGTGAGCATCAGTCTGTCCTCACTGGGGTCAGTTTGGGGGTTGGGGGGTGGAGGGGGGAGGAGGGGGGTTGAGTTCAGCAGAAACCTTACCACCGGGCCTGGTCACCACGGTTACAGAGACGTAAAGTCAGACGTGAACTCGATCCTGCGAAGATAAAGGTGCAGTTCATCAGAAACATCCTGAGAAGATCCTGATAAACTGAGAAGAGCAGCTGGACGTCCAGCTGGTGGACGTCCACCAGCTGGACGTCCAGCTGCTCACCAGCTGGACGTCCAGCTGGTGGATGTCCACCAGCTGGACGTCCAGCTGGTGAGCTGGTGGACACGCAGCTGGTGAACTGTTGGACGTCCACCAGCTGGACGTCCACCAGTTCACCAGCTGGACGTCCACCAGCTAACCAGCTGGACGTCCACCAGCTGGACGTCCACCAGTTCACCAGCTGGACGTCCACCAGCTAACCAGCTGGACGTCCACCAGCTGGACGTCCACCAGCTGGACGTCCACCAGCTAACCAGCTGGACGTCCACCAGCTGGACGTCCACCAGCTCACCAGCTGGACGTCCACCAGCTAACCAGCTGGACGTCCACCAGCTGGACGTCCACCAGCTAACCAGCTGGACGTCCACCAGCTGGACGTCCACCAGCTAACCAGCTGGACGTCCACCAGCTAACCAGCTGGACGTCCACCAGCTGGACGTCCACCAGCTAACCAGCTGGACGTCCACCAGCTGGACGTCCACCAGTTCACCAGCTGGACGTCCACCAGCTGGACGTCCACCAGCTGGACGTCCACCAGCTCAACCGTGTCACAGTCTCAGGGGTCCATTTGTGTTTAAGTCCAACTGAGTTTCTATTTCATTTCACACGTTTAAGGTCACTTCCTGTAAAAATAATTGATGGAAATATTTAATGTCTTCTTCTGGTCTTTGTCTCACTATCTCTTTGTAGGAACTTGACATTTATATTTCTTTTACCGTACTCTGAAATGTTCTGTCTCTTTGTAGAAATTTAATGTAGAAGATCTACAGAAAGCAGAAACTGTACATCTGAGTTTATTCAGTGTCGTCATTTCACATCTTTGTTTGTTTTTCTCCATTTTGTAGAAATCTTAAATTTTTTTTGGAGAAAATGTACATTTCTATTTAAGGTCAGTTGAAATGTTGCATGTCTTTTTTAGATTCTACATCTACCAGGTTGTTTTCTGTCACTGTAAATATTCATCTCTTTTCTGTGGTTGTTTTATTCTATTTTTCAGAAATTCAGTTGAAATGTTTCATTTCTCTGGTGATGTCAGTCTCTATGTGATGATGTCAGTCTCTCTCTGGTGATGTCAGTCTCTCTGTGATGATGTCAGTCTCTATGTGATGATGTCAGTCTCTATGTGATGATGTCAGTCTCTCTCTGGTGATGTCAGTCTCTATGTGATGATGTCAGTCTCTCTCTGGTGATGTCAGTCTCTCTGTGATGATGTCAGTCTCTATGTGATGATGTCAGTCTCTCTCTGGTGATGTCAGTCTCTATGTGATGATGTCAGTCTCTATGTGATGATGTCAGTCTCTCTCTGGTGATGTCAGTCTCTCTGTGATGATGTCAGTCTCTATGTGATGATGTCAGTCTCTCTCTGGTGATGTCAGTCTCTATGTGATGATGTCAGTCTCTATGTGATGATGTCAGTCTCTATGTGATGATGTCAGTCTCTATGTGATGATGTCAGTCTCTCTCTGGTGATGTCAGTCTCTATGTGATGATGTCAGTCTCTATGTGATGATGTCAGTCTCTATGTGATGATGTCAGTCTCTCTCTGGTGATGTCAGTCTCTATGTGATGATGTCAGTCTCTATGTGATGATGTCAGTCTCTCTGTGGTGATGTCAGTCTCTCTGTGATGATGTCAGTGTCTCTCTGGTGATGTCAGTCTCTCTCTGGTGATGTCAGTCTCTATGTGATGATGTCAGTCTCTCTCTGGTGATGTCAGTCTCTCTGTGATGATGTCAGTCTCTATGTGATGATGTCAGTCTCTCTCTGGTGATGTCAGTCTCTATGTGATGATGTCAGTCTCTATGTGATGATGTCAGTCTCTATGTGATGATGTGTCTCAGTGATGTCTCTCTGTGATGTCAGTCTCTATGTGATGATGTCAGTCTCTATGTGATGATGTCAGTCTCTATGTGATGATGTCAGTCTCTCTCTGGTGATGTCAGTCTCTATGTGATGATTGTCTCTAGTGATGATGTCAGTCTCTCTGTGGTGATGTCAGTCTCTATGTGATGATGTCAGTCTCTATGTGATGATGTCAGTCTCTCTCTGGTGATGTCAGTCTCTATGTGATGATGTCAGTCTCTATGTGATGATGTCAGTCTCTCTCTGGTGATGTCAGTCTCTATGTGATGATGTCAGTCTCTCTCTGGTGATGTCAGTCTCTATGTGATGATGTCAGTCTCTCTCTGGTGATGTCAGTCTCTATGTGATGATGTCAGTCTCTCTCTGGTGATGTCAGTCTCTATGTGATGATGTCAGTCTCTATGTGATGATGTCAGTCTCTATGTGATGATGTCAGTCTCTCTCTGGTGATGTCAGTCTCTATGTGATGATGTCAGTCTCTCTCTGGTGATGTCAGTCTCTATGTGATGATGTCCGTCTCTCTCTGGTGATGTCAGTCTCTATGTGATGATGTCAGTCTCTATGTGATGATGTCAGTCTCTATGTGATGATGTCAGTCTCTCTCTGGTGATCTCAGTCTCTATGTGATGATGTCAGTCTCTCTCTGGTGATGTCAGTCTCTATGTGATGATGTCAGTCTCTATGTGATGATGTCAGTCTCTCTCTGGTGATGTCAGTCTCTGTGATGATGTCAGTCTCTATGTGATGATGTCAGTCTCTCTCTGGTGATGTCAGTCTCTATGTGATGATGTCAGTCTCTATGTGATGATGTCAGTCTCTATGTGATGATGTCAGTCTCTCTCTGGTGATGTCAGTCTCTATGTGATGATGTCAGTCTCTATGTGATGATGTCAGTCTCTCTGTGATGATGTCAGTCTCTCTGTGATGATGTCAGTCTCTATGTGATGATGTCAGTCTCTCTCTCTGGTGATGTCAGTCTCTATGTGATGATGTCAGTCTCTCTCTGGTGATGTCAGTCTTCTCTGGTGATGTCAGTCTCTATGTGATGATGTCAGTCTCTCTCTGGTGATGTCAGTCTCTATGTGATGATGTCAGTCTCTTTCTCTGGTGATGTCAGTCTCTATGTGATGTCAGTCTCTCTGGTGATGTCAGTCTCTATGTGATGTCAGTCTCTTTCTCTGGTGATGTCAGTCTCTATGTGGTGATGTCAGTCTCTCTCTGGTGATGTCAGTCTCTCTCTGGTGATGTCAGTCTCTCTCTGGTGATGTCAGTCTTTCTCTGGTGATGTCAGTCTCTATGTGATGATGTCAGTCTCTATGTGATGATGTCAGTCTCTCTCTGGTGATGTCAGTCTCTATGTGATGATGTCAGTCTCTATGTGATGATGTCAGTCTCTCTCTGGTGATGTCAGTCTCTATGTGATGATGTCAGTCTCTTTCTCTGGTGATGTCAGTCTCTATGTGATGTCAGTCTCTCTCTGGTGATGTCAGTCTCTATGTGATGATGTCAGTCTCTATGTGATGATGTCAGTCTCTCTTTGGTGATGTCAGTCTCTATGTGATGATGTCAGTCTCTCTGGTGATGTCAGTCTCTATGTGATGATGTCAGTCTCTCTGTGATGATGTCAGTCTCTCTGTGATGATGTCAGTCTCTCTCTGGTGATGTCAGTCTCTATGTGATGATGTCAGTCTCTATGTGATGATGTCAGTCTCTATGTGATGATGTCAGTCTCTATGTGATGATGATGTCAGTCTCTCTCTGGTGATGTCAGTCTCTATGTGATGATGTCAGTCTCTCTCTGGTGATGTCAGTCTCTCTCTGGTGATGTCAGTCTCTATGTGATGATGTCAGTCTCTATGTGATGATGTCAGTCTCTCTCTGGTGATGTCAGTCTCTATGTGGTGATGTCAGTCTCTTTCTCTGGTGATGTCAGTCTCTATGTGATGATGTCAGTCTCTATGTGATGATGTCAGTCTCTCTCTGGTAATGTCAGTCTCTATGTGATGATGTCAGTCTCTCTCTGATGATGTCAGTCTCTCTCTGGTGATGTCAGTCTCTCTCTCTGGTGATGTCAGTCTCTCTTTCTGGTGATGTCAGTCTCTCTCTGGTGATGTCAGTCTCTATGTGATGATGTCAGTCTCTCTGTGATGATGTCAGTCTCTCTCTGGTGATGTCAGTCTCTCTCTGGTGATGTCAGTCTTTCTCTGATGATGTCAGTCTCTATGTGATGATGTCAGTCTCTCTCCGGTGATGTCAGTCTCTATGCGATGATGTCAGTCTCTCTGTGATGATGTCAGATGTGTGAGCAGCTATCGGGAACGTTAACTGAGAGCAGATGTTTTGGACTCTGTCAGATAGAAATCCAGCATCAAACTATCGCTCTGTGAGAAACGTTTATTCATCTGAGACATCTGTCCGACTGGAGAAACGGTGGAAACCAAGCTGGACTTTCCTTTTACTGCTTTATCTTAAAAACAGCACAGAAACAGAAAAAGCAGCGCTGCCAAACCGCAGGAACGCTGGAGATCTTAAAATAAAACCAGCAGCCAATCAGAGAGCTGCAGACGTTCACTCCCTCCCCACAGAGCTGGAAACGCTGCCAAACTCTGCTCCTCTGGCTGCTCCTGGACATTTCCATCATTCAGACAGAGAAGATGAACAGAGGAGCTCATCACCTGACTCACCTGAGTCACCTGACTCACCTGAGCGAGTCGCTGGTCAGCCGTCCTGTCTGCTCAGGACAGTTTCTGCTCATGATGAACTCATCAGGACCTGGTCTCGGGGGTTCAACCTACCTCTGCTCCTCCTCCTTCGCCTCCTTCGTCATCTGCGTCTCCAGCTTGTTGGGTTTGTCTTCAGAGGTCACCTGGTCTCCAGCTGCAGCCACATCTGGAAGAGCAGGAAGTAGCTCAGAGCCCCGCCCTTAATCCCCTCTGTGACATCACAGCCGTCAGGAAAACAGAGACCAGCAGTCGGGGGTCGGCTGGGCTCACAGGGACGAACCAATGAGGTGGTTGGTTCCTGGACTCTACGGCGGCGGTTCTGACCCGAACATCCTGTTTCGGGTCAGAACCAACCTGCTCACTTTGGTTTAGAGGTGCAGATACTGAAAGACTCGAGTTCTTGGATGTCAGGACTCAATCATCTCATCATCTTGGACAGTTAGTGGCGTGTGTTTCATTTTGACCACTTCGGTCAACCGCAGTCGTTTTTAAATCTTCTTTATAAATAAATCTGGTCTCAAGTCAGCCAGCTAAGGTTTACGGCCGCAGTTCATCCGCTCCAGCTCGTCCAGGATCAGTTTACTCGTCGGCGTAAAGAGATACGCTGTTTTTACGAGAGACGACTGAAACTGATCACTTTCTAAAAATAATCAAATATGCGTCCAAATCCAACTGAAAGAGATATTTACATTAAAATAGTCTTTTGTTTTGCTTTACAGCCGCTCCTTTGGTGATTCCAGAACGTTCTAATCACTGATCAAGAACGTTCTAATCACTGATCAAGAACGTTCTAATCATTGATCAAGAACGTTCTAATCACTGATTCCGGAACGTTCTAATCACTGATTCCGGAATGTTTTAATCATTGATTCCAGAACATTCTAATCATTGATATAGGAATGTTCTAATCATTGATTCCGGAACGTTCTAATCACTGATCAAGAACGTTCTAATCATTGATCAAGAACGTTCTAATCACTGATTCCGGAAGGTTCTAATCACTGATTCCGGAATGTTTTAATCATTGATTCCAGAACATTCTAATCATTGATATAGGAATGTTCTAATCATTGATATAGGAATGTTCTAATCATTGATTCCGGAACGTTCTAATCACTGATCAAGAACGTTCTAATCATTGATCAAGAACGTTCTAATCAATGATTCCCGAACATTCTAATCATTGATTCCGGAACGTTCTTATTATTGATTCTGGAACGTTCTAATCATTGATCAAGAACATTCTAATCATTGATCCTGAAAGTTCTAATCATTGATCCAGGAACGTTCTAATCATTGATTCCAGAACATTCTAATCATTAAACAAGAACGTTCTAATCATTGATTCCGTAATGTTCTAATCATTGATCAAGAACGTTCTAATCATTGATTTCAGAATGTTCTAATCATTGATGGAGAACATTCTAATCATTGATTCCAGAACGTTCTAATCATTGATTCCAGAATGTTCTAATCATTGATCAATAACGTTCTAATCATTGATTTCGGAACGTTCTAATCATTGATCAAGAACATTCTGATCATTGATCAAGAATGTTCTAATCATTGATTCCGTAATGTTCTAATCACTGATTCAGGAATGTTTTAACCATTGATTCAGGAACGTTCTAAATGACCTCTGACCTTCAGCATCACATCAGATGCTTCCGTTTGGTTTCTTACTGCTTTGATTTGTGGGTGGATATTAAATTAAATATTTTAAAGCATCAGTCATCAGTTACTTTGGGACGCTCAGTATCTGGGCTTCCTGTGTGGAGAACAAGGGGACGAACTAAACCGGGTCACTATAATCACAGTAAGAAGCCCCAGAACAGAACCCAGCTGAACTCCAGCTGCTTTACAACAAGATCTACATCCACCTAGAACCTCCTTCACAGTACGATCTGGTTCACCAGGATCTACAAACACCAAGACCAGAACCTCAAGCACCAAAGTCTTACCATTCTGAACGACCTCCTGTTCTGGTTCAGGTTCTTTGGATTCTTCTGCAGCAGGTTCAGGGACCTGCTCAGGTGCAGAATCCTCCACCTTCTCAGCTTCTTCTGGTTCAGTCAGGGTCTGCTGCACAGCTCCAGGTGCTGGTTCTGACTCAACAACTGGCTCCAGTTCCTTAACTGGTTCTGGAACCGGCTCTGGAGTTGGTTCTGGGGTAGATTCTAGTGCTGCTACTGGTTCAGGAACAGGTTCTGGAGCTGCTACAGGTTCAGGAACAGGTTCTGGAGCTGGTTCTGGTGCCGCTACAGGTTCAGGAACAGGTTCTGGAGCTGGTTCTGGTGCCGCTACAGGTTCAGGAACAGGTTCTGGAGCAGGTTCAGGGGTAGGTTCTAGTGCTGTTAATGTTTCAGGAACAGATGTTGGCACCACTGATAGTTCTGGAACAGGTTCTGGAGCTGGTTCTGGTGCCTTCACTGGTTCTGCAGCAGGTTCCGGTACTTTGACTGGTTCTGGAGCAGGTTCTAGTAGTTCCACTGGTTCGGGAGCCAGTTCCGGTACCTTCACTGGTTCTGGAACAGGTTCTAGGGCGGGTTCTGATACCTTCACAGGTTCTGGCGCTGCTACTGGTTCAGGAACGGGTTCTGGTTCAGGTTCTGGTACTTTCACTGGTTCTGGAACAAGTTCTGGAACAAGTTCCTGTACCTTCACTGGTTCTGGAGCAGGTTCTGGTACCTTCACTGGTTCTGGGGCAGGTTCCGGTACCTTCACTGGTTCTGGTACAGGTTCTGGAGCAGGTTCTGGTGCCTTCACTGAATCTGGAACAGGTTCTGGTACCTTCACTGGTTCTGGGGCAGGTTCCGGTACCTTCACTGGTTCTGGTACAGGTTCTGGAGCAGGTTCTGGTGCCTTCACTGGTTCTGGAGCAGGTTCCGGTACCTTCACTGGTTCTGGGGCAGGTTCTGGAGCAGGTTCTGGATCAGCCTGGAACGACAGGGTTCAGGGAGGTGAAAACATGTCGACGGCTGCAGCAGCTTCTTATCAGCGGGTCGTTTATCAGCTCGTTGGGCTGAAATGTTTCTGCAGGACGCTGATGAGACGCCTGGAAACATCTCGGGTCTGACAGCTGCAGTTCTGGAGAACTTGTGACTTCCATCCCTGCAGCTGCTGGCACCCCAGACGGGACCGCAGCTGTCAATCAAAGGCCACGCCCCTGTTTACGCAGACATTTGTAGTTTGATTTAAGATGATTCAGTTCAGAGTGTGAAGAACTTAGATTCAACCTCCGGTCTGATATAAATATAAAAGAGCTTAATTAAAGTTAATTAAACTAAGAAATGATTAACTAGTTCTGGGAATTGAGGTCTTCTCTTTAAACTTCTTTTTTTTTTCGTCAAAGACCATCAGCCCCTCCCTGCTGCTCAATTTAGCAAGTCAGTTGTAGCCTTAGATAAAAAAAAAAAACATTAAATGGAGCTTTGTGTTGGTAGCAGACAGTAATAATGTCTGGTTCTGGGTCCGGTTCCGGTTCCGGGACCAGGACAGGAGACCGGCTGCAGCAGCAGGTGGAAGCTGGAAGATTATCTGCAGGAATGCTGATAACAGGTGGCACCAGGAGGCCTGGCGGCGGCGCGTTAACGCCGCTAATCCACAGCTGCCTCCTGTCACGCCCTCAAACTGGAGCAGCGTCCGTCTGAGCGCCTCTGAATTCCTGAACCGTGAAACCAGGCGCTCGGCGCCGCGCTGCTAAATGCAGGTCAGTGACATCACTCAGAGTCGGCGGGACGGTAAACTCTGCCCTAACATGGACAAACGGCGGCCCCGATGAGGTCATCAGTCATCATCCCGCTTTGGGGAATTCATCAACAGAAGAGGCCCGACAGGAAATGAGTGAAGCAGAAAACACGCCGGGAACGAAGAGAGAGGTCCGATGTGAAAACAGAAACCAGAACCAGGACGATGAACCCCACAGGTGCAGTACGGTTCTACTGGGACCAACCCAGCAGACGTCTGGATCCACGTCCTCTGGACACATGAGACCAGAACCACCTCAGGCCTGCTGTGAAGCACGGTGGTGGACGGGTGATGGTCTGGGACCTGGACACCGAGGGGACCACGAGTCCACCTGTCCGACAGCGTGAGCTGAATCTGGGTCATGTGACGATGATCCTGAAGGTGGTGAGACCGAGCGGCGTCTCTCTGGGACAGAAAGACGTTTATTCTGCTGCAGGGACGCGTTTGTTCTGGATTCAGACTCAAACGACCTCTTTGTTCCCGACACCTCCGTCCGTGATGACATCACACCTCTGATGTTCTCTGGCATCTCCTCCTCTGCAGCGACGCCTGAAACACAGACAGATGCCAGGAAGTAGCCCCGCCCTCACTGGGGGGACCGGGGGGGGGGCAGGAAGTGGGTCAGGAACAGGGAAATACCAGCAGAGGTGAGTCAGGTGACGCCGCGGAGCCGAGAGAACGTCGGAGAAGGAACCACGTAGAACCAACTACACCTGTGACCTGCAAGACGTCAGGCCACGCCCCCTCGCAGACCTGACTGATCTTTATTTTGGCTTCATCTCTATTCAGTAGAGTCACACGCTGCTCATCTGAGGACGTTTTCACGTGAGACCGACGGGTAACGACAGCAGCCGCCTTCTCTGCTTCCTGGTTTCATAAGTGAAACATGAGCAACGCTCAGCCTCGGCGCCGACGCTCACATGTCCATAAATGGACGGCTGCATCTGCAGCAGCATCTGGGGAAAACCGAGCTCCGGACAGACGTCAGTTTCCCTGAGGGTCCAGAGCTTTTCCTCAGTTACTGTGTTTTATTCAGTCGATCACAGCTGCGTCTGCAGCTGGTTTCTCTCACACATCGACGTAAACTGTCCTCAACACTGAAACAACGCCGAGCGGCGCTGCGGTTTTCACTTTTAAATCAGAGCACAGAGGTCGAGTCACCGCTCCCTACAGACGGACAGACGGACAGACGAGGCCTGAACAACAGGACAGTGTTTCAGCTGCACAGACGTCCTTTATGAAGCTCCACTGTAACAGCTGAGCAAAGAGCTGCTCTGTTTCTGCCTCAAACACACTTCTGTCACATGCAGGACGACTGCAGCTCCTGCAGCCGCCACAGGGGGCTCCAACACCAAACCTGCAGGTTCAAAGGTCCAACAGGGACGAACGTTTCCACAACCCAAGACCACAGACTGCATGAAGAGAACTGGACAAAGCCAGGGGTCATCTAGAACCAACAATCAGGCACCTGGGGTCGTCTAGAACCAACAGTCAGACACCTGGGGTCGTCTAGAACCAACAGACTGACACCTGGGGTCGTCTAGAACCAACAGTCAGACACCTGCGGTTGTCTAGAACCAACAGTCAGACACCTGCGGTCGTCTAGAACCAACAGTCAGACACCTGCGGTCGTCTAGAACCAACAGTCAGACACCTGGGGTCGTCTAGAACCAACAGTCAGACACCTGCGGTTGTCTAGAACCACCAATCAGACACCTGGGGTCATCTAGAACCAACAATCAGACACCTGCGGTCGTCTAGAACCAACAGTCAGACACCTGCGGTCGTCTAGAACCAACAGTCAGACACCTGGGGTCATCTAGAACTAACAGTCAGACACCTGAGGTTGTCTAGAACCACCAATCAGACACCTGGGGTCGTCTAGAACCAACAGTCACAGACCTGCGGTCGTCTAGAACCAGACACCTGGGTCGTCTAGAACCAACAGACACCTGCGGTCGTCTAGACCAACAGTCAGACACCTGCGGTCGTCTAGAACCAACAGTCAGACACCTGCGGTTCGTCTAGAACCAACAGTCAGACACCTGCGGTGTCTAGAACCAACAGTCAGACACCTGGGGTCGTCTAGAACCAACAGTCAGACACCTGCGGTTGTCTAGAACCACCAATCAGACACCTGGGGTCGTCTAGAACCAACATCAGACACCTGCGGTCGTCTAGAACCAACAGTCAGACACCTGGGTCGTCTAGAACAACAGTCAGAACCTGGGGTCGTCTAACAGTCACACACCTGCGGTCGTCTAGAACCAACAGTCAGACACCTGGGGTCGTCTAGAACCAACAGTCAGACACCTGCGGTCGTCTAGAACCACAGTCACACACCTGCGGTCGTCAACCAACAGTCAGACACCTGGGGTCGTCTAGAACCAACAGACTGACACCTGCGGTCGTCTAGAACCAACAGTCAGACACCTGCGGTTGTCTAGAATAAACAGTCAGACACCTGGGGTCGTCTAGAACCAACAGTCAGACACCTGCGGTCGTCTAGAACCAACAGTCAGACACCTGCGGTTGTCTAGAATAAACAGTCAGACACCTGCGGTCGTCTAGAACCAACAGTCAGACACCTACAGTCGTCTAGAACCAACAGTCAGACACCTGGGGTCGTCTAGAACCAACAGTCAGACACCTGGGGTCGTCTAGAACCAACAGTCAGACACCTGCGGTTGTCTAGAACCAACAGTCAGACACCTGCGGTCGTCTAGAACCAACAGTCAGACACCTGGGGTTGTCTAGAACCAACAGTCAGACACCTGGGGTCGTCTAGAACCAACAGTCAGACACCTACAGTTGTCTAGAACCAACAGTCAGACACCTACAGTCATCTAGAACCAACAGTCAGACACCTGGGGTCGTCTAGAACCAACAGTCAGACACCTGGGGTCGTCTAGAACCAACAGTCAGACACCTGGGGTCGTCTAGAACCAACAGTCAGACACCTACAGTCATCTAGGGATAGTCTAGAACCAACAGTCAGACACCTGGGGTCGTCTAGAACCAACAGTCAGACACCTGGGGTCGTCTAGAACCAACAGACTGACACCTGGGGTCGTCTAGAACCAACAGTCAGACACCTGGGGTCGTCTAGAACCAACAGACAGACACCTGGGGTCGTCTAGAACCAACAGTCAGACACCTGCGGTTGTCTAGAACCAACAGTCAGACACCTGCGGTCGTCTAGAACCAACAGTCAGACACCTGGGATCGTCTAGAACCAACAGTCAGACACCTGCGGTCGTCTAGAACCAACAGTCAGACACCTGCGGTCGTCTAGAACCAACAGTCAGACACCTGCGGTCGTCTAGAACCAACAGTCAGACACCTGCGGTTGTCTAGAACCAACAGTCAGACACCTGCGGTCGTCTAGAACCAACAGTCAGACACCTGCGGTCGTCTAGAACCAACAGTCAGACACCTGCGGTCGTCTAGAACCAACAGTCAGACACCTCGGGTCGTCTAGAACCAACAGTCAGACACCTGCGGTTGTCTAGAACCACCAATCAGACACCTGGGGTCATCTAGAACCAACAATCAGACACCTGCGGTCGTCTAGAACCAACAGTCAGACACCTGCGGTCGTCTAGAACCAACAGTCAGACACCTGGGGTCACCTAGAACTAACAGTCAGACACCTGAGGTTGTCTAGAACCACCAATCAGACACCTGGGGTCGTCTAGAACCAACAGTCACACACCTGCGGTCGTCTAGAACCAACAGTCAGACACCTGGGGTCGTCTAGAACCAACAGACTGACACCTGCGGTCGTCTAGAACCAACAGTCAGACACCTGCGGTCGTCTAGAACCAACAGTCAGACACCTGCGGTTGTCTAGAACCAACAGTCAGACACCTGCGGTCGTCTAGAACCAGCAGTCAGACACCTGGGGTCGTCTAGAACCAACAGTCAGACACCTGCAGTTGTCTAGAACCACCAATCAGACACCTGGGGTCATCTAGAACCAACAATCAGACACCTGCGGTCGTCTGGAACCAACAGTCAGACACCTGCGGTCGTCTAGAACCAACAGTCAGACACCTGGGGTCATCTAGAACTAACAGTCACACACCTGCGGTCGTCTAGAACCAACAGTCAGACACCTGGGGTCGTCTAGAACCAACAATCAGACACCTGGGGTCGTCTAGAACCAACAGTCACACACCTGCGGTCGTCTAGAACCAACAGTCAGACACCTGGGGTCGTCTAGAACCAACAGACTGACACCTGCGGTCGTCTAGAACCAACAGTCAGACAGACACCTGCGGTTGTCTAGAATAAACAGTCAGACACCTGGGGTCGTCTAGAACCAACAGTCAGACACCTGCGGTCGTCTAGAATAAACAGTCAGACACCTGCGGTCGTCTAGAACCAACAGTCAGACACCTACAGTCGTCTAGAACCAACAGTCAGACACCTGGGGTCGTCTAGAACCAACAGTCAGACACCTGCGGTTGTCTAGAACCAACAGTCAGACACCTGCGGTCGTCTAGAACCAACAATCAGACACCTGGGGTCGTCTAGAACCAACAGTCACACACCTGCGGTCGTCTAGAACCAACAGTCAGACACCTGGGGTCGTCTAGAACCAACAGACTGACACCTGCGGTCGTCTAGAACAAACAGTCAGACACCTGCGGTTGTCTAGAATAAACAGTCAGACACCTGGGGTCGTCTAGAACCAACAGTCAGACACCTGCGGTCGTCTAGAACCAACAGTCAGACACCTGCGGTTGTCTAGAATAAACAGTCAGACACCTGCGGTCGTCTAGAACCAACAGTCAGACACCTGCAGTCGTCTAGAACCAACAGTCAGACACCTGGGGTCGTCTAGAACCAACAGTCAGACACCTGGGGTCGTCTAGAACCAACAGTCAGACACCTGCGGTTGTCTAGAACCAACAGTCAGACACCTGCGGTCGTCTAGAACCAACAGTCAGACACCTGGGGTTGTCTAGAACCAACAGTCAGACACCTGGGGTCGTCTAGAACCAACAGTCAGACACCTACAGTTGTCTAGAACCAACAGTCAGACACCTACAGTCATCTAGAACCAACAGTCAGACACCTGGGGTCGTCTAGAACCAACAGTCAGACACCTGGGGTCGTCTAGAACCAACAGTCAGACACCTGGGGTCGTCTAGAACCAACTCAGACAACAGGGTCATCTAGAACCAAACAGTCAGACACCTGGGGTCGTCTAGAAACAAAAACAGTCAGACACCTGGGGTCGTCTAGAACCAACAGTCAGACACCTGGGGTCGTCTAGAACCAACAGTCAGACACCTACAGTCGTCTAGAACCAACAGTCAGACACCTGGGGTCGTCTAGAACCAACAGTCAGACACCTGCGGTTGTCTAGAACCAACAGTCAGACACCTGGGGTCGTCTAGAACCAACAGACTGACACCTGCGGTCGTCTAGAACCAACAGTCAGACACCTGCGGTCGTCTAGAACCAACAGTCAGACACCTGCGGTTGTCTAGAACCAACATCAGACACCTGGGGTCGTCTAGAACCAACAGTCACACACCTGCGGTCGTCTAGAACCAACAGTCAGACACCTGGGGTCGTCTAGAACCAACAGACGACACCTGCGGTCGTCTAGAACCAACAGTCAGACACCTGGGTTGTCTAGAATAAACAGTCAGACACCTGGGGTCGTCTAGCTAGAACCAACAGTCAGACACCTGGCGGTCGTCTAGAACCAACAGTCAGACACCTGGGTCGTCTAGAACCCAACAGTCAGACACCTGGGGTCGTCTAGAACCAACAGTCAGACACCTACAGTCGTCTAGAACCAACAGTCAGACACCTGGGGTCGTCTAGAACCAACAGTCAGACACCTGGGGTCGTCTAGAACCAACAGTCAGACACCTGGGTCGTCTAGAACCAACAGTCAGACACCTGGGGTCGTCTAGAACCAACAGTCAGACACCTGGGGTCGTCTAGAACCAACAGTCAGACACCTACAGGGGTTCGTCTAGAACCAACAGTCAGACACCTGGGGTCGTCTAGAACCAACAGTCAGACACCTGGTCGTCTAGACCAACAGTCAGACACCTGGGTCGTCTAGAACCAACAGTCAGACACCTGGGGTCGTCTAGAACCAACAGTCAGACACCTGGGGTCGTCTAGAACCAACAGTCAGACACCTGGGGTCGTCTAGAACCAACAGTCAGACACCTGGGGTCGTCTGGAACCAACCGTCAGACACCTGGGGTCGTCTAGGAACCAACAATCAGACACCTGGGGTCGTCTAGAACCAACAGTCAGACACCTGCAGTCGTCTAGAACCAACAGTCAGACACCTGGGGTCGTCTAGAACCAACAGTCAGACACCTGGGGTCGTCTAGAACCAACAGTCAGACACCTGTGGTCGTCTAGAACCAACAGTCAGACACCTGGGGTCGTCTAGAACCAACAGTCAGACACCTGGGGTTGTCTAGAACCAACAGTCAGACACCTGGGGTCGTCTAGAACCAACAGTCAGACACCTGGGGTCGTCTAGAACCAACCGTCAGACACCTGGGGTCGTCTAGGACCAACAATCAGACACCTGGGGTCGTCTAGAACCAACAATCAGACACCTGGGGTCGTCTAGAACCAACAGTCAGACACCTGGGGTCGTCTAGAACCAACAATCAGACACCTGGGGTCATTTAGAACCAACAGTCAGACACCTGGGGTCGTCTAGAACCAACAGTCAGACACCTGGGGTCATCCAGAACCAACAGTCAGACACCTGGGGTCGTCTAGAACCAACCGTCAGACACCTGGGGTCGTCTAGAACCAACAATCAGACACCTGGGGTCGTCTAGAACCAACCGTCAGACACCTGGGGTCGTCTAGAACCAACAGTCAGACACCTGGGGTCGTCTAGAACCAACAGTCAGACACCTGTGGTCGTCTAGATCCAACAGTCAGACACCTGGGGTCGTCTAGAACCAACAGTCAGACACCTGGGGTCGTCTAGAACCAACAGTCAGACACCTGGGGTCGTCTAGAACCAACAGTCAGACACCTGGGGTCGTCTGGAACCAACCGTCAGACACCTGGGGTCGTCTAGGACCAACAATCAGACACCTGGGGTCGTCTAGAACCAACAATCAGACACCTGGGGTCGTCTAGAACCAACAGTCAGACACTTGGGGTCGTCTAGAACCAACAATCAGACACCTGGGGTCATTTAGAACCAACAGTCAGACACCTGGGGTCGTCTAGAACCAACAATCAGACACCTGGGGTCATTTAGAACCAACAGTCAGACACCTGGGGTCGTCTAGAACCAACAGTCAGACACCTGGGGTCATCCAGAACCAACAGTCAGACACCTGGGGTCGTCTAGAACCAACCGTCAGACACCTGGGGTCGTCTAGAACCAACAATCAGAACCAGAACAACACCTGGGGTCGTCTAGAACCAACAGTCAGACACCTGGGGTCGTCTAGAACAACAGTCAGACACCTGGGGTCGTCAGAACCAACAGTCACCTGGGGTCGTCTAGAACCACAGTCAGACACCTGGGGTCGTCTAGAAACCAAACAGTCAGAAACCTGGGGTCGTCTAGAACCAACAGTCAGACACCTGGGGTCGTCTAGAACCAACAGTCAGACACCTGGGGTCGTCTAGAACCAACAGTCAGACACCTGGGGTCGTCTAGAACCAACACAGAACCTGGGGTCGTCTAGAACCAACACCTTGGGGTCGTCTAGAACCAACAATCAGACACCTGGGGTCATTTAGAACCAACAGTCAGACACCTGGGGTCGTCTAGAACCAACAGTCAGACACCTGGGGTCATCCAGAACCAACAGTCAGACACCTGGGGTCGTCTAGAACCAACCGTCAGACACCTGGGGTCGTCTAGAACCAACAATCAGACACCTGGGGTCGTCTAGAACCAACCGTCAGACACCTGGGGTCGTCTAGAACCAACAGTCAGACACCTGGGGTCATCTAGAACCAACAATCAGACACCTGGGGTCGTCTCATCACCAGTGAATTATGTCTTAACTTCATGGATAATTTTAAGTTTTCACAAATGAAATAAAAGCCCTCTGATGTTTGTTATGACTCGTTTCTCTTTTTACTCCACAGCTCATCGAGTTGGTCACTAGTTTAATAAAACACATCAGATCTCTTAATCGCAGGATGAAACCTGATGAAATAGAAACTTTCACATTTTTAAATGATTCATTATTATTATTATTATTATTATTATTACACATCAAATAAAAACTAATTATCTTTATTTACTGCCTTAAATATTGATAATCCAACAACTCTACATGACAAATGTATTTGTTCATTTGTCCGTCAGACAGCGTCCAGGTCTCTGAAGGTCCCTGATGTTCATCATCTCAACACGTCTGTTTCTACAACAACAGACGTCTGGAGTCCTGAGATACTCGGCTCCTTATCAGCAGCAGCAGAGCGGCCACGCCAGCAGCAGCAGCCGGGGATCGTGGGTAATCTGGGGCCCACGAAACACAAAGCCAGGAGGGAGAGAGCCAGTTCCAGACCTGAGAGGCAACGTCAACGCTGACAGAGCTCGTTACCGCCATCGTCAACGCTGACGGAGCTCGTTACCGCCGTCGTCAACGTTGACCGAGCTCGTTACCGCCGTCGTCAACGCTGACTGAGCTCGTTACCGCCGTCGCCAACGCTGACTGAGCTTGTTACCGCCGTCGTCGACGCTCACTGAGCTCGTTACCGCCGTCGTCGACGCTGACGGAGCTCGTTACCGCCGTCGTCGACGCTGACGGAGCTCGTTACCGCCGTCGTCGACGCTGACGGAGCTCGTTACCGCCGTCGTCGACGCTGACGGAGCTCGTTACCGCCGTCGTCGACGATGACCGAGCTCGTTACCGCCGTCGTCGACGCTGACGGAGCTCGTTACCGCCGTCGTCGATGCTGACCGAGCTCGTTACCGCCGTCGTCAACGCTGACTGAGCTCGTTACCGCCGTCGTCAGCGCTGACCGAGCTCGTTACCGCCGTCGTCGATGCTGACCGAGCTCGTTACCGCCGTCGTCAACGATGACTGAGCTCGTTACCGCCGTCGTCAACGCTGACTGAGTTCGTTACCGCCGTCGTCAACGCTGACTGAGCACGTTACCGCCATCGTCAACGCTGACTGAGCACGTTACCGCCATCGTCAACGCTGACTGAGTTCGTTACCGCCGTCGTCAACGCTGACTGAGCTCGTTACCGCCGTCGTCAACGCTGACTGATCTCGTTACCGCCGTCGTCAACGCTGACTGAGCTCGTTACCGCCGTCGTCAACGCTGACTGAGCTCGTTACCGCCGTCGTCAACGCTGACTGAGTTCGTTACCGCCGTCGTCAACGCTGACTGAGCACGTTACCGCCATCGTCAACGCTGACTGAGCACGTTACCGCCATCGTCAACGCTGACTGAGTTCGTTACCGCCGTCGTCAACGCTGACTGAGCTCGTTACCGCCGTCGTCAACGCTGACTGATCTCGTTACCGCCGTCGTCAACGCTGACTGAGTTCGTTACCGCCGTCGTCAACGCTGACTGAGCACGTTACCGCCATCGTCAACGCTGACTGAGCACGTTACCGCCATCGTCAACGCTGACTGAGCACGTTACCGCCGTCGTCAACGCTGACTGAGCTCGTTACCGCCGTCGTCAACGCTGACTGAGCACGTTACCGCCGTCGTCAACCATGGAGATGGTGAGGGGAGACCTCATGACTGAGTCCCTTTGTCACTCTTCTTCTGCGTTGAGTCCGCCGCTGGCATTTACGTCACTTCATGGAGCGTTCCTATTGGTCATGGAGCTGACAGACAGCAGAGGTGGGCGGAGCCTCAGAGACCAGTCACGTTTCTACAATCGTAGAATGGACACTTCCGCCCCCCCCAACATGGCTGAAACTGTACAGCGTAGAGGCCCAGCAGGACGGTGACGTTGCATCATCGTACCAAACGTCACGCTGCTCGCCGCGCTGTTAAACGGCGTGCTTTGAGCCCCGCCCCTCAGCTCGTTGGACAGCTGCAGCTAGTTCGGCGTCTGGCGGCAGCAGCACATCTGTCCTCCATGATGACGCGGCTGAAATGACCAGGAGGCTCCGAGCAGAGAAGATGGAGGAGAGTCAGCGCTGGTCCAGGCTGCTTCTACTGGAGCTGTCAATCAATCAGGTCCTGCTGTAAAGCCCCTCCCCCACCTCCCCGTACCCCGGTTTCAGACACACGACACCGTTTACAGGGTTGCAAATATAGGGAGCCCCCCCCCCCCCAACCCCCCTCCCGGGACCAAATTTGGACATTTGATGCATGGCGTGTCTCAGCAGCCATGGGGACATTCCTGGAGCTCTTTAAGGCCTCGTCTCAAAGGGGAAACCTGGATCTGGACCTGGATCTGGATCTGGACCTGGACCTGGTCCAGATCAAGGTGAGACCACCACGCCTGAGTTTATGGCTCCCAGGCTGCAGACGGACCGGCGGACGAGGGACACGAGGGACACGAGGGACACGAGGGACAGGTGTCACATGAACCTGAGAACCGCCTCAACAAACGACAGAAGAAAACTGATGACAGCTGGTGACGAGTCCAGGCAGGGACTAGATCCAGGACAGGACGTGTTAACGGCTGTTGAAACCGCCTGTAGCTTCATCCAGACCGCCGGAGTCATTCAGCCGCTCACATGTTCACACGGACACGACGGTGTTTATGTCCTAAAACAGCTCAAAACAGGAAAGACATCATGCAGGCACTAAGACGCCCTTAATGCTTTGATGGGATTTAAGAGTCGCAGCCAGATGCTGCTGATCCTCCACATAAGACCTCTTTATTTGCTGCTCTGGAAGGGTAAGACACAGCGCTGCGAGGGAACGACATCAGCAATGGCCTTAGAGAAGCTGTTACTGCAGCAAATCCATCTGGAAAACGGTCGTAAAACCGTTTCCAGAGAAACTGAAAAGAAAGAAACTGAGAAAATGTATCACCTGTAAATCTAACCAGGAGATTTACCCCGAATAAAGTCCTCAAGTCCAGTCCTTCTGGTTCAGCTCCTAGTCCTGGTTTCCTCTTCAGTCCTGGTTTCAGAGTCCTCAGTCCTAGTTTCCTGTCGTCCTGGTTTCAGCCTCTAGTCCTGGTTTCAGATTCTCTAGTCCTGGTTTCAGTTTCCCTCTAGTCCTGGTTTCAGCCTCGAGTCCTGGTTTCTCTAGTCCTGGTTTCCTTCTCCTGGTTTTCAGTCCTGGTTTCAGTCCTGGTTTCCTCCAGTCCTGGTTTTCAGCTCCTCTAGTCCTGGTTTCAGCCCCTCTAGTCCTGGTTTCAGCTCCTCTAGTCCTGGTTTCAGCTCCTCTAGTCCTGGTTTCAGCCCTCTAGTCCTGGTTTCAGCTCCTCTAGTCCTGGTTTCAGTTTCTCTAGTCCTGGTTTCAGTCTCTCTGGTTTAGTCTGGTTTCAGTTCCTCTCCTGGTTTCCTAGTCCTGGTTTCAGCCCTTCTCATCTAGTCCTGGTTTCAGTTTCCAGTCCTGGTTTCAGTCCTGGTTTCCTCTAGTCCTGGTTTCAGCTCCTCTAGTCCTTTCAGCTCCTCTATGGTTTCAGCTCCTCTAGTCCTGGTTTCAGCTGGTTCTCAGTCCTCCTTCTAGTCCTGGTTTCAGATCCTCTAGTCCTGGTTTCAGCTCTCTCTAGTCCTGGTTTTTCTGGTTTCAGTTCTAGTCTCAGTTAGTCCTGGTTTTCTAGCCCTTCTAGTCCTGGTTTCAGATTCCTCTAGTCCTGGTTTCAGATCCCTCTAGTCCTTCAGTCCTAGTCCGGTTTCAGTCTCTAGTCCTGGTTTTTCAGCTCCTCTAGTCCTGGTTTCAGCCCTCTTCTCAGTCTCTAGTCCTGGTTTTCTAGTCTGGTTTCAGCTCCTCTCTAGTCTGGTTTTCAGCTCTCAGTCCTTCTAGTCCTGGTTTCAGATTCCTCGAGTCCTGGTTTCAGCCCTTCCTAGTCCTGGTTTCAGCTCCTCCTAGTCCTGGTTTCAGTCCCTCTAGTCCTGGTTTCAGATCCTCTAGTCCTGGTTTCAGTCCTGGTTTCAGCTCCTCTAGTCCTGGTTTCAGATCCTCTAGTCCTGGTTTTCAGATCCTCTAGTCCTGGTTTCAGTCCTTCCTAGTCCTGGTTTCAGCCTCTCTCAGTCCTGGTTTCAGATTCCTTCTAGTCCTGGTTTCAGCCCCTCTAGTCCTGGTTTCAGATTCCTCTAGTCCTGGTTTCAGCCCCTCTAGTCCTGGTTTCAGCTCCTCTTAGTCCTGGTTTCAGCTCCTCTAGTCTGGTTTCAGCTCTCTCCTAGTCTCCTGGTTTCAGCTCCTCTAGTCCTGGTTTCAGCTCCTCTAGTCCTAGTTTCAGCTCCTCTAGTCCTGGTTTCAGCCCTCTAGTCCTGGTTTCAGTTCTCTAGTCCTGGTTTCAGATCCTCTACCCTGGTTTCAGCCCTTCTAGTCCTGGTTTCAGCCCTCTAGTCCTAGTTTCATCTAGTCCTGGTTTTCAGCCCTCTAGTCCTGGTTTCAGCCCCTATAGTCCTGGTTTCAGATCCTCTAGTCTGGTTTCAGTTTCCTCTAGTCCTGGTTTCAGCTCCTCTAGTCCTGGTTTCAGCTCCTCTAGTCCTGGTTTTCAGCTCCTCTAGTCCTGGTTTTTCAGTTTCCCTCTAGTCCTGGTTTCAGCCCCTCTAGTCCTATCCTGGTTTCACTCCTCTAGTTCCCTCTAGTCCTGGTTTCAGCCCTCTAGTCCTGGTTTCAGCTCCTCTAGTCCTGGTTTCAGCTCCTCTAGTCCTGGTTTTCAGCTCTCTCTAGCTCCTCTACTGGTTTCAGCTCTTCTAGTCCTGGTTTCAGCTCCTCTAGTCCTGGTTCAGCCCCTTCTAGTCCTAGTTTCAGCTCTCTCTAGTCCTGGTTTCAGCTCCTCTAGTCCTGGTTTCAGCCCTTCTAGTCCTGGTTTCAGCTCCTCTAGTCTGGTTTAGCTAGTCCTGGTTTCAGCTCCTCTAGTCCTGGTTTCAGCCCTCTAGTCTCAGTCCTCTAGTCCTGGTTTCAGCTCCTCTAGTCCTGGTTTCAGCCCTCTAGTCCTGGTTTTTCAGCTCCTCTAGTCCTGGTTTCAGCCCCCTCTAGTCCTGGTTTCAGCTTCCTCTAGTCCTGGTTTTCAGTCCTGGTTTCAGCCCCTCTAGTCCTGGTTTCTAGTCCTAGTTTCAGCTCTCAGTCCTGTTTTCAGCCTCTAGTCCTGGTTTCAGCCCCTCTAGTCCTAGTCTGGTTTTCAGCTCTAGTCCGGTTTCAGTTCCTAGGGTCTAGTCCTGGTTTCAGCCCTCTAGTCTCAGGTTTTCAGCCCCCTCTAGTCCTGGTTTTTTCTAGTCCTCCTCTGGTTTAGTCTATGGTTTCAGTCCTTCCTCTAGTCCTGGTTTCACCCTCTAGTCCTGGTTTCAGCTCCTCTAGTCCTGGTTTTTCTAGTCCTGGTTTCTCTAGTCCTGGTTTCAGCTACTCTCTAGTCCTGGTTTCAGCTCCTCTATCCTGGTTTCAGTTCTCTAGTCCTTTCAGCTCTCTAGTCCTGGTTTCAGCTCCTCTAGTCCCAGTTTCAGCTCATCTAGTCCTGGTTTCAGCCCCTCTAGTCCTGGTTTCAGCCCCTCTAGTCCTAGTTTCAGCTCCTCTAGTCCTGGTTTCAGCTCCTCTAGTCCTGGTTTCAGCTCCTCTAGTCCTGGTTTCAGCCCTCTAGTCCTGGTTTCAGCTCCTGTATCTGTCTAATACCAACTACCATCACAGGACTTCTCATCTTCACACTAAAATAATCCATCGTTCTTCCTCCCCAACTCTTCGGGGGTCTTTGGTTCGTCCAACCTTTAGTCTACAACTACGAGATAAAAAGTGAGAACGAATCTCTGAGCCGACACGAGTGACATTCAAGAGCTCTCAGCTGGAAGAACCACCACAGCTCCATCTGATCTGATCCGTGGCCCACATTTTCTGATGGAAAGATCCATTCTTTCATTCAGAGTTTCCATCGCTCATCTGCCAGATGGTTTTCCCATCCAGTCAATCGATGGTCTCTGATGCAAACGAGAAGACCTTCATCTAACGTCCCACTTTGTCCCGGAGACAGTTCGAACCCAGAGTCTGAGCCGTTTCCTGCCATGTGAGTGTTACACAAATGCATAGAGCCTTCTCGGCCTCTAGGGGGCAGCAGAGCTACGACATGGGCCTCTAGGGGACCCTGAAGCTACCACATCAACCACTAGGGGGCCCTGAAGCTACCACATCGACCACTAGGGGGCCCTGAAGCTACCACATCGACCTCTAATGGGCCCTGAAGCTTTGACATCGACCACTAGGGGGCCCTGAAACTACCACATCGACCACTAGGGGGCCCTGAAGCTACCACATCGACCTCTAATGGGCCCTGAAGCTTTGACATCGACTACTAGGGGGCCCTGAAACTACCACATCGACCACTAGGGGGCCCTGAAGCTACCACATCGACTACTAGGGGGCCCTGAAGCTTTGACATCGACCACTAGGGGGCCCTGAAGCTACCACATCAACCACTAGGGGGCCCTGAAGCTTTGACATCGACCACTAGGGGGCCCTGAAGCTACCACATCGACCACTAGGGGGCCCTGAAGCTGCCACATCGACCACTAGGGGGCCCTGAAGCTTTGACATCGACCACTAGGGGGCCCTGAAGCTGCCACATCAACCACTAGGGAGCCCTGAAGCTACCACATCGACCACTAGGGGGCCCTGAAGCTATGATATCGACCACTAGGGGGCCCTGAAGGTTTGACATTGACCACTAGGGGGCCCTGAAGCTACCACATCGACCACTAGGGGGCCCTGAAGCTACCACATCGACCACTAGGGGGCCCTGAAGCAACCACATCGACCACTAGGGACCCACCACTAGGGGGCCCTGAAGCTACCACATCGACCACTAGGGGGGCCCTGAAGCTACCACATCGACCACTAGGGGGCCCTGAAGCTACCACATCGACCACTAGGGGGCCCTGAAACTACCACATCGACCCTAGGGGGCCCTGAAACTACCACATCGACCACTAGGGGGCCCTGAAGCTACACCATCGACCACTAGGGGGCCCTGAAGCTACCACATCGACCACTAGGGGGCCCTGAAGCTACCACATCGTTGCGTTTTTACTTGCACATAAAGTTGTTATTCCAAATTTTCACTTGCAGCTGAATCTTTATTTTTGTCGTTTTGCAAACATCATAATTTTTTTTATAGTTATAATTGTGACTCGCATCATTTTAACTTTCTGTTCTAATATGTTTCTTTTAAAATCATAAAATAAAAAAAATAAACAAATAAATTTTTTTTCCACTTTTGGTTATAAAAATTACAAATTTCACAAAATCTCTTCTTTTATAAATGAAATTAAATTTTTTTTTGTTGTTTAAAAAAAGAATTTTGCAAAACCAGTTTTCTTTTTACATCAAACTGCAGCTCTCTGTTGTAAATGTTCTAAAACTGTAATTTTAGGACATTTCTTTAATGTCCTCTGAGTTTAAGAGTATTTTTGAACTGAATTTAATTGGATTAGAGACTTTAGTGTAACTGAATTGTTCTTTAAGTTTCAAATGTCGCAACAGTTTGTTTTCATTGCTATAAATCAAGTTTTGCACAAACTGCGATTTTTCTTTTAGATAATTTTGCAGCTGATGTTTATTCTCTTTATCGCCTCAATAAATGTTTAAATGTTAATCAGGTGTAGATGATTAAAGGTTGTTTGTCGGTAAAGTCTCGGAGTTTCTCTGCTGAAGTCTAAAGTGGATTAAATATCTGGATCAGTTTAGTTGGATTATCTGCCATAATCGATCCATAAACCAGGTCCCGGACCGGTCTCACCTTCAGCCTGGACGCCGGCGGCGGACCGGCGGGTTCGGCTCGGACCGGCGCTCCCGCAGCTCTGGACGGAGCCGCGGAGGAGGAGCCGCCGGGCTTCCCGCTGAACAGCGACGAGGCGAAATAAACGGCCAGAACCGTGAAGAGGACGGCGGGGATGATGAAGACCGGATCCAGGTCCATGTCGGAGACTCTTCCGGGACCAGGTGTGTCTGAAGTCTCCAGGTGATGCGGAGCAGCGAGGCGGTGCGTCGAACCGGACCAGACGACTCTCTGAACACTGAACGGAGACTCGGTCCGACTCTCACAGACGCGCGGAGCGCGCACTTCTGCTTTCAAAATAAAAGACACGAAAAAAATTCAGAGACGGTTTTTCAAAATAAAACAAATAAGGATTGAGTTCAGCTGGTTTTTCAAAATAAACGGACACCTTTCAGAATAGTTTTGGAAAGTTCGAGAATGTGTTGCATTGTGGGCCAGGAAAGCTGTTTATTTAGCTCCAAAAGAACTTTTGTGGAATTGAAGATTTTTGCTATAAAATCATAATTTGAGCAACATTGCAACTTTTTTATTGTTAAATTTTTTTGTCATGAATTTTAGGTTTGACAAAAAACTTTTATAAAAAAGTAAAGAAAAGATAAAATTCTTCATATTCAGAAAAATCGACTCTGGAGCCAAAACCAGGTCCAGAGACCAGAGGAGCTGGAACCAGAACCAGAGGAGCTGGAACCAGAACCAGAGGAGCTGGAACCAGAACCAGAGGTAGACAGGTAGACAGGTAGACAGGAGTCCAGAAGCTCCTCCTGGAGTATCTAAAGTTGACAGCTGGTCATTGGATATGCAGGCCATCAATCACAAGGACACGCCCCTAATTATGCATAAATACGTTGGTTTATCTTATTTTACCTGGTGGGGGACATCAGATCCACCTGTGCAGTTGTCATGGACGTAAATCTGTCCACGGAGACCAAAACAGTTTGTTTATTTCTGCTGGACGAGATATTAGTGAATCAGAGGAGCTGAAGCGAAGCAGCTGTGAGGTGTTGACAGCCGCTGAGACGTAAATGTACCGGCGGGTAAAAATAGACGCCGCTTCGCCCGAACGAGTCCTTCTTCTCAGATTCACACGTCAGCAAACGCAACACGCAGAACATATGTAATCTACACGCTACGATCCGCTATGATCCGCTACGGTCAAACGAGGACTCACAGAGGGACAGCAGGCTGGTCCACGTCCCAGAGGCCTCTGAGACACGAGTCCAGGTAGAGACGAGTCCAGGTAGACAGCAGTCCAGGTAGAGACGAGTCCAGGTAGACACAGGTAGAGACGAGTCCAGGTAGAGACGAGTCCAGGTAGACAGGAGTCCAGGTAGACAGGAGTCCAGGGAGACAGGAGTCCAGGGAGACAGGAGTCCAGGGAGACAGGAGTCCAGGTAGACAGGAGTCCAGGAAGACAGGAGTCCAGGGAGACACGAGTCCAGGTAGACACGAGTCCAGGTAGACACGAGTCCAGGTAGAGACGAGTCCAGGTAGAGACAGGTAGAGACGAGTCCAGGTAGAGATGAGTCCAGGTAAACAGGAGTCCAGGTAGAGACGAGTCCAGTGAGACACGAGTCCAGGTAGAGACGAGTCCAGGTACAGACGAGTCCAGGGAGAGACGAGTCCAGGTACAGACGAGTCCAGGTAGAGACGAGTCCAGGTACACAAGAGTCCAGGTACAGACGAGTCCAGGTAGAGACGAGTCCAGGTAGACAGGAGTCCAGGTAGACACGAGTCCAGGTAGACAAGACTCCTGGTAAGCAGGAGTCCAGTTAGACACGAGTCCAGGTAGACAGGAGTCCAGTTAGACACGAGTCCAGGTACACAAGAGTCCAGGTAGACAAGAGTCCAGGTAGAAAGGAGTCCAGGTAGACAGGAGTCCAGGTAGACAAGAGTCCAGGTAGACAGGAGTCCAGGTAGACATGAGTCCAGGGAGACACGAGTCCAGGTAGAGACGAGTCCAGGTAGACAGGAGTCCAGGGAGACAGGAGTTCAAAAAGACACGAGTCCAGGTAGACAGGAGTCCAGGTAGACAGGAGTCCAGGTAGACTCGAGTCCAGTTAGACACAAGTCCAGGTAGACAAGAGTCCAGATAGACACGAGTCCAGGTAGACAGGAGTCCAGATAGACACGAGTCCAGGTAGAGAGGAGGTCCAGGTCCAGTTCCAGGAGAGGATCCAGAGGAGTCCAGGTAGACAGGAGTCCAGATAGACAGGAGTCCAGGTAGACATGAGTCCAAGTAGACAGGAGTCCAGGTAGACAGGAGTCCAGGTAGTCCAGGTCCAAGAGGAGGAGTCCAGGTAGAACAGGAGAGTAGACATGAGTCCAAGTAGACAGGAGTCCAGGTAGACAGCAGTCCAGGGAGACAGGAGTCCAGGTAGACAGGAGTCCAGGTAGACAGCAGTCCAGGGAGACAGGAGTCCAGGTAGACAGGAGTCCAGGTAGACAGGAGTCCAGGTAGACAGGAATCCAGGTAGACACGAGTCCAGGTAAACAGGAGTCCAGGTAGACAGGTAGACAGGAGTCCAGGTAGACACGAGTCCAGGTAGAGACGAGTCCAGGTAGACAGGAGTCCAGGTAGAGACGAGTCCAGGTAGACAGGAGTCCAAGTAGACAGGAGTCCAGGTAGACAGGAGTCCAGGTAGACACGAGTCCAGATAAACAGGAGTCCAGGTAGACATGAGTCCAGGTAGACACGAGTCCAGATAAACAGGAGTCCAGGTAGACATGAGTCCAGGTAGACACGAGTCCAGGTAGACACGAGTCCAGGTAGACACGAGTCAAGGTAGACACGAGTCCAGGTAGACACGAGTCCAGGTAGACAGGAGTCCAGGTAGACACGAGTCCAGGTAAACAGGAGTCCAGGTAGACACGAGTCCAGGTAGACACGAGTCCAGGTAGAGAGGAGTCCAGGGAGACAGGAGTCCAGGTAGACAGGAGTCCAGGTAGACACGAGTCCAGGTAGAGACGAGTCCAGGTAGACAGGAGTCCAGGTAGACACAAGTCCAGGTAAACAGGAGTCCAGGTAGACACGAGTCCAGGTAGACACGAGTCCAGGTAGACAGGAGTCCAGGTAGACAGGAGTCCAGGTAAACAGGAGTCCAGGTAGTCAGGTAGACAGGAGTCCAGGTAGAGAGGAGTCCAGGTAGACAGGAGTCCAGGTAGAGACGTAGTCCAGGTAGAGACGAGTCCAGGTGACAGGAGTCCAGGTAGAGAGAGTCCAGGAGACGAGTCCAGGTAGAGACGAGTCCAGGTAGACATGAGTAGACATGAGTCCAGGGTAGACAGGAGTCCAGGTAGAGTCCAGGTAGACAGTAGTCCAGGTAGACAGTAGTCCAGGTAACAGGAGTCCAGGTAGACAGTAGTCCAGGTAAGACAGGAGTCCAGGTAGACAGGAGTCCAGGTAGACACGAGTCCAGGTAGAGACAAGTCCAGGTAGAGACGAGTCCAGGTAGACAGGAGTCCAGGTAGAGACGAGTCCAGGTAGAGACGAGTCCAGGTAGACAGGAGTCCAGGTAGAGACGAGTCCAGGTAGACAGGAGTCCAGGTAGAGACGAGTCCAGGTAGACAGGAGTCCAGGTAGAGACACGACTCCAGGTAGACACGAGTCCAGGTAGACACGAGTCCAGGTAGACAGGAGTCCAGGTAGACAGAAGTCCAGGTAGACAGGAGTCCAGGTAGACAGGAGTCCAGGTAGAGTCCAGGTAGAGGAGTCCTGGTAGAGACGAGTCCTGGTAGAGACAGTCCAGGTAAACAGGAGTCCAGGTAAACAGGAGTCCAGGTAGACAGGAGTCCAGGTAGACAGGAGTCCAGGTAGACACGAGTCCAGGTAGACACGAGTCCAGGTAGACACGAGTCCAGGTAGACATGAGTCCAGGTAGACAGGAGTCCAGGTAGACAGGAGTCCAGGTAAACAGGAGTCCAGGTAAACAGGAGTCCAGGTAGACAGGATCCAGGTAGACACGAGTCCAGGTAGACAGGAGTCCATGTAAACAGGAGTCCAGGTAGAGACGAGTCCAGGTAGAGACGAGTCCAGGTAGACACGAGTCCAGGTAGACACGAGTCCAGGAGGTAGACAGGAGTCCAGGTCGACAGGAGTAGACAGGAGTCCAGGTAGACATGAGTCCAGGTAGACACGAGTCCAGGTAGACAAGACTCAGTAAACAGGAGTTCAGGTAGACAGGAGTCCAGGTAGAAGAGTCCAGGTAGAGTCCAGGTAGAATCAGGTAGAGACGAGTCAGGTAGACAGACATGAGTCAGGTAGACACGAGTCCAGGTAGACACGAGTCCAGTAGACACGAGTCCAGGTAGACCACGAGTCCAGGTAGAGACAAGTCCAGGTAGAGACGAGTCCAGGTAGACAGGAGTCCAGGTAGAGACGAGTCAGGTAGGTACGAGTCCAGGTAGACAGGAGTCCACGGTTCCAGAGACGAGTCCAGGTAGACAGGAGTCCAGGGTAGTCCAGAGACGAGTCCAGGTAGACAGGAGTCCAGGTAGACGAGTCCACGGAGTCCAGGTAGGACACGAGTCCAGGTAGACAGGAGTCCACACGGAGTCCAGGTAGACACGAGTCCAGGTAGAGTCCATGAGACACGAGTCCAGGTAGACAGGTAGGTACACGAGTCCAGGTAGACAGACAGGAGTCCAGGTAGACAGAGTAGACAGGTAGTCCAGGAGTCCAGGTAAACAGGAGTCCAGGTAGACAGGATCCAGGTAGACACGAGTCCAGGTAGACAGGAGTCCATGTAAACAGGAGTCCAGGTAGAGACGAGTCCAGGTAGAGACGAGTCCAGGTAGACACGAGTCCAGGTAGACACGAGTCCAGGTAGACAGGAGTCCAGGTAGACAGGAGTCCAGGTAAACAGGAGACCAGGTAGACAGGAGTCCAGGTAGACAGACAGGTAGAGTCCAGGGAGACAGAGTCCAGGGAGACACGAGTCCAGGTAGACAAGACTCTAGGTAAACAGGAGTTCAGGTAGACAGGAGTCCAGGTAGACATGAGTCCAGGTAGACACGAGTCCAGGTAGACAAGACTCCTGGTAAGCAGGAGTCCAGCAGACACGAGTCCAGGTAGACAGGAGTCACAGGACAGGAGTCACAAGAGTCCAGGACAAGAGTCCAGGTAGACACAGGTAGAGTCCAGGTAGATAAGAGTCCAGGTAGACAGGAGTCCAGGTAGAGAGGAGTCCAGATAGACAGAAGTCCAGATAGACATGAGTCCAAGTAGACAGGAGTCCAGGGACAGGAGTCCAGGTAGACAGGAGTCCAGATAGACAGGAGTCCAGGTAAACAGGAGTCCAGGTAGACAGGAGTCCAGGTAGACAGGAGTCCAGGTAGACAGCAGTCCAGGGAGACAAGAGTCCAGGTAGAGATGAGTCCAGGTAGACATGAGTCCAGGGAGACACGAGTCCAGGTAGACAAGACTCTAGGTAAACAGGAGTCCAGGTAGACAGGAGTCCAGGAGTCCAGGAGTCCAGGTAGACAGGAGTCCAGGTAGACAGCAGTCCAGGGAGACAAGAGTCCAGGTAGAGATGAGTCCAGGTAGACATGAGTCCAGGGAGACACGAGTCCAGGTACACAAGAGTCCAGGTAGACAAGAGTCCAGGTAGACACGAGTCCAGGTAGATAAGAGTCCAGGTAGACAGGAGTCCAGGTAGAGAGGAGTCCAGGTAGAGAGGAAGTCCAGATAGACATGAGTCCAAGTAGACAGGAGTCCAGGTAGACAGGAGTCCAGGTAGACAGGAGTCCAGATAGACAGGAGTCCAGGTAAACAGGAGTCCAGGTAGACAGGAGTCCAGGTAGACAGGAGTCCAGGTAGACAGCAGTCCAGGGAGACAAGAGTCCAGGTAGAGATGAGTCCAGGTAGACATGAGTCCAGGGAGACACGAGTCCAGGTAGACAGCAGTCCAGGTAGACACGAGTCCAGGTAGAGACATGAGTCCAGGTAGACATGAGTCCAGGTAGACACGAGTCCAGGTAGACATGACTCCTGGTAAACAGGAGTCCAAGTAGAGACATGAGTCCAAGTAGACAGGAGTCAGGTAGACACGACTCCAGGTACAGAAGTCCAGGGTAGTCCAGGGAGACACAAGTCCAGGTAGACATGACTTCAGGGAGACACGAGTCCAGGGAGACAGGAGTCCAGGTAGACATGACTTCAGGGAGACAGAAGTCCAGGGAGACAGGAGCCCAGGGAGACTGGAGTCCAGGTAGACACGAGTCCAGGTAGACAGGAGTCCAGGTAGACATGACTTCAGGGAGACACGAGTCCAGGGAGACAGGAGTCCAGGGAGACAGGAGTCCAGGTAGACAGGAGTCCAGGGAGACAGGAGTCCAGGGAGACAGGAGTCCAGGGAGACAGGACTCCAGGTAAAGAGGAGTCCAGGTAGAGACGAGTCCAGGTAGACAGGAGTCCAAGTAGACATGACTTCAGGGAGCCACGAGTCCAGGGAGACAGGAGTCCAGGGAGACAGGAGTCCAGGTAGACAGGAGTCCAGGTAAAGAGGAGTCCAGGTAGACACGAGTCCAGGTAGACAAGACTCCTGGTAAGCAGGAGTCCAGGTAGACATGAGTCCAAGTAGACAGGAGTCCAGGTAGACAGGAGTCCAGGTAGACAGGAGTCCAGATAGACAGGAGTCCAGGTAAACAGGAGTCCAGGTAGACAGGAGTCCAGGTAGACAGGAGTCCAGGTAGACAGCAGTCCAGGGAGACAAGAGTCCAGGTAGAGATGAGTCCAGGTAGACATGAGTCCAGGGAGACACGAGTCCAGGTAGACAGCAGTCCAGGTAGACACGAGTCCAGGTAGAGACATGAGTCCAGGTAGACATGAGTCCAGGTAGACACGAGTCCAGGTAGACATGACTCCTGGTAAACAGGAGTCCAAGTAGAGACATGAGTCCAGGTAGACAGGAGTCCAGGTAGACACGACTCCAGGTAGACAGAAGTCCAGGGAGACACGAGTCCAGGGAGACACAAGTCCAGGTAGACATGACTTCAGGGAGACACGAGTCCAGGGAGACAGGAGTCCAGGTAGACATGACTTCAGGGAGACAGAAGTCCAGGGAGACAGGAGCCCAGGGAGACTGGAGTCCAGGTAGACACGAGTCCAGGTAGACAGGAGTCCAGGTAGACATGACTTCAGGGAGACACGAGTCCAGGGAGACAGGGAGACAGGGAGAGTCCAGGGAGACAGGAGTCCAGGAGTCCGAGACAGGAGTCCAGGTAGACAGGACTTCAGGGAGAGACAGGAGTCCAGGGAGACAGGAGTCCAGACAGGAGTCCAGGAGACAGGAGTCCAGGTAGACAGGAGTCCAGGGAGAGACAGGAGTCCAGGGAGACAGGAGTCCAGGGAGACAGAGGGAGACAGGAGTCCAGGTAGACAGGAGTCCAGGTAGAGACGAGTCAGGTAGACAGGAGTCCAAGTAGACATGACTTCAGGGAGACACGAGTCCAGGGAGACAGGAGTCCAGGGAGACAGGAGTCCAGGTAGACAGGAGTCCAGGTAGACACGAGTCCAGGTAGACAAGACTCCTGGTAAGCAGGAGTCCAGGTAGACATGAGTCCAGGGAGACACGAGTCCAGGGAGACATGAGTCCAAGTAGACAGGAGTCCAGGTAGACAGGAGTCCAGGTAGACAGGAGTCCAGGTAGAGAGGAGTCCAGATAGACAGAAGTCCAGATAGACATGAGTCCAAGTAGACAGGAGTCCAGGTCGACAGGAGTCCAGGTAGACAGGAGTCCAGATAGACAGGAGTCCAGGTAGACAGGAGTCCAGGTAGACAGGAGTCCAGGTAGAGAGGAGTCCAGATAGACAGAAGTCCAGATAGACATGAGTCCAAGTAGACAGGAGTCCAGGTAGACAGGAGTCCAGGTAGACAGGAGTCCAGATAGACAGGAGTCCAGGTAAACAGGAGTCCAGGTAGACAGGAGTCCAGGTAGACAGGAGTCCAGGTAGACAGGAGTCCAGGTAAACAGGAGTCCAGGTAAACAGGAGTCCAGGTAAACAGGAGTCCAGGGAGACAAGAGTCCAGGTAGAGATGAGTCCAGGTAGACATGAGTCCAGGGAGACACGAGTCCAGGTAGACAGGAGTCCATGTATACAGGAGTCCAGGTAGACATGACTCCTGGTAAACAGGAGTCCAGGTAGACAGGAGTCCAAGTAGAGACATGAGTCCAGGTAGACATGAGTCCAGGTAGACACGAGTCCAGGTAGACATGACTCTAGGTAAACAGGAGTCCAGGTGGACAGGAGTCCAGTTAGACACGAGTCCAGGTAGACAGGAGTCCAGGGAGACACGAGTCCAGGTAGACAGGAGTCCATGTATACAGGAGTCCAGGTAGACAGGAGTCCAGGTAGACATGAGTCCAGGTAGACACGAGTCCAGGTAGACATGACTCCTGGTAAACAGGAGTCCAGGTAGACACGACTCCAGGTAGACAGGAGTCCAGGGAGACACGAGTCCAGGGAGACACGAGTCCAGGTAGACATGACTTCAGGGAGACACGAGTCCAGGGAGACAGGAGCCCAGGGAGACAGGAGTCCAGGTAGACACGAGTCCAGGTAGACAGGAGTCCAGGTAGACATGACTTCAGGGAGACACGAGTCCAGGGAGACAGGAGTCCAGGGAGACAGGAGTCCAGGTAGACAGGAGTCCAGGTAGACAGGAGTCCAGGTAGACAGGAGTCCAAGTAGACATGACTTCAGGGAGACACGAGTCCAGGGAGACAGGAGTCCAGGGAGACAGGAGTCCAGGTAGACAGGAGTCCAGGTAGACAGGAGTCCAAGTAGACATGACTTCAGAGAGACACGAGTCCAGGGAGACAGGAGTCCAGGTAGACAGGAGTCCAGGTAGACACGAGTCCAGGGTAAACAGAGTAGGTAACAGGAGTCCAGTAGACAGGAGTCCAGAAGAGACAGGTAGACAGGAGTCCAGGTAGACAGGAGTCCAGGAAGACAGGAGTCCAGGTAGACACGAGTCCAGGTAGACAGAAGTCCAGGTAGACAGGAGTCCAAGTAGACATGACTTCAGGGAGACACGAGTCCAGGTAGACAGGAGTCCAGGTAGACAGGAGTCCAGGGAGACAGGACTCCAGGTAAAGAGGAGTCCAGGTAGAGACGAGTCCAGGTAGACAGGAGTCCAAGTAGACATGACTCTAGGGAGACACGAGTCCAGGGAGACAGGAGTCCAGGTAGACACGAGTCCAGGTAAACAGGAGTCCAGGTAGACAGGAGTCCAGGTAATCAGGAGTCCAGGTAGACAGGAGTCCAGGTAGACAGGAGTCCAGGTAGACAGGAGTCCAGGTAGACACAAGTCCAGGTAGACACGAGTCCATGTAGACAGGAGTCCAAGTAGACATGACTTCAGGGAGACACGAGTCCAGGAAGACAGGAATCCAGGTAGACACGAGTCCAGGAAGACAGGAGTCCAGGTAGACAGGAGTCCAGGTAGACAGGAGTCCAGGGACAGGAGTCCAGGAGTCCAGGAAGACAGGAGTCCAGGTAGACACGAGTCCAGGTAGACAGGAGTCCAGGTAGACAGGAGTCCAAGTAGACATGTTTTCAGGGAGACACGAGTCCAGGTAGACAGGAGTCCAGGTAGACAGGAGTCCAGGTAGACAGGAGTCCAAGTAGACATGACTTCAGAGAGACACGAGTCCAGGGAGACAGGAGTCCAGGTAGACCGGAGTCCCAGGTAGACAGAGTCCAGAGGACAGGGAGTCCAGGTAGACAGGAGTCAGGAGTCCAGGAGTCCAGGTAGACACGAGTCCAGGTAGACAGGAGTCCAGGTAGACAGGAGTCCAGGAAGACAGGAGTCCAGGTAGACACGAGTCCAGGTAGACAGAAGTCCAGGTAGACAGGAGTCCAAGTAGACATGACTTCAGGGAGACACGAGTCCAGGTAGACAGGAGTCCAGGTAGACAGGAGTTCAGGGAGACAGGACTCCAGGTAAAGAGGAGTCCAGGTAGAGACGAGTCCAGGTAGACAGGAGTCCAAGTAGACATGACTCTAGGGAGACACGAGTCCAGGGAGACAGGAGTCCAGGTAGACACAAGTCCAGGTAAAACAGGAGTCCAGGTAGACAGGAGTCAGGTAAACAGGAGTCCAGGTAGACAGGGAGGTACAGGAGTCCAGGAAGACAGGAGTCCAGGTAGACATGAGTCCAGGTAGACAGGAGTTCAGGGAGACACGAGTCCAGGTAGACACGAGTCCAGGTAGACAGGAGTCCAGGTAGACAGGAGTCCAGGTAAAGAGGAGTCCTGGTAGAGACGAGTCCAGGTAGACAGGAGTCCAAGTAGACAGGAGTCCAGGTAGACAGGAGTCCAGGAAGACAGGAGTCCAGGTAGACACGAGTCCAGGAAGACAGGAGTCCAGGTAGACACGAGTCCAGGTAGACAGGAGTCCAGGTAGACAGGAGTCCAGGAAGACAGGAGTCCAGGTAGACACGAGTCCCAGGAGAGGTAGACACGAGTCCAGGTAGACAGGAGTCCAGGTAGACAGGAGTCCAAGTAGACATGTTTTCAGGGAGACACGAGTCCAGGTAGACAGGAGTCCAGGTAGACAGGAGTCCAGGGAGACAGGAGTCCAGGGAGACAGGACTCCAGGTAAAGAGGAGTCCAGGTAGAGACGAGTTCAGGTAGACAGGAGTCCAGGTAAACAGGAGTCCGGGTAGACAGGAGTCCAGGAGACAGACAGGAGTCCAGGTAGACATGAGTCCAGGTAGACAGGAGTCCAAGTAGACATGACTTCAGGGAGACACGAGTCCAGGTAGACAGGGGAGTCCAGGTAGACAGAGACAGGAGTTCAGGGAGACAGGACTCCAGGTAAAGAGGAGTCCAGGTAGAGACGAGTCCAGGTAGACAGGAGTCCAAGTAGACATGACTCTAGGGAGACACGAGTCCAGGGAGACAGGAGTCCAGGTAGACACAAGTCCAGGTAAACAGGAGTCCAGGTAGACAGGAGTCCAGGTAAACAGGAGTCCAGGTAGACAGGAGTCCAGGTAGACAGGAGTCCAGGAAGACAGGAGTCCAGGTAGACATGAGTCCAGGTAGACAGGAGTTCAGGGAGACACGAGTCCAGGTAGACACGAGTCCAGGTAGACAGGAGTCCAGGTAAAGAGGAGTCCTGGTAGAGACGAGTCCAGGTAGACAGGAGTCCAAGTAGACAGGAGTCCAGGTAGACAGGAGTCCAGGAAGACAGAGTAGACACGAGTCCAGGAAGACAGGAGTCCAGGTAGACACGAGTCCAGGTAGACAGGAGTCCAGGTAGACAGGAGTCCAGGAAGACAGGAGTCCAGGTAGACACGAGTCCAGGAAGACAGGAGTCCAGGTAGACACGAGTCCAGGTAGACAGGAGTCCAGGTAGACAGGAGTCCAAGTAGACATGTTTTCAGGGAGACACGAGTCCAGGTAGACAGGAGTCCAGGTAGACAGGAGTCCAGGGAGACAGGAGTCCAGGGAGACAGGACTCCAGGTAAAGAGGAGTCCAGGTAGAGACGAGTTCAGGTAGACAGGAGTCCAGGTAAACAGGAGTCCGGGTAGACAGGAGTCCAGGTAGACAGGAGTCCAGGAAGACAGGAGTCCAGGTAGACATGAGTCCAGGTAGACAGGAGTCCAGGGAGACACGAGTCCAGGTAGACGAGTCCAGGTAGACAGAGTCCAGGTAGACAGGAGTCCAGGTAAACAGGACTCCAGGTAGACACGAGTCCAGGTAGACAGCAGTCCAGGTAGACAGGAGTCCAGGTAAACAGGACTCCAGGTAGACACGAGTCCAGGGAGACATGAGTCCAGGTAAAGAGGAGTCCAGGTAAACAGGAGTCCAGGTAGACAGGAGTCCAGGTAGACAGGAGTCCAGGTAGACAGGAGTCCAGGTAGACAGGAGTCCAGGTAGACAGGAGTCCAGGTAGACAGGAGTCCAGGTAGACAGGAGTCCAGGTAGACACGAGTCCAGGTAAAGACGAGTCCAGGTAGACAGGAGTCCAGGGAGACACGAGTCCAGGTAGACAGGAGTCCAGGACGTTTGTCCAACTTTCCAGCAGTAACAAACACATTTACAGTCTGGAACTAAACGACATAAAATCATACATTCCTGCAGAATTAGGGGCGGGGCTTTTCCCACAGGCAGACTCCAGGTGGTGCTGAAGCTCCTCCCCCTTTGCTGATCAGCTGTTTCTGCAGTCGTCAAAGAAAATTTTACAACTAAAGTTCAGGATTTTACAACAAAACTTTGTGATTTTAAAGCAGAAAGTCAGTTTATGTTGAAAAGGTTGTAAATCTGTTACTGCGGGAAATAAAACTGCTATTTTATGACAGAAAAAAAACAAGTTTGTGTGAAGAAAAAGGGGAAATTTGAAATTTGTAGTTTCTGCTGTAAAACTGTTGACATGTTGTTGCTGTTTTTACCTGTAATAACAAATTAAACTCTGATAAAGACGGTTTACTGGCTGCTGGACTGGAGACGTCTGGGACCAGAACCAGACAGGTTCTGATCGGTCCAGGAACCTCCCGGGTCACCAGAGGTCTACAGGTGAGTGACGGTGAGGCGCCGCCCTCTGCTGGTCTGTTTTCTGCACTACATCACAGCTGCTCCCATCATGCATCACTCCTCACTCACCACAGCCACAGATCTGGTTTCATTTCTGCCTTCGTGGTAAAAGAAACTTTAAACATCTCATCATCTACAGAACATCAAAGATCCAGAGAATCTGCAGGAATCTCTGCGTTTGAGGACAAGACACCTGTGATCACATGACCACATGACCACCATCATGGTCTTCAAACCAACTCAGGCTCCTCCTGCCGTCACCTCCAGGTAGAGTCCAGACGGGTCACGGAGTGGTCCAACATCCCGGTTCTGACACTTCTGTTCATTACTGCGGAGAAGGTGGAGCTTAATGACATTATAAACACATAAAACCTGGACCAGAACAAACCTGGACCAGAACAAACCTGGACCAGGTTGAGGAGACCAAACTGGTTCCAGACTGGAAGAATGTTTATTTCTGCTGCAGAGTTCTGAAGAAACATTTGAACATGAAGGTCTGACTCACTGCTGGAGCCAGAACCTGGTGGTCGGTAGAGGAACTGCAGCCTCTAGTGGTCGGTAGAGGAACCGCAGCCTCTAGCGGTCGTTAGAGGAACCGCAGCCTCTAGCGGTCGGTAGAGGAACTGCAGCCTCTAGAGGTCGGTAGAGGAACCGCAGCCTCTAGCGGTCGGTAGAGGAACCGCAGCCTCTAGCGGTCAGTAGAGGAACTGCAGCCTCTAGAGGTCAGTAGAGGAACCGCAGCCTCTAGCGGTCGGTAGAGGAACCGCAGCTCTAGCGGTCAGCGGTCGGTAGAGGAAACCGCAGCCTCTAGCGGTCGGTAGAGGAACCGCAGCCTCTAGCGGTCGGTAGAGGAACCGCAGCCTCTAGCGGTCGGTAGAGGAACCGCAGCCTCTAGCGGTCGGTAGAGGAACCGCAGCCTCTAGCGGTCGGTAGAGGAACCGCAGCCTCTAGTGGTCTGTAGAGGAACCGCAGCCTCTAGCGGTCTCGGTAGAGGAACTGCAGCTCTAGCGGTGGTCAGTAGAGGAACCGCAGCCTCTAGCGGTCGGTAGAGGAACCGCAGTCTCTAGCGGTTCAGTAGAGGAACCGCAGCCTCTAGTGGTCGGTAGAGGAACTGCAGCCTCTAGTGGTCAGTAGAGGAACCGCAGCCTCTAGTGGTCTGTAGAGGAACTGCAGCCTCTAGTGGTCGGTAGAGGAACCGCAGCCTCTAGCGGTCGGTAGAGGAACTGCAGCCTCTAGTGGTCAGTAGAGGAACCGCAGCCTCTAGTGGTCTGTAGAGGAACTGCAGCCTCTAGTGGTCGGTAGAGGAACTGCAGCCTGTAGTGGTCTCATCAGTAGAACCGCAGCCTCTAGCGGTCGGTAGAGGAACCGCAGCCTCTAGTGGTCGGTAGAGGAACTGCAGCCTGTAGCGGTTCGGTAGAGGAACGCAGCCTCTAGTGGTCGGTAGAGGAACTGCAGCCTCTAGTGGTCGGTATAGAGGAAACTGCAGCCTCTAGTGGTCGGTAGAGGAACCGCAGCTCTAGTGGTCGTAGAGGAACCGCAGCCTCTAGTGGTCGGTAGAGGAACTGCAGCCTCTAGTGGTCGGTAGAGGAACTGCAGCCTCTAGTGGTCGGTAGAGGAACCGCAGCCTCTAGTGGTCAGTAGAGGAACTGCAGCCTCTAGTGGTCGGTAGAGGAACTGCAGTCTACTAGTGGTCGGTAGAGGAACCGCAGCCTCTAGTGGTCAGTAGAGGAACTGCAGTCTCTAGTGGTCGGTAGAGGAACTGCAGTCTCTAGTGGTCGGTAGAGGAACCGCAGCCTGTAGCGGTCGGTAGAGGAACCGCAGCCTCTAGTGGTCGGTAGAGGAACTGCAGTCAACGGTGGTGAGGCCTGATATCTGATCCAGTCGTTAGGGTTAATCAGGCTAACGCTAACCGTAACCCTGATTCATCTTTTTTCTAAACAGCAGTAAATCTACATCAGAACGGATGAAGAAGAAAAGAATCAAAGGTTTAGGACTCAACTCGAGGCTTTTTAAGATCATTTTCTGTTTTTATTATCAACAGTTTATTAAACCAAGTCCGTAATTGTGAAAGGTGACCCCCCCCCCCCCCCCCCCCCCCACCCCCCCCCCCCCCCCCCCCCCCCCCCCCCCCCCAGTTTTTTAGTTAAATCCATAAAACGCTGAAGAAGAAAGGACCTGAGGACAGTCTGGCTGAGAGCCTTTAAGGTTTTATTCATTAAAACAGAGCAGGTGTGGTTCACCTGGAGGAACAGGTGCAGCAGCAGAACAGCGGCTCTGGTTTCTACCGTCTCTGGGAGAAGTTCTGAAGGTTCTGATCGGACCTGAAGGCAGCACTTTAGAACCGTGACAGAACAGAAACAGTTTCTGGACCAGGTCCTGAACCCACCATCCTCACGTCTCCTCTGATGGCTGGATCTTACAGTAAGCCCCGCCCCCTCCATCAGTCCCACCTGATGGCTGGATCTTACAGTAAGCCCCGCCCCCTCCATCAGTCCCACCAGTCCCAGCCGCCCGTCCAGTCCGTTACCAGAATCTACCTCCCAGACGAGTCCTCGCAGAACAGACAGACATATTGATTGGCGTTGAAAAGCACAGTGGTGGGCGGGTCTCCGGCGGGCCGCCGCCCCTTCTCGCCAACACCCGGCCTCTGGGCGGCGGCCGGGACTTTAGCTAGCCTACGCTGGCGGCGGCCGGAGTCACCGCGACGAGCTCCTCTCCTTGCTGACGCAGTCGTCCTGGGTGGTGGTGTCGCCGTTGGCCGTCACCCCGCAGGTGCGCCTCTTCTTCCTGCGGTGGGACGTGGCGTCACCCTCGGTGGCGGGCTCTGCCTGGAGGGGACAGGGACAGACGGGACAGATGAGACAGACGGGACAGATGAGACAGAGGGGACAGACGCTGAGTACTAGCTCGCCACCAGGGTTAGAATAGTTCTGGATTTTACATTAGTTTTAGTTTTTATTTAGTTTTTCCAAATTCAGTTAATAGATTTCAAACGTTTGAGGAAAAAATTACAAACACAAAAACGAAGGACGTTCTAGACATTATTATAGTTAATTTTAGTTTGTTTTATAAACACATAATACAGTTTCAGTTAGTTAAAAAACTCTAACGAAAATGTTTTTTCAATTCTATTTTTTGTTATTTGGTTTGTTTTCGTTAACGATAATAACCTCGACCGCCACCCGGAGACAACAGACCCGCAGGCGTCACGGCGGCCCTCAGAGACCCAGACGGGTCCACAACCGTCCACACCTGGAGTCATGTGACCAGAACCAGGAAACCCACCGACCGCAGGTGCGGTGGAGGGTCACGGATTTACAGACGACTCCACAACCTCGACGTTGGTCTGAACTGAAGAAGCGTTTAAATCTCCCAGCCGTTAGAATGAGACTGGACACGCCCCCCGTGATGTCACCAGTCACCGCCCCCTGTGATGTCACCACAGCGGGTCTCATTCATGAAACATGAGAACGGATTTCTGAGGAACCTGTTTCATAAGGATGTTGGTTCTGAACCTTTGTAGCTACGAACAAACGTCCTTCCTCCGAGGACGTGTGGCGCTGCTGGACGTTAACGACATTAACGACGCTAACGACATTAACGACGCTAACGACGCTAACGACATTAACGGCGCTAACGACATTAACGGCGCTAACGACATTAACGACGCTAACGACATTAACGACGTTAACGACATTAACGACGCTAACGACATTAACGACGCTAACGACATTAACGGCGCTAACGACATTAACGACGCTAACGACATTAACAACGCTAACGGCGTTAACGACATTAACGACGCTAACGACGTTAACGACATTAACGACATTAACAACGTTAACGACATTAACGACGCTAACGACATTAACGACGCTAACGACATTAACAACGCTAACGACATCAACAACGCTAACGACATTAACGTGAACGTTTCTACGACTGCTGACGTCGTCCTGGTGGAACCTGAGGTTCCACTAGGAACCTTTCAAAGCTCTCGATGGCTTTGACGGTAACGTTGTGAGTCTTGGTGAAGGTTTTGAGACTGAACCGGTCGGTAGTCTGCACCTGAACACCTCAGGTGTTTCTGGTCGTTAATGAGCCTCGTTAGCGTGCCTCCATTAAGTTTTACGCGGCGTTCAAGGATCTGATTCACGCGCAGATGCACTCAGGAGACGCAGAGATTTGGTGAATGAGACCCGCCGCACGGCGTCATGGTGCAAGTAGGCGGAGCCGGCAGTGCTGGCAGCTGGCTGGGACACGCCCACCTCCTGTCAATCACAGCTAGCTGGTTTAGGGCTGTAATTCTGCCACCAACCACTAGAGGGCGGAGCCAGTCCTGTTGGTATCAAACATCTACGGTATGGATGAGCATGATTTAGTTTACCAGTAAATGTGATCTCATCTAATTTAATAAGTGAATAATATTCTAGGAACGATTGTAATTAACCTGTAATTAACTAATTAATTAAACTTCTAGAATGTTGCTGTTTTCATGAGGATGATTCCAGAAATAACAGATTAATTATCAGATCTAATCATCTCATCCAGCTGTTCCACAGCTGGAGCCCAACCCTAACCCTGATGATGTCATCATCCTGGGACGGTGGAGGTGTTGCTGTATAAAAGACTCGCTCTACAGGTGCACATTTAACCGTGTTGGTGCGACCGTTACGTACGTCAGAGTCCGAGTCAGACGAGCTGGAGGAGGAGGAGGACGAGGAGTCGCTGGAGCTGTCCGAGGCGATGCCCGTGGACTCCTGCAGGTCCACCTTGTCCGCCAGCGTCGCCAGGTCGGGCCGCTCCTGCTTCAGGACTCTGCAAGGACAGACCCGGACAGGTTTACTGCACCTGTCCCACACCTGGGGGGGGGGGGGGGGGGGGGGGGGGGGGGGGGGGGGGGGGGGGGGGGGGGGGGGGGGGGGGGGGGGGGGGGGGGGGGGGGCCACTGGGGGGCAGCAGCACCGCTCAAAACCGGCCGTTGCCGCTGCATTTGGGGCTGTGGTGTCATGAGTAGGGCTGTAGCGATACGATACGATACACGATATTCTGCTCACGATACGATATATATCGATATTCATCTTACAATACATTTACATCATTTTCCAAAAGATTTTAAAGGGACAAAGTGATTTCCTACTTGGAAAAACGATTCCAAGTAGGAATCGGTTCCTGGAATCGCCCCCTTCCTAGTTACTGTTGCTAGGTCGGACAAACTTGCTGCTCCTCCGTTAAGGACTGTGTTAATTAGCTATGTTTCTGATGTGTATCATCAGTGTTAATATTGTACTATAATAACGACAAGGTGGAATATTGCTGCAACAGTGACTCGAGGTGTCCAGAACGTTTGGAGGGACATTTTTATTCCTTTTCCCACAATAAACAAACAATGTGACCCCCATTAACGTTGGCTGAGGGGTAAATGACACACGAGTGTCACAGAAAAGTAACAGCAGATGTGTTGAAGAGGCTCCTCCCCTTCTCAGTTTTTTAATGAAAAAATTCTGCTGTTAGATAGAGGTTTGAAAAAAAAAATCGATTTGGCAATATATCGCGATTTTCTGCCGCCCAATATAATATCAATTTTTCAGCTCCTAATATCGATATCGTCAGTATGTTGTAATGGTTACTTAAATGTGCAAAAACACTAATAATAAACAATGAATAGGTTGTTTTTGAAGCAAATAGTTTTGACTGAATGATCAATATCATCTGACGAACATATACAGCAACTTGATTTTATCTCTACTTTTAATTTTGATATTAACTCGGTAGAATATCGCAATATATTGTGATTAGTGCTGGGCGATATGGTAAAAATAATATATCGCGATATGGACTATTTTATATCACGATAACAATATATATCACGATATACCATAATAAAGTATGTTTTCAGTTATTCTCTGAAAAGTTTGACGAAAATTTCATTGCTTACTTTTCAACTTATATTTGAAAGGACATTTAGCTGAACTGTCACAAACATACATTTTAGTGCAGCAAAAACAGGTAGGTACAGAGGTACAGTAGCTTTCACATTTTTTTAAAGTGCACAACAGTTTCTGAGAGGAAAAACACATTTTTGCACTGAAGTTCAGCTATAAAAAATAAACACAAATTATTTTTCAACTTTCTGAAATCTGTAAGCTTGTAGTGCAAAGTTTGCAAACCAATATAAAGTGTCTAAAGTTAACATCAGGGTTGAAGAGAACTCTGTTTAAGGCATTAACCATGAATAAAAGTGCAAACATAAAAGGCTACTTTGTAGAAGTAGATATGATTCTATCAAATTTATCGTTGCAGGTTATTTAATTACATATTTGCTGTAATAATTGATAAAATTAGGATAGAAACGATAGAAGAGAAATGGCACGATACACACTTTTCTATCGTCCCCACGATATGTATCGCCATATTGCCCAGCACTAATTGTGATATCGCGATATTTTCATATCGTGACTCAAGTATCATGATACATATCGTATTGCAAGGTCCGTGCCAACACTCACCCCTACTGTTAAATGAGTCGCGACCTGTTGACCTACACCTCAAAGAATCGGAATCGAGAATCGTTTTGAATTGAAAGAATCAGAATCGTTAAAATCCAAACGAGGCCCAACCCTAATCATGATGCCACCGCCTCCGTGCTGCACAGTGGCTTCCTCCTCCTTCCCTCCAAACATCACGAGTCCGTCAGCTTAGACGCCTAAAGACCAGCGTTGGTGAAACTTGAATCTCCGGACGGAAACTCACCGGTACCACTTCCTGGAGAGTTTGGGTCGCCCCCGTACGGTTTTGTGCCATACGATGGGGAAGTTGGTGGTGCTGGCGAAGTTCTGGGTCACGGCGATCGTGGTGTCCATGTTGAGGACGACGTGCCACCACCCACCTGTGAAACCCAACGCTGGTTAGCGAGAACGCAACAGTAAAAAAAAGAACAGCTGCCGGTTCTGGTTCTGACCCGGAACGAAGACGGTCTCCCCGGGTCTCTGCAGGATCTCCAGGGGCCTGAACTCCGGGGGCCAGGTGGGCTGCTGGGTCCGGGGGTACACCACGCTGAACCAGGTGATGGCCTCGTCCTGCTGGTTCCCGCCGTCCTCTCGGGTCACCTTGATGAGCTCCCGAGGCGTGTTGGTGGGGAACAGACACCAGCGCTTGTGGCCCTGGACCAGAGCGTTCCAGGCGCTGGTGCCCAGCGGGTCGATGTGGATGCCGGTACCGGAGCGGGCCGGACCCATCACAAACCACCTGTGGGACAGTCAGGGACGGTTAGTCAATCAGTGGAGACAGCGGCGTCTCCTCCAGCCGGCGGGTTACAACAGAAGAGCTGGACCAGACTAGAAAGACCTGAACCCGGGACGACTCGGGACAGAAACCCGACACCTCAGGGGAGGACTCGGGGCAGAAACCCGACACCTCAGGACAGTAACCCGACACCTCAGGGGACGACTCGGGACAGAAACCCGACACCTCAGGACAGAAACCCGACACCTCAGGGGACGACTCGGGACAGAAACCCGACACCTCAGGACAGAAACCCGACACCTCAGGGGACGACTCGGGACAGAAACCCGACACCTCAGGGGACGACTCGGGGACAGAAACCCGACACCTCAGGGGACGACTCGGGACAGAAACCCGACACCTCAGGGGACGACTCGGGACAGAAACCCGACACCTCAGGGGACGACTCGGGACAGAAACCCGAAACCTCAGGGGACGACTCGGGACAGAAACCCGACACCTCAGGGGACGACTCGGGACAGAAACCCGACACCTCAGGGGACGACTCGGGGCAGAAACCCGACACCTCAGGGGACGACTCGGGACAGAAACCCGACACCTCAGGGGACGACTCGGGGCAGAAACCCGAAACCTCAGGGGACGACTCGGGACAGAAACCCGAAACCTCAGGGGACGACTCGGGACAGAAACCCGACACCTCAGGGGACGACTCGGGGCAGAAACCGACACCTCAGGACAGAAACCCGACACCTCAGGGGATGACTCGGGGCAGAAACCCGAAACCTCAGGGTACGACTCGGGACAGAAACCCGAAACCTCAGGGGACGACTCGGGACAGAAACCTGACACCTCAGGGGACGACTCGGGGCAGAAACCGACACCTCAGGACAGAAACCCGACACCTCAGGGGATGACTCAGGACAGAAACCCGACACCTCAGGGGACTACTCGGGACAGAAACCCGACACCTCAGGGGACGACTCGGGACAGATACCCGACACCTCAGGGGACGACTCGGGACCGAAACCCGACACCGCAGGGGACAACCCCGTCTTCCTGGTGAGTGAAAACTAAACTGAGCTGAGGTTGGTCTGGGAGCCCCTCTGGTGTCCTCTCAGAGGAGCTGGTCCCGCCTCTTCCCGCCTCGTCCCTCGGTCTAAACTTTTGCCCGCTTGCCTTCATGTCTGACTAGGGATGGAACGGTTACCGGTATTACGGTAAAGCGCGGTAAAATTTTACGCGATAACGATTACCGTTTATGTTTGACTTTATCTCATTATCGCGGTCGATTACCAGGATAATTAATATCAGCCTCATTCAAGTCTGCGTGCGACTCACGACTGCGTCTCGTGTGAATATGTAGCTTGTAACATCGGCATCGTAACATTAGCATGGAGAAAAGTGGTGCTAGCACGCAGGACATTTACCAACCCACTAAAATGACCAAATCTGAGGTCTGGACATTTTTTTTTTTTTTTTTAAATGCAGAGGCACAACTGGTGGAGGACAGTTATTTGTCTGCAGAGCAGTTGTTTACATTTTATTGTGATTTGTAGAAGCAACTTGAAGGAGCTAAGGCTAATGCTTCAAGCTACTGAGATGTTTGACCAAGAGTAACCTGGTCGACGCGCTTCGCTAACTCACATTTCATAAACGTTACCGTTGCGTGTTGATCGAAAAAGGACCAGAACGATGTTCTTCTGATGCAGTTAAAATATTAATTTATTCCATTAACTGATCCGACAACCATAACGCCGACAGTTAGCGCCACAGCGGTCAAACAGCTAACCAATAACAGGCAGCTACCTTTATACCTGACCCTCAGGTAACAACACAGCGACACCCACAGACACACAGAGTGAACTACAATTCAGAACAACATATTTGGCTCCTTTACAACTGTTTCTATATTTACACATTTATACGTATTTAAGGTTCAGCTTAAAGTCAAAAGTTTATTTCATTTGAACTTGCACTATAATTTTTGTTCCTGATAATTGTTTGCATATTTTGACCTACTATGGTTGTTAAAGTGTTTATTTAAATTTGCACCAAGACAAATAAAGTTTTGTTCCTGTTATTTATTTTGTTCATTTAAAATAAAACTTCTTTCTGTGTCAGTTGTTTCCGTTTAATGTGAAAGTTTCATTTTGATAAGATTTTGGCTTCTGATGTTTTAGTATGACAAGAAAATCTTTTTTTGTGAGATTATTTAAATATATGTGTTTTTTGGCGGTGGGACATTTCTACAGCGGTGGGCACACACTGTAGGGATATGGGAACGGCGGTGGGACTAATTCGGGGACTGGCGGTCAACTGTACGGTACACACTGGCGGTGGGGTGCGGTGGGCACACACCTGTCCTGTAGGGCTGTACGGCGGTGGGCACACACCGGCGGTGGGTACGGCGGTGTGGGCACACACACCTGTACGGCGGTGGGCACACACCTGTCACACACCTGTACGGCGGTGGGCACACACCTGTACGGCGGTGGGCACACACCTGTACGGCGGTGGGCACACACCTGTACGGCGGTGGGCACACACCTGTACGGCGGTGGGCACACACCTGTACCGGTGGCACACTGCGGTGGGCACACACCTGCACGGCGGTGGGCACACACCTGTACGGCGGTGGGCACACACCTGTACGGCGGTGGGCACACACCTGTAGGGCGGTGGGCACACACCTGTACGGCGGTGGGCACACACCTGTACGGCGGTGGGCACACACCTGTACGGGGGTGGGCACACACCTGTAGGGCGGTGGGCACACACCTGTACGGGGGTGGGCACACACCTGCACGGCGGTGGGCACACACCTGTACGGGGTGGGCACACACCTGTAGGGCGGTGGGCACACACCTGTACGGCGGTGGGCACACACCTGTACGGCGGTCTACGTTTCTCCCCAGCGAACTGGAACAGGTCGTCTCTGAAGAACACGGGGACCTCGTAGTCCTCCAGCAGCTTCCGCCTCTTGGCGTGTTCGCCGTAGCTGCTGTCGAAGATGTAGAGCGGGCTGTCGTCTCTGGTGGACTCCAGGTACTCCACGTAGTACTTCATCTTCATCTTCACCGAGTAGCCGTCGTTGTCCTCGCCGCACTTGAACTTCTGGTTGCGGTATTTGCGTTTGAGGCGCTCCAGGGTCCACTTCTCCCGAGCGGGCCAGCTTTCCTGGCAGCTGAGCAGGACCGCGGGCTTGTACGGCCGCTCGAAGCGCTGGATGAACTCCTCGGGGGTGAGGCAGCAGGCGGGTGCATTATTGGCATGGCACATGGAAGGCGAAACCTCACTTATTTCGCTAGCCCACGTTGTCCTGTAACGCAGCAGAGACACGGACTCTGATGAAAAAGCTCATTCTTATGGAAAACATTCTGAGACGAGACGTTCGCTCATCATTAATTCATTATGAATTATGAACTGAGCTGCTGGAAAGAAACCGAAACTACTGCTGACGGGTTTTCTTCCAATATCACACTTCAACTTCGATCTAAAGGACCTGTCATCATCTGTAACTACTATCAGCGTGTCAGAAACAGGACCTTCCTTAAACCAAACAAGCCCGAAGAAAATAATAAACAATATAAAAAATAAAGTAGAGACTAGTGCTGGGCAATATGACGATACATATCGTGGGGACGATAGAAAAGTGTGTATCGTGCCATTTCTCTTCTATCGTTTCTAACCTAATTTTATCAATTATTACAGCAAATATGTAATTAAATAACCTGCAACGATAAATTTGATAGAATCATATCTAGTTCTACAAACTAGCCTTTTATGTTTGCACTTTTATTCATGGTTAATGCCTTAAACAGAGTTCTCTTCAACCCTGATGTTTACTTTAGACACTTTATATTGGTTTGCAAACTTTGCGCTACAAGGTTACAGATTTCAGAAAAGTTGAAAAATAATTTGTGTTTATTTTTTTATAGCTGAACTTCAGTGCAAAAATGTGTTTTTCCTCTCAGAAACTGTTGTGCACTTTAAAAAAAAATGTGAAAGCTACTGTACCTCTGTACCTACCTGTTTTTGCTGCACTAAAATGTATGTTTGTGACAGTTCAGCTAAATGTCCTTTCAAAATAAAGTTGAAAAGTAAGCAATGACATTTTTGTCAAACTTTTCAGAGAATAACTGAAAACATACTTTATTATGGTATATCGTGATATATATCGTTATCGTGATATAAAATAGTCCATATTGTGATATATGATTTTTTCCATATCGCCCAGCACTAGTAGAGACATTAGATAACTTATGAATAAAACAGAAGTCACTGATTTGAAAATCTCATAAATCAAGAAACTTTGATTTTATGACTAATAAAGTTAAGTTAAAAAACAACAACAACGTTAAATTCGGAGTATATTGTGGTTTCTTTAATCATAAATTTGCGAACTCAGAAACTGTGAATTAAATAATGGCATTTGGGATTAAACACAACCCAAACGGTGATTTTACTCATTATAATTTACGTTCTTCGCAGTAGAGTAGTTATATGTTGTTATTTATGTTACTTTAACCGAAGTTGGCCCACTTAATTTCTGGTTAAACTTCGAAACTTGAACGGAGCTCCTCGCGGAGCGGGTTACGCAACGTGACGTCACGCCGGCCGCTCCATCGCGTACGTGACCAGCCGCTGGTAGCCGCCGTTAGCTCCACTCCGGGCGCCGCTGCGCGCAGCTGCGCCGCTTACCTTCACCGTGCGGTGCGACAGGTCGAAAGCCTCGTGGTAGCCGTGTTTGATCCAGTCCAGCGAGTCCTTGAGCTCGGGCCTGGCGCTCCGCTTCGCCTCCTTGATCCTCTTCTTACTTTTGTGGTTCATTCCTCCGGCGGCTCCACAGCTAACGAGGCTACATCAGAAACATGCGAGCGGAGAGACGCGCTGTCCTCCCGCCGCGGTCGTCCGGCACGGCGGCGAGCTGAGCGGTGGGGTCACGAGCCTTCCCGCGGCCTCGGCTGCCCTCAAACCCGCAGTTTAATGGCGGGTAGAACCCGGAAAGTCCCCTTCCAGAAGCTCACCTGCTAACTACCCACGACGATTTTGCAACTGGTTACGTAGCAGGGCCCCGCCCCCGAGCACACGCCGGAACACGATTGGCTGCGAAGAAGCTGCACGCCGATTGGTGCCATGACAAACTGCTCTTTTTCCCGCCTTCTGATTTCATTGGCTGGCTCTGGTTCCTCGTGTGTTTTGGTCCGCGCGGAAAATGGATCCGACCGTCGCCGGGCACTTAGCTGATATTATCGACGGTTCCAGTGAAATTAATTAAAGTTTAAAAACACATTTAGCTCTACGTAAACGCGCAAACGTCACGGCAGACGGGCGGCCTGAGTGTCGGCGCGTAAAATGGAGTCAAGTGGAGTTCAAACAGCGAACAAAGTTTTCACTTTCAAAGATGACGCAGAAGGAACGAGAGGAAGTCTGTCCGTCACCATCCCAGAGGTCTGTCAGAAAACGAGCTGTTATCCGCTCAGAGGTCTGTCAGAAAACGAGCTGTTATCCGCTCAGCCTGTTGCTTCTGTGTGAAATTAATACCCTCATTATTGTAGACTTGAAAGAAGGCAGACATGTCCAACTGGGAGAAGGCCAGGAGACAGACCAGGACACACTGGAGAGCTGGTCTGGAGCTCCTCAGGGTTCTCAGAGGAGCTGATGGAGGTCTGGACCTGCTGAAGCTGCTGCCTCCATAACCTGCTTATAGATTTAGTTGAAGATAATGGATGGATGGACCCTCATTATTGTTCTAAGTGCTGTTTCTAGGATTTTTTTTTTTTGGGGGGGGGGCTCAATTTAGCTCAATTTAGCCAATTTCCCCTCGGGGATTATTAAAGTATTTTTTCATTTTCATTTTCATTCAAGCCAAGAGAAAGGAAAGTTTTAATTACATGGTCGTTTATTTCAAGTGTTTAATCATAGACAATCATCAGATTTTTTTGTTTGGTTTTTTGTTTTGAGACCTTGCAACATTCTTTTGGAAGAAATTGTTAGTCAGAACTGAATTGTGGGATTGTGATTTTAAATTATAACATTTTAAGTCCTTCACGATGAAGTACAATATGGCTACAAACAAAGACAACACATTTTTTTTAATTCTCAAATTCTGAATATTCAGGTTCACCTTGTAGGTTGGTGGGCCCTCTAGTGGCCTGGAGGGTTTACAACATCTGCACTGTTGGCATGAAACCAGAAATGGCAACACGTTGTGACATAAATTACCTTCCTTGTTGTTAATTGCTGTTTCTGATTGAATGATTGTGTCTTTTCAGAGTTATAATTAGGGATGCACGATAACCGATAACTTTCAGCTCCTAAAGGCCGATACTGATAACACACACATATACCTAAGATCATTACATCAATACTATGAACAAAACCAAAAATAGTTTTGACTTTTTAAATTAACAAATTTATTTTTTCCAATGAAAAACTATTGTCAAGCCTCTCAAACATTTTCATAAAGCTATCAAACAAACCTATTTGATATCTCACATTAACTTAAATAAGGTTCATTACTGACTGATATAAAAAATAAAGGCTCCTTGAACTGATGGAAATACATGCATCAGAATTACTAACTGAAAAAGATTAACATTTAAAGGATTTTGGCTTGTGGTTCCATTTAAATTAATACCTTTAATTAAAGTAAATGAGGTTCAGTAGTTTTTATTTTTAATCTCATGGAAGCTTTAGATGAGAGGAAGGAGGGAGAGGAGAGACTGCTGCTGGCTAGCGCACGTTAGCATTAGCCTCCGTTAGCTCCGTTAGCACGATTTCAAAACTCCATAAAAGCGATTGTTATGTTGTAGGTGGCTGATCAGGTTTTACGTATTAAAGCTTGTGCTTCCCTCCTCGTAGAATTCACTCGGAGGATTCGTCACAAATAACCACCAAACTATCTTCTTCTGAAACTTTAACCAAGTTCCACGCCGCCATGTTTGTTGTGATCAGCGCTGTGCTGCAGGCTGCATTCAAGGTGTAACGTAAATTCTCACGTTCCCTGGTTTGCTAGTCGTTCTTTCAGCCTTTTCTATTTTTTCTTTTTTTATGTGTAACATGAGGGAAAATACTGCAAATATCAATTAAAGTCAGCAACTACTAAAATTATGACGAGTTAACGAGTTGTTTTCTGGCATGAGGGGGTATTCTTGATTTTCCTGATTGAGTAATCGTTTTTCTGATTATTGACGTCACTTGAACATAACATTCACTGCTGGTCATTCAAGGCTCAGAGGGAGCGAGACACTGCTGTGTTGACAGAAATATAAATGTTATCGGGAATATTCGTCTTGATATCGGACTTATCGATATGACGTCATCATTTCCTGTTATCGGCCCGATCGTTATCGTGCACCGCTAGTTATATATAATATATATTTGAAATGATTAAGCACAGACTGAAGCTACAGTGGGATCAAACGCAGACGAATCTTCTGCTTTGCCAGATGTTCTCCAGGAAGTCTTCTGAATGTTTTCATGCTGGGTGTCATCCTCTGCTCAGGTTCTGGACCCCCAGTACGGCATGTACGTGTGGCCCAGCGCAGTGGTCCTGGCCCAGTATCTGTGGGTGCACCGGAACGAGCTGGGAGGGAAGACGGTGCTGGAGGTGAGCTGGGCGGGAAAACCAGGACTCCCAGATCAAACATCTAATGAGCCCAGAGGACCAGCTGCTGGTGAACATGTGACTAACTTAGCTGTGCTTTAAACTGGTCCTGGCCAGAAACATCTGCAGTTCCTCTACTGACCACCAGGGGCTGCTCCAACACTGCACCAGTCTCCTCTGTCCCTCCATTATCTAGTCCAGGGGTTCCCAAACTTTTTCAACCCGCGACCCCCAAAATAACGGTGCCAGAGACTGGCGACCCCCACTATCCCCGGATGTGACTGAAAAAATAAAATGTGCGCACAGGCCATACGCACAAACACGGGCTTAACGACAACACAAAAGAACAGAGCAGCCTGTTATGATTTTACATATAGAAATTTACTGTTTGATAAAAGCAGAATACCTCAGTCAAAATATCTATGTAACATGAGTGCACAGTATTACTGTCATGTGCAAACTTAACTTTAACATTACTTTAATGGTTAATGGTATTAAAGCATCCGCTCTGTGATGTTTACTGTGGAGCCGTAACCTGACACCTGCAAATGATGCTATGTTAATCTGTCTTAATCACCTCAGGAAGAAAATCTGTAGTTTTATTTTAATTTTAACTACCATGTTTCATAATTTTTACAACTATGGCTGAATTTTTCTGTATTTTTTTTTTTTTTAAATTTATTAGATTTATGTATATATAATCTATATAATATATATATATAAATATTTATGGAAATCATTTCGCGACCCACCCCACGGCGTCCTGCGACCTCCCGGGGGGTCCCGACCCCCACTTTGGGAACCACTGATCTAGTCCAGGGGTCGGCAACCTTTACTGTCAAAAGAGACATTTTTTGTCCTTCTCCCCTTCTACCCAGAACACCTGGGTTCTGCAGTAGCAGGTCCACCTCTGGACGGACCACAATGGTTCTTTTTATCAGTATTTGGTTAAACTACAGGAGCTAAGGACAGAGGGGCGGGGTTTCAGAGGTCACATGACCGTCTCACATCACACAGGGGTTTAATCACCGTCCACCTGTCTGAGCTGGGAGCAGATGTCCTCAGACTCTGATGGTGTCCTCCGTCCTCAGCTCGGTGCAGGTGTGAGTCTGCCAGGTGTGGTGGCGGCGCGGTGCGGCGCCGAGGTCATCCTGTCCGACAGCTGGGACAAACCTCTGTGTCTGGACAACTGCAGGCGCAGCTGCGCCGCCAACGGCCTCCAGCAGGTGGCGGTCCTGGGTCTGAGGTGGGGGGACGTCTCCGCGGACCTCCTGCTGCTCCCCAAACTGGACATCGTCCTGGGATCAGACGTCTTCTACGATCCAGAGGGTCAGTTTGTGACACACACACCAGATCAACACACAAGTGTTTATTTATTTTTTTAAACTATTATTTCAGTTTTTTATAATTTTTTAAATGTAATTTTAACTTAATTGATTTAATCTGATGTTTTGGTTTGAAACAAAGGAAATAATTCTGTCTAAATAAAACTGTTCCTGTTTGACTGCGACAGACTTTGAGGACGTCCTGGTGACGTTTGTCTGTCTGCTGAGGAAGAACCCCAGAGCCCAGTTCTGGACCACGTACCAAGTCAGGAGGTCGGTGTTCAGAAGGTCCATGTGTCATGTTGTCCAGATGAAGATGCATCTTCTCATTGTCCTCCTGGTCTCCAGCGCTGACTGGTCCATCGAAGTCCTGCTGCACCGCTGGAATCTGGACTGTGTGGAGGTTCCTCTGGACGAGTTTGACGCTGACAGAGCTGAGCTGGCTGGATCGGTTCTGCCGGGCCGCCACAGCATCCAGATGATGATCATCACCAAGAAGATGGAGGACGCTGGAGCAGCTGCAGGATTAACCTGATCCATCAACCATCTCAGGAGGGTTTCATGTCTCTGAACTACCAGAACTGTCACACCTGAGGCCTCATACCTGCTCCAGTGGTCTTATCTGGGACCACTGGATCCTGGATGAACCTGTCCTCCAGCAGGATCAGATAACTTTCATGGTTTCTTCTACAAAATGTTCATTTTCAGGCATTAAAACTGCTTTGACTGGATAACAGTTGTGAATGAATTTAAATGAGGTCTTTTATTTCACCGAGCAGCTGTTGCAGCAGCAGGAACATTTACCCGTTAATGTTTGAAACATCTGGAGAACAGTTTCAGTGTTTGAAACATCTGAACGACAGTTTCAGCGTTTCTACAAAATGTTAATTTTCTGGCATTAAAACTGTTTTAACTGGATAACAGTTGTGAATGAATTTAAATGAGGTCTTTTATTTCACCGAGCAGCTGTTGCAGCAGCAGGAACATTTACCCGTTAATGTTTGAAACATCTGGAGAACAGTTTCAGTGTGTGAAACATCCGGAAAACAAGTTTCAGCGTTTGAAACATCCGGAGAACAGTTTCAGCGTGTGAAACATCCGGAGAACAGTTTCAGCGTGTGAAACATCCGGAGAACAGCTTCAGCAGTTGAAACATCCGGAAAACAGTTTCAGCGTTTGAAACATCCGGAGAACAAGTTTCAGGGTTTGAAACATCCGGAAAACAGTTTCAACGTTTGAAACATCCGGAAAACAGTTTCAACGTTTGAAACATCCGGAGAATCAGTTTCAGCGTGTGAAACATCCGGAGATCAGTTTCAGCGTGTGAAACATCCGGAAAACAGTTTCAACGTTTGAAACATCCGGAGAACAGTTTCAGCAGTTGAAACATCCGGAAAACAGTTTCAGCGTGTGAAACATCCGGAAAATAGTTTCAACGTTTGAAACATACGGAGAACAGTTTCAGCAGTTGAAACATCCGGAAAACAGTTTCAGCGTGTGAAGCATCCGGAAAACAGTTTCAACGTTTGAAACATCCGGAGAACAGTTTCAGCGTGTGAAGCATCCGGAAAATAGTTTCAACGTTTGAAACATCCGTAGAACAGTTTCAGCAGTTGAAACATCCGGAAAACAGTTTCAGCGTGTGAAGCATCCGGAAAACAGTTTCAACGTTTGAAACATCCGGAAAACAGTTTCAGCGTGTGAAACATCCGGAAAATAGTTTCAACGTTTGAAACATCCGTAGAACAGTTTCAGCAGTTGAAACATCCGGAAAACAGTTTCAGCGTGTGAAGCATCCGGAAAACAGTTTCAACGTTTGAAACATCCGGAGAACAGTTTCAGCGTGTGAAACATCCGGAGAACAGTTTCAGCGTGTGAAACATCCGGAAAACAAGTTTCAGCGTTTGAAACATCCGGAAAACAGTTTCAGCGTTTGAAACATCCGGAGAACAGTTTCAGCGTGTGAAGCATCCGGAAAACAGTTTCAACGTTTGAAACATCCGGAGAACAGTTTCAGCGTGTGAAGCATCCGGAAAACAGTTTCAGCGTGTGAAACATCCGTAGAACAGTTTCAGCAGTTGAAACATCCGGAAAACAGTTTCAGCGTGTGAAACATCCGGAAAATAGTTTCAACGTTTGAAACATACGGAGAACAGTTTCAGCAGTTGAAACATCCGGAAAACAGTTTCAGCGTGTGAAGCATCCGGAAAACAGTTTCAACGTTTGAAACATCCGGAGAACAGTTTCAGCAGTTGAAACATCCGGAAAACAGTTTCAGCGTGTGAAGCATCCGGAAAACAGTTTCAACGTTTGAAACATCCGGAGAACAGTTTCAGCGTGTGGAAAGCATCCGGAAAATAGTTTCAACGTTTGAAACATCCGTAGAACAGTTTCAGCAGTTGAAACATCCGGAAAACAGTTTCAGCGTGTGAAGCATCCGGAAAACAGTTTCAACGTTTGAAACATCCGGAAAACAGTTTCAGCGTGTGAAACATCCGGAAAATAGTTTCAACGTTTGAAACATCCGTAGAACAGTTTCAGCAGTTGAAACATCCGGAAAACAGTTTCAGCGTGTGAAGCATCCGGAAAACAGTTTCAACGTTTGAAACATCCGGAGAACAGTTTCAGCGTGTGAAGCATCCGAAGATCAGTTTCAGCGTGTGAAACATCCGGAAAACAGTTTCAACGTTTGAAACATCCGGAAAACAGTTTCAGCGTTTGAAACATCCGTAGAACAGTTTCAGCGTGTGAAGCATCCGGAAAACAGTTTCAACGTTTGAAACATCCGGAGGACAAGTTTCAGCGTTTGAAACATCCGGAGGACAAGTTTCAACGTTTGAAACATCCGGAGAACAGTTTCAACGTGTGAAACATCTGGAAAACAGTTTCAGCGTTTCTGATCTGACAGATCTGCTGTCTGGATTGTTTTAGTTTTAACGCTGTAAATATCATTAGGAATAATTTACCACATCTTTCTGAGTTCAGAGTTTTCTAACAGGACATTTGTAAACCTTTGGCCTCAGAACATGAAGTTACTGAACTTCAGTTTGATCTTCAGTTATTTTATTAACAGGAGCCTGTAAACTGGATTATTATGCTGTTATTCAGTCTTATTCAGGTCAAAAATACTTGACTGATCCTAAACGGAAATTGAATTAATTAATTCCACGTGTCCTCGTCTGGTCAGACTCTAATAGCAGCTATTAAAAAACAAAAAACATTTTAGGTGTTTGATCTCATGGTTCCTTTTTTTCTTCCACTTTTTAAACTCAAATGACGAAAGGAAACTTGCAAATTTGTGAGAAAAATCTTAATTCTGACAATAAATTTGAGAGAACTTTCAGATTTGAGGCCAAAAAAAAAAAATTTTAAACTTAATTTTTTTTCATTTCAAAATTGTAAAAAAATATGGAATTTATGAAAACAAACTTGTGAGAAAAAAAAATCTTAGAAATGTAGACATTATTAACCCCTAAATTTATGTGAGAAGTTCCAGAAATCTTAACTTGTCAAACACTCAGGTCTGTGAGACAAAACTGAAAAACAGCAACTTTATTAACCCTTTCTGGTCACAACAGTTTCATCATTTAACCTAAAATGTTAATGAATGAAGCTGTATCTCTGGGGCCCCCTGGTGGCTCCAGGGGGAACCTGCATCTGTAGCCTGTAGCAGTAAACTGATCTGAGTCCAGCCAGTCAGGTGACCACGCGTCACCTTTAACGTCACAGATCCGGGCTGAAGAGGCTCACGTTTCTATAAAAACCAAGTTTATTGTGTCGGTAGAAACGCTCAGAAGCTGAGGTGAGAAGGCTCTGTAGGACAGGTTGGTGAAGACGTCGATGCTGCTGCTGCCGCCGCCCACCGTCAGCACCTGTGGACACACAAACACACAGTCACAGGGACCTACGCTGTACCCAACCGCTGTAGTTCAGCGCGCTGCGTTCAGGGACCTACCCTGTACCCAACCGCTGTAGTTCAGCGCGCTGCGTTCAGGGGTACCAGCCGCTGTAGTTCAGGACCTACCCTGTACCCAGCCGCTGTAGTTCAGCGCGCTGCGTTCAGGGACCTACCCTGTACCCAACCGCTGTAGTTCAGCGCGCTGCGTTCAGAGACCTACCCTGTACCCAACCGCTGTAGTTCAGCGCGCTGCGTTCAGGGACCTACCCTGTACCCAACCGCTGTAGTTCAGCGTGCTGCGTTCAGGGACCTACCCTGTACCCAGCGTGTGCGTTCAGGGACCTACCCTTACCCCCAGCCGCTGTAGTTCAGCGTGTGCGTTCAGGCCTACCCTGTACCCAGCGTGGTGCGTTCAGGGACCTACCCTGTAACCCAGCCGCTGTAGTTCACGCGTGTGGTGCGTTCAGGGACCTACCCTGTACCCAGCGTGGTGCGTTCAGGGACCTACCCTGTACCCAGCCGCTGTAGTTTCAGCGTGGTGCGTTCAGGGACCTACCCGTACCCAGCGTGGTGCGTCAGGACCTACCCGTACCAGCGTGGTGCGTTCAGGGACCTACCCTGTACCCAGCCGCTGTAGTTCAGAGACCTACCCTGTACCCAACCGCTGTAGTTCAGCGCGCTGCGTTCAGGGACCTACCCTGTACTCAACCACTGTAGTTCAGCCTGCTGCGTTCAGGGACCTACCCTGTACCCAGCGTGGTGCGTTCAGGGACCTACCCTGTACCAGCCGCTGTAGTTCAGCGTGGTGCGTTCAGGGACCTACCCTGTACCCAGCCGCTGTAGTTCAGCGTGGTGCGTTCAGGGACCTACCCTGTACCCAGCGTGGTGCGTTCAGGGACCTACCCTGTACCCAGCCGCTGTAGTTCAGCGTGGTGCGTTCAGGGACCTACCCTGTACCCAGCGTGGTGCGTTCAGGGACCTACCCCGTACCCAGCGTGGTGCGTTCAGGGACCTACCCTGTACCCAGCCGCTGTAGTTCAGCGTGGTGCGTTCAGGGACCTACCCTGTACCCAGCATGGTGCGTTCAGGGACCTACCCTGTACCCAGCGTGGTGCGTTCAGGGACCTACCCTGTACCCAGCCGCTGTAGTTCAGCGTGGTGCGTTCAGGGACCTACCCTGTACCCAGCGTGGTGCGTTCAGGGACCTACCCTGTACCCAGCCGCTGTAGTTCAGCGTGGTGCGTTCAGGGACCTACCCTGTACCCAGCCGCTGTAGTTCAGCGTGGTGCGTTCAGGGACCTACCCTGTACCCAGCGTGGTGCGTTCAGGGACCTACCCTGTACCCAGCCGCTGTAGTTCAGCGTGGTGCTTTCAGGGACCTACCCTGTACCCAGCGTGGTGCGTTCAGGGACCTACCCCGTACCCAGCGTGGTGCGTTCAGGGACCTACCCTGTACCCAGCCGCTGTAGTTCAGAGACCTACCCTGTACCCAACCGCTGTAGTTCAGCGCGCTGCGTTCAGAGACCTACCCTGTACCCAACCGCTGTAGTTCAGCGCGCTGCGTTCAGGGACCTACCCTGTACTCAACCACTGTAGTTCAGCCTGCTGCGTTCAGGGACCTACCCTGTACCCAGCGTGGTGCGTTCAGGGACCTACCCTGTACCCAGCCGCTGTAGTTCAGCGTGGTGCGTTCAGGGACCTACCCTGTACCCAGCCGCTGTAGTTCAGCGTGGTGCGTTCAGGGACCTACCCTGTACCCAGCGTGGTGCGTTCAGGGACCTACCCTGTACCCAGCCACTGTAGTTCAGCGTGGTGCGTTCAGGGACCTACCCTGTACCCAGCCGCTGTAGTTCAGCGTGGTGCGTTCAGGGACCTACCCTGTACCCAGCGTGGTGCGTTCAGGGACCTACCCCGTACCCAGCGTGGTGCGTTCAGGGACCTACCCCGTACCCAGCGTGGTGCGTTCAGGGACCTACCCTGTACCCAGCCGCTGTAGTTCAGCGTGGTGCGTTCAGGGACCTACCCTGTACCCAGCATGGTGCGTTCAGGGACCTACCCTGTACCCAGCGTGGTGCGTTCAGGGACCTACCCTGTACCCAGCCGCTGTAGTTCAGCGTGGTGCGTTCAGGGACCTACCCTGTACCCAGCGTGGTGCGTTCAGGGACCTACCCTGTACCCAGCCGCTGTAGTTCAGCGTGGTGCGTTCAGGGACCTACCCTGTACCCAGCGTGGTGCGTTCAGGGACCTACCCTGTACCCAGCGTGGTGCGTTCAGGGACCTACCCTGTACCCAGCGTGGTGCGTTCAGGGACCTACCCTGTACCCAGCGTGGTGCGTTCAGGGACCTACCCTGTACCCAGCGTGGTGCGTTCAGGGACCTACCCTGTACCCAGCGTGGTGCGTTCAAGGACCTACCCTGTACCCAGCGTGGTGCGTTCAGGGACCTACCCTTTACCCAGCCGCTGCGTTCAGGGACCTACCCTGTACCCAGCGTGATGCGTTCAGGGACCTACCCTGTACCAGCGTGGTGCGTTCAGGAACCTACCCTGTACCCAGCGTGGTGCGTTCAGGGACCTACCCCGTACCCAACCGCTGTAGTTCAGCGCGCTGCGTTCAGGGACCTACCCTGTACCCGGCCGCTGTAGTTCAGCGTGGTGCATTCAGGGACCTACCCTGTACCCAGCGTGGTGCGTTCAGGGACCTACCCTGTACCCAGCGTGCTGCGTTCAGGGACCTACCCTGTACCCAGCCGCTGTAGTTCAGCGTGGTGCGTTCAGGGACCTACCCAGTACCCAGCGTGGTGCGTTCAGGGACCTACCCCGTACCCAGCGTGGTGCGTTCAGGGACCTACCCTGTACCCAGCGTGCTGCGTTCAGGGACCTACCCAGTACCCAGCGTGGTGCGTTCAGGGACCTACCCAGTACCCAGCGTGGTGCGTTCAGGGACCTACCCTGTACCCAGCGTGCTGCGTTCAGGGACCTACCCTGTACCCAGCGTGGTGCGTTCAGGGACCTACCCTGTACCCAGCGCGGTGCGTTCAGGGACCTACCCTGTACCCGGCTGCTGTAGTTCAGCGTTCAGGGACCTACCCTGTACCCGGCTGCTGTAGTTCAGCGTGGTGCGTTCAGGGACCTACCCTGTACCCAGCGTGGTGCGTTCAGGGACCTACCCTGTGCTCGGTGCTGTTGGTGTTGAGCTGCAGCGTGTTGAGACTCGGCGACCTGCAGGGGATCTGAGCCTTCAGGTCTCCTCCCAGCAGGCAGTGGGACACGAAGGCGCCGTCGCCCACCGCCAGGATCTACAAACACACACACACAGAGAGCTGCAGTGGGAGGTTCCTGTGGCCCGACCCAACTAGAACCGGTTCTGGTACCATGTCCTGGTGGAAGGAGGCCTGGCGCTGGCAGCCGCTCAGAGGGAACACGGAGGCGGGAGACAGCGAGCGCAGATGCCACAGAGACAGAGACGGACCTCCTCCACACAGCTGCAGGGTCAAAGGTCAAAGGTCAGAGGTTTCAGAACCAGAGAGAGTTCTGGTCGGGGTAGACGTTAAACCCGACGGGTCTCACCATCCAGTCAGAGTCTGTGGTCACGCAGCTGATCCACTTCCCGTGCTGAGGCCGTGCACAGCTCTGAAACACAGCGCACGGTTCAGGTTCCTGACGCGTCGGACCCGTCAGCCGGGCTCAGGTTCTGGTACTGACCTCAGGTTCTGGTACCGACCTCAGGTTCTGGTACCGACCTCAGGTTCTGGTACCGACCTCAGGTTCTGGTACCCACCTCAGGTTCTGGTACCGACCTCAGGTTCTGGTACTGACCTCAGGTTCTGGTACCCACCTCAGGTTCTGGTACCGACCTCAGGTTCTGGTACTCACCTCGTACTTGTGGACCTCGATGCAGTGGACGCACTGACCCGTCCGGGTGTCTGCGGGACAAACACACCGCCGTCACCGTCACGGTTACGGTCTGCAGGTGAAGCACCTGCCGCCGCCGTCACTCACCCCACATCCTCACCGCTCCGTCCTCCCCCCCCGACAGAAGCTCCGCCTCCCGCTCCCTCATGCACACGCAGTGCACGTAGTCCGTGTGGCCCTGAAGGGCGGCCTGAGGACACACACACAAACTGGGTTTGATTGACAGCTCCTCCATGATGCTAATTAACACCACGTTCCCGCTGGTTCTGATCGGATCTGTCCAGACTCTACTGGTCCTGGTTCTGGTCTCTGGGTTACACCAGTTAGACCAGTCTAGCATTAAATGGATCCCAATTATTATCGATGCAAAGCATTCTGGGAAGTTGAGCTGTGGCGTAAAGGTCCTATCCAACCAAAGTCATTTCAGGTTCCTGCTTGAGCTCGTTGCGGATCCATCTGGACTCTAGACCCAGAACCCAGAGGCTCCTGAGGCGGGTCCAGGGCCCCTGCTGGTCTACGGTCCATCTGGACTCCAGACCAGAACCCAGAGCAGTTTCAGAGCCGCATCATGTTTAAGGTTGGAGCGACTCAACTCAGATTTCCATTCACAGCTCAGCCGTCAACAGCTGTCACTCAACAAGCCACACCCCCTGTCACTCAACAAGCCACACCCCCTGTCACAGTATAAAGATAAAGATCCCCTCATACGTTCGTCATGGATGCAGTTTCACATCAGTTTAGTTTTCTCACATTTACAGATGTTAAACCTTAAAAAAAAATAAATAAATAAATAAATAAAACATTTTTGTCATAAATTCTTAAATTTTGCCAAACTTGCTTGTTGCTTAGTTGTGAAATCTCAACATTTTGACTCAACCTGTTTCCTTCTGCTAAATCAAATCTTTCAAATAAATTTACAACTTTATCATAAAACTGAGACTTTGTCAAAAAAAAAAAAACTCTTAAGTAAATTTGTAAATTTAAAAGTGTGACAAATTAAGTTTTATGTAGTGAAACTGCAGTTTTCAGGAACGTGGCTTTAATCTCCACTTTGTTATAAAAACCACAAATTTTACAAAATTTCAGTTTAAATTTATTTAAGATTATCGGTTTATTTTGTTAAAGATCAACTTTTCTAAATCTTAACATTATGAAATAAACTTTTGACTTAAAATATGACATAAATTTGTTAATTTTGTATAACTTATCCTGATACTTTTGAAACTTTTTGTCTTAAAAAAAAAAATCACTTTTTTGGTAAAATTTTGAAAAACTGACATTTTATTTTAAAAAATTAAAATATTTTTTATTGTAAAACTGCACATCTTTCAAGATTGTGACTTTTTGTAAAATCACAATTTTTCAAAATAGCTGCTTTTTACTTTAAAATATTAACTTTTTAACTAAATTCTGACTTTGTTGTAAAATTGTTAACTTAAAGTCTCTCATTTCACAAAAATTGTAACTTTTTAAAATTGATAACTTTTGTCTTAAAATCATCAACCCATGATCTCACATCTCAGCTTCAACCAGAACCAGAACCAGAACCCTATAAACCCGGAGCAGCTGCTGTAGCACCTTGAAGGCTCCGTGCTCCAGGTCCAGGACGTGGACGTTGTTGTCTCCGGCTCCGAGGACGAGACTGTTGTCCTGAAAGACACAAACACACCCTGAAGACTCTGGAGACCAGGTCCAGTCAGGATTCTGGTCCAGTCGGGATTCTGGTCCAGTCAGGATCTCTGGTCCAGTCAGGATTCTGGTCCAGTCAGGATCTCTGGTCCAGTCAGGATTCTGGTCCAGTCAGGATCTCTGGTCCAGTCAGGATTCTGGTCCAGTCAGGATCTCTGGTCCATCAGACCAGGTCCAGTCAGGATCTCTGGTTCTGAAGACCAGGTCCAGTCAGGATCTCTGGTCCAGTCAGGATCTCGGGTCCAGTCAGGATCTCGGGTCCTTCAGACCAGGTCCAGTCAGGATTCTGGTCCAGTCAGGATCTCGGGTCCTTCAGACCAGGTCCAGTCAGGATCTCAGGTCCAGTCAGGATCTCAGGTCCAGTCAGGATCTCGGGTCCAGTCAGGATCTCAGGTCCAGTCAGGATCTCTGGTCCAGTCAGGATCTCAGGTCCAGTCAGGATCTCAGGTCCAGTCAGGATCTCGGGTCCTTCAGACCAGGTCCAGTCAGGATCTCAGGTCCAGTCAGGATCTCGGGTCCTTGGCGGGTCTCACTCGTGCGTTGAAGACCATGGAGTTGATCTCTGGGATCTCCAGACTGAACCTGCAGAGACACAACAGACGTGAGTCCGTCTGAGGGACTGACGGAGGGACAGACAGATGGACGGCGGTGGAGGTCGTCTCACTTGTAGTTCGGCCTCTTCGTCCACAAAGCCTTCACGTTCTGAGGAGACAAAAGTCCAGGAGGTCAGACAAACATGTCCGCTGGTTGTTGGTTACCGTAGCGGCCGTCGCCGTGACGTCACCTTCTTGGTGAGTTCGGTCCAGCTCCAGGCGCTGACCTCCCCGTTCCCCGAACTCAGCAGGACGCCGTCGGTGGACAGAAGACTGAACACGGGACCTTCGTGAGCTGTGGGAGGAGACGAAGATGAGACCGAGGACAGGTGAGCGCCCCCCCTCAGGTGTGGCCGGACTCACCTGTGAAGGTCAGGACGGGCTTCTGGTTGTCAGAGGAGGCGTCTGGACTCAACGCTGCAGACAAGCTGCAGCAGAAGGAGACAACAGTGAGCTTCAGAGTCACAGACGAGTCTGAGCGGCCGAGTCTGAGTCTGAGTCTGAGCGGCCGAGTCTGAGCGGCCGAGTCTGAGTCTGAGTCTGAGTCTGAGTCTGAGCGGCCGAGTCTGAGCGGCCGAGTCTGAGTCTGAACGGCCGAGTCTGAGTCTGAGTCTGAGTCTGAGTCTGAGCGGCTGAGTCTGAGTCTGAACGGCTGAGTCTGAGTCTGAGCGGCCGAGTCTGAGTCTGGGCGGCCGAGTCTGAGTCTGAGCCGCCGAGTCTGAGTCTGAGCGGCCGAGTCTGAGAGGCCGAGTCTGAGTCTGAGCGGCCGAGTCTGAGTCTGAGCGGCCGAGTCTGAGTCTGAGTCTGAGTCTGAGCGGCCGAGTCTGAGCGGACGAGTCTGAGTCTGAGCAGCCGAGTCTGAGTCTGAGCAGCCGAGTCTGAGCGGCCGAGTCTGAGTCTGAGCAGGTGAGTCTGAGTCTGAGCGGGTGAGTCCGAGTCTGAGCGGACGAGTCTGAGCGGCCGAGTCTGAGTCTGAGCGGCCGAGTCTGAGTCTGAGCAGGTGAGTCTGAGTCTGAGCGGCCGAGTCTGAGCGGCCGAGTCTGAGTCTGGGCGGCCGAGTCTGAGCGGCCGAGTCTGAGTCTGAGGCCGAGTCTGAGTCTGAGCGGCCGAGTCTGAGTCTGGGAGTCCGAGTCTGAGCGGCCGAGTCTGAGTCTGAGCAGCCGAGTCTGAGTCTGAGCGGCCGAGTCTGAGTCTGAGTCTGAGCTGAGCCGAGTCTGAGTCTGAGCGGCCGAGTCTGACGAGTCTGAGTCTGAGTCTGAGCAGCTGAGTCTGAGTCTGAGCGGCCGAGTCTGAGCGGACGAGTCTGAGCGGCCGAGTCTGAGTCTGAGCGACCGAGTCTGAGTCTGAGCAGGTGAGAGTCTGAGTCTGAGCGGCCGAGTCTGAGCGGCCGAGTCTGAGTCTGAGCGGCCGAGTCTGAGTCTGGGCGGCCGAGTCTGAGCGGCCGAGTCTGAACGGCCGAGTCTGAGTCTGAGCGGCCGAGTCTGAGTCTGGGCGGCCGAGTCTGAGTCTGAGCGGCCGAGTCTGAGTCTGGGCGGCCGAGTCTGAGCGGCCGAGTCTGAAGCGGCCGAGTCTGAGCGGCCGAGTCTGAGTCTGAGCGGCCGAGTCTGAGCGGCCGAGTCTGAGTCTGAGCGGCCGAGTCTGAGCGGCCGAGTCTGAGTCTGAGCAGGTGAGTCCGAGTCTGAGTCTGAGCGGCCGAGTCTGAGTCTGAGCAGGTGAGTCCGAGTCTGAGCGGCCGAGTCTGAACGGCCGAGTCTGAGTCTGAGCGGCCGAGTCTGAGTCTGGGCGGCCGAGTCTGAGCGGCCGAGTCTGAACGGCCGTCTGAGTCGAGTCTGAGTCTGGCCGAGTCTGAGTCTGAGCGGCCGAGTCTGAGTCTGAGCGGCCGAGTCTGAGTCTGAGCGGCCGAGTCTGAGCGGCCGAGTCTGAGCGGCCGAGTCTGAACGGCCGAGTCTGAGCGGCCGAGTCTGAGTCTGAGCGGCCGAGTCCGAGTCTGAGCGGCCGAGTCCGAGTCTGAGCGGCCGAGTCTGAGCGGCCGAGTCTGAGTCTGAGCGGCCGAGTCTGAGCGGCCGAGTCTGAGTCTGAGTCTGAGCGGCCGAGTCTGAGTCTGAGCGGCCGAGTGAGCGGCCTGAGTCTGAGCGGCCGAGTCTGAGCGGCCGAGTCTGAGTCTGAGCGGCCGAGTCTGAGCGGCCGAGTCTGAGGCCGAGTCTGAGCGGCCGAGTCTGAGTCTGAGCGGCCGAGTCTGAGTCTGAGCGGCCGAGTCTGAGCGGCCGAGTCTGAGCGGCCGAGTCTGAGCGGCCGAGTCTGAGGCCGAGTCTGAGCGGCCGAGTCTGAGTCTGAGCGGCCGAGTCTGAGTCTGAGCGGCCGAGTCCGAGTCTGAGCGGCCGAGTCTGAGCAGGTGAGTCTGAGTCTGAGCGGCCGAGTCTGAGTCTGAGCGGCCGAGTCTGAGCGGACGAGTCTGAGCAGGCGAGTCTGAGCGGCCGAGTCTGAGCAGGTGAGTCTCGTTCATCTCACCTGAACAGGGCGATCTCTCCGTAGTTGTTTCCAGCTGCCAGGAAGCGTCCGCAGGGAGAGAAGCTCTGAGAGTAGACGGACATGTGCAGGAGCTGTGGACAGAGAGGTCAGAGGTCAGAGGTCACCCATCGTGGTCCTCATCACCAGAACTCTGTTTATTCTGCTACTCTGCAGTTCTCAGAACGACTCCGCCCTCTCTGGAGCTGCTAGCTCACCACACCGACATGGACTTGAACCTGCGACCGCTGCAGGACTGGAGCCTCTGGACCACCCACCCACTGATCCAGAACCAGACGATCATGACTACTGATCCGATACCAGAATTAAGTTTTATTTTTCCTGTATCAACACTTTACGCCATATTAAACTGTTTTTTTGACATCTGGACACGTTGGGAGTCCAAATATCCGTCTTAAAGCTGAAACCTGAGACCTGAAAGACCTCAACAAGGAAGACAGTCTTCATGGAGGGAGACGGAGAATCACTAAGGTCAGGGGTCCCCGGCCCGGTACCGGCCCGTGGGTCATTTGGTTCCGGGCCGCAGAGAAAAAAGAAATAACTTCCATTTTTACCGTTCGATCTCTTATCTGAGTCTAAATTATGTTTTATTTTTAAAAAATGACCAGATTCTCTCTGTTACATCCGTCTGTGACTCTTGACCCGTGACCAGAGCTGGAACCAGCTGTTCAGGAGATCCTTCCTGAACACAGCTGGAACCTTCTGGAACCAGCTGTTCAGGAGATCCTTCCTGAACACAGCTGGAACCTTCTGGAACCAGCTGTTCAGGAGATCCTTCCTGAACACGGCCGGAACCTTCTGGAACCAGCTGTTCAGGAGATCCTTCTAGAACCAGCTGTTCAGGAGATCCTTCCTGAACACGGCTGGAACCTTCTGGAACCAGCTGTTCAGGAGATCCTTCCTGAACACGGCCGGAACCTTCTGGAACCTTCTGGAACCAGCTGTTCAGGAGATCCTTCCTGAACACGGCTGGAACCTTCTAGAACCAGCTGTTCAGGAGATCCTTCCTGAACACGGCCGGAACCTTCTGGAACCTTCTGGAACCAGCTGTTCAGGAGATCCTTCCTGAACACGGCTGGAACCTTCTAGAACCAGCTGTTCAGGAGATCCTTCTAGAACCAGCTGTTCAGGAGATCCTTCCTGAACACGGCTGGAACCTTCTGGAACCAGCTGTTCAGGAGATCCTTCCTGAACACGGCTGGAACCTTCTGGAACCAGCTGTTCAGGAGATCCTTCCTGAACACGGCCGGAACCTTCTGGAACCTTCTGGAACCAGCTGTTCAGGAGATCCTTCCTGAACACGGCCGGAACCTTCTGGAACCTTCTGGAACCAGCTGTTCAGGAGATCCTTCCTGAACACGGCCGGAACCTTCTGGAACCTTCTGGAACCAGCTGTTCAGAAGATCCTTCCTGACCACGGCTGGAACCTTCTGGAACCAGCTGTTCAGGAGATCCTTCCTGAACACGGCCGGAACCTTCTGGAACCAGCTGTTCAGGAGATCCTTCCTGAACACGGCTGGAACCTTCTAGAACCAGCTGTTCAGGAGATCCTTCCTGACCACGGCTGGAACCTTCTGGAACCAGCTGTTCAGGAGATCCTTCCTGAACACGGCCGGAACCTTCTGGAACCAGCTGTTCAGGAGATCCTTCCTGAACACGGCCGGAACCTTCTAGAACCAGCTGTTCAGGAGATCCTTCCTGAACACGGCTGGAACCTTCTGGAACCTTCTAGAACCAGCTGTTCAGGAGATCCTTCCTGAACACGGCCGGAACCTTCTGGAACCAGCTGTTCAGGAGATCCTTCCTGAACACGGCCGGAACCTTCTAGAACCAGCTGTTCAGGAGATCCTTCCTGAACACGGCCGGAACCTTCTGGAACCAGCTGTTCAGGAGCTAACCAGCTTTCAGGAGATCCTTTGAGAACCTGAACCAGCTGTTCAGGAATCCTTCCTGAACACGGAACCTCTGGAACCTTCTGGAACCAGCTGTTCAGGAGATCCTTCCTGAACACGGCCGGAACCTTCTGGAACCTTCTGGAACCAGCTGTTCAGGAGATCCTTCCTGAACACGGCCGGAACCTTCTGGAACCTTCTGGAACCAGCTGTTCAGGAGATCCTTCCTGAACACGGCCGGAACCTTCTGGAACCTTCTGGAACCAGCTGTTCAGGAGATCCTTCCTGAACACGGCCGGAACCTTCTGGAACCTTCTGGAACCAGCTGTTCAGGAGATCCTTCCTGAACACGGCCGGAACCTTCTAGAACCAACAGCTGAAGAGTCTCAGACCAGTTACTGAAACTATTAATTTACCTTCACGGATCAACAAAGGATTTATTTAATATATGTAGCAATTTCACATGAAACAGTTGTGCTTTTGTGAAATTAGCGAATGACAAAAAGATTGTCATTAGCTAATTTGCAAAAGTTGCAATTTTACAATCACTCAATTATCAAACAGCAATAAAATATCACGAGTTGCAGTTTTGCTAAATTTGCTGTTTTTTGAGACAAACTCGCAATTGTGAATTTGCAATTTTACAACAGAAATCTACAATATTAAGATTGCGAATTCCATTAAATTGCAATCTCATAACATAAAGATGTAATTTTCAATTATATTTCATGATAAAGTTAATTAGTTAGAAGTTACAGATTTTAATATCACAGTCAGACACGCATGCGCGGTTTACACTCGCGTCTAATCAGAGCTCTCGGCGGCGGCGGCACAGGTCACGTGATACCTAAACTTAAACATGCGTGGAGAATATCTCACACACCTATTATTGAGTTTAAATACCTGAAAACTGCTCCAAATATATCCCGAATTAAAAGTACGTTCACCACAATATCAAATCATTTTCTAATTGTATTATTTGATGTTTTCACTTTCAGAAAACTTCTTAAAAGCTTTAAATTAGCTGAAACCCAAAGCGAATTTAGTTTAGTTCTCTGCTCTCCTTGAACAAACTCTTTTGGCTTAGGGGGAGATAAAATATACGATTAGAGGGAAAAGACATCTACGTCCTTTTTATTGTTGTTAATGTAACCCATAAAAACAGAGCATGATATGACAAATTATTGTTAGCAGTGTGATTTAGAACATAAACAGCTCGGGCGGGTTTTAGTTTTTGTCTTTTTGATTTAAAACAAACAAAGAACCGCACGCACACACAACGAGAATGAACGTCACCTCTACGGGGCCCATCGTGCTGTTTTCGGTCCTTCTGCTGCCCTGAAACCTCCAAAGACCCAACAAAAACACAGAAAACCCGCAGAAACAGAGACAGAACCCGCGCACAGCAGCGACGAGGGAAACGAAAGACGCGGAGCCTAGTTATGACGTCTGCCGCGACGCGGAGCATTCTGGGACATGTAGTAAAAAGTCGAGCAGCAGAACAGGGGTCATCTGTGGAAGATCAGCGCTGACAAAACGAACAGAGCATTAAAATAGCGAATTGAAATTGCGAAAATTCAAATGTTCATCACAAAATCTCAAATTTCTTTATTTATTTCTTTTTTAATGGAGACTTTTGGTCTTTAAATCTGCAGAAGGACTCAAAAAACTTGTCATTACTCATTGTTCTCTGTTGTTTTTACAGAAGAGCTAAATCATGGATTTCAGAGTCATTTTTGGAAATTTTCATGTATTCTGGTTGTAGTTTTATGTTTTATGTCCAGAAGTTGCTCTATTACGACTAGATACTAGAAAATTCTGACTTCCAGGTCCAAAAGCACCAGTACAGTGTCTATAACGTCTCAACATCTTTGTCTGGTTTTGTTAAACATCATCAGTCTCAGCTGAAGAGAAAACCTCTCAGCCTGTTTGGCTTAAAGACTTATTTATACTCGCCATCATCCTTGATTAGGGTTGAATATTATAATCTTAGTTCATGATATTTCCTCAGGGGTCTTTGTAAAGCTCCTAGACTGTTTGCATTGTAACAGACGTTATACAAATAAAGTTGAATTAAATTGGTCCAGGTCTCAGTCCACATCTGGACCAGAACTGTGGGATACCCAGATGTGTTGTGGCTCCGCCCATTTTATGCAGGATGCGTCCAGAGTAACGTGACATTGAGCAGGCAAAGTATCCCAGAATGCATTTCTCATCAACCAGCGGGAGATCAGAGTAAAAAAAGTGTTATAACTTCGTTGTTTCCTAACAGAATGTAGTTTTAAGATGTTTTCATGGGAGGATATAGTTCCTCTAACTTCAGTTGGTGGTTAACTTATCACGATAGACCCTATTATTAAAGAATTCATCTGACATAGTCTGATTTGTTTTTACTTTCCACCTCCATTGAACTTTATAACTTTATTTATAACATGGATGAAACACAAAAGCATGAACCCATTAAAACACCTTTTATAAAATGAGTACATGGTCCAAACGTTAAACTGTAGCTCTTTCTAAATCTACAAGTGCACAGCTGTTCCAGCTGCAGAGTCCAGCTGCAGAGTCCAGGTGCAGAGTCCAGGTGCAGAGTCCAGCTGCAGAGTCCAGGTGCAGAGTCCAGGTGCAGAGTCCAGGTGCAGAGTCCAGCTGCAGAGTCCAGCTGCAGAGTCCAGGTGCAGAGTCCAGGTGCAGAGTCCAGCTGCAGAGTCCAGGTGCAGAGTCCAGGTGCAGAGTCCAGCTGCAGAGTCCAGCTGCAGAGTCCAGGTGCAGAGTCCAGGTGCAGAGTCCAGCTGCAGAGTCCAGCTGCAGAGTCCAGCTGCAGAGTCCAGGTGCAGAGTCCAGCTGCAGAGTCCAGGTGCAGAGTCCAGCTGCAGAGTCCAGGTGCAGAGTCCAGGTGCAGAGTCCAGCTGCAGAGTCCAGGTGCAGAGTCCAGCTGCAGAGTCCAGGTGCAGAGTCCAGATGGTCTCCATCCCGTCCTCAGGAGTTCGTTCATGACTCCAGACACTTCAAGAGTCGTCTTCCTTTTTCTCCTTCAGGACTACAAATGTTCAATGAACCCCTGAGAAATGTCAAATGTTAAAATCTTTGTCTGTTACTGTGACTCAAATGAAGACCAGGTCTGATTTTAGAGCAAATTAAAGCAGAACACCAGTTGAATCTCAGGGGTTCACAAACTTTTTCTTTCCACTGTTTCACCTGAAGCAGGTTCAGAGTCAGAATGGATGAAAGTGACGTTCACGTGAGCTGAGCCAAGATTGATATAAGATATAAGATATCAAGCTTGTGGTCACTGGGGTGGGCGTGTCCCAACAACTTCCAGGCTTGTTTGCTCCGCCCATTTACCATTTTGGAGTAACTGTGGGCGGAGTCCCAGAGCTCCCACCACTGGGTTCCAGCATCACTCTTCAGAAGCCGTCACAGAACGGCCCCTCACTGGGATCCATGGCCCCTCACTGGGGGCCTTCACTGGGGGTCCATGGCCCCTCACTGGGGGCCCTCACTGGGATCCATGGCCCTTCACTGGGGGCCCTCACTGGGATCCATGGCCCCTCACTGGGGGCCCTCACTGGGATCCATGGCCCCTCACTGGGGGCCCTCACTGGGGTCCATGGCCCTTCACTGGGATCCATTGCACCTCACTGGGGGCCCTCACTGGGATCCATGGCCCCTCACTGGAGGCCCTCACTGGGATCCATGGCCCCTCACTGGGGGCCTTCACTGGGATCCATGGCCCCTCACTGGAGGCCCTCACTGGGGTCCATGGCCCCTCACTGGGGGCCTTCACTGGGATCCATGGCCCCTCACTGGGGGCCTTCACTGGGATCCATGGCCCCTCACTGGGGGCCCTCACTGGGGTCCATGGCCCCTCACTGGGGGCCTTCACTGGGATCCATGGCCCCTCACTGGGGGCCTTCACTGGGATCCATGGCCCCTCACTGGAGGCCCTCACTGGGGTCCATGGCCCCTCACTGGGGGCCCTCACTGGGATCCATGGCCCCTCACTGGGGGCCCTCACTGGGGTCCATGGCCCCTTACTGGGGGCCGTCACTGGGGGCCCAGTGGGGTCTGATTTGATGAAAAAAAGTCTTGGGTTTGAACTGAAAGTCACATTCTTGCAAAATAGATTATTTTACAACAAAAATATTCAAAATTTGTCATTTTATGAGACAAATTCACAATTTTAAAGCAAAAAGTCAAAATGTTTAGATAAAAAGTTTCAATGTAGTTAAATTCACCGTTTTCAGGACCAGTTGTTCTACAATATTCAGTTTATGTCATAGAGTTGTTGCTCTGTGTTTTGCTAAATTTTGTCAAAAAAATTGTAATTTTAATTCTAAATTGGAGATTTAGTGAAATTCGTGATTTAACGACCAAAAGACTTGAATTTAGAACAAAAATTCTCAATCTTTCAAAATTGGTAACTCTACAACAAAAAGATAAGATAATTCAAGAAACTTTATTTGTCTCACGCACAATTACGCAATCAAGAAAATACTATCAAGAAAAACATACATTTAATATATATATATATATATATATATATATATAAAACAATCTTAAAGAAATAAATATTAATGAAAAAAATAGTTGTTAGTAGATAGTGCTGACATTTTTTTTCAAATTAAATTTAACAAGAAAAATTAGTTGCGCATTTTTTTCACCAAAATTGTAGATTTTATGACAAAAACCAAAAAGACACAATATTGCGAAATTCTCAATTTTAAAATAATTTTGTGGAGAAAAGTTGGTGTTTTTGTGTTGTTTCATTTTTGTTTTTTCTTTTTAAGTCTGTTTTTCAACGGTTTTAATTTTACAATAAATTGTGAAAAAGTCGCAAATATTTTCAAAATTGAAGATTTTGCAAAATTCTACAAAAATTCACAATTTTTACAACAAAAACTTGTGTTATTGTGAAATTCACCATTATAAGAGAATTTGTGATCGTTGGAGAAAAGGTGACGCTTATTTAAAAAAAAAAAAAAAACCCGCACATTTGTAAGTTCTAATTTTATCTCCAGAAGTTGAAATTTTTGCAAAATCCTAAACGACCCCTCAACGTAATTGTTTTAAGTTTAGAAAGTCAGTATTTGACCTCAGAATGTCATTTGGTCCAATCAGCAGCAGACTGGCTTGGTTCGGCTCGGTTCGGCTCGGTTCAGGTCGCTGGACGGAGCGGCAGTCGCACCGTCTGCCGCTGTGGCGGAGCCGCGGAATTGTCCTCTGCGCATGATGACGCGTGTGTGACCGCACCGCACCGCACCGCGCCGCGCCGCTCCGCTCCGCTCGGCTAGCAGCGGCAGGAAGTGTTGAAGCGACGGCGGGGAGACGGAGCCCGGAGCCGAAAGTCGGCGGTCAGGCGGCGGAACGAAATAACAATGCTACAGCCCTGAAATGGACGCATCCTGTGTGCACACGCCGTGCATCTTTCTCCGTGCGGGCGCAGGCGCCAGCAGAGGGGTGAGTGTGCAGCGGAAAACGGAGCAAATAGCGAGGTTTTGCATCGAGGGGGGGCCGCGGTGTTTGTCGAGATCTTTGTGTAGCTCCGGGCTAGCTGCGATGCTAAGCTGCGATGCTAAGCTGCGCGAACTCCCGCAGCGGCGGTAAACCTCACCGCCGTGAACGCAGACCAGAAAGGGAACCGAGCCTCCGGGATGTGCGCTCGACTCCAGCGGAGGCTGTTTGGGTGTTTAGCGGGTGCTTGGGTTGTTTCTGAACTTCCGTTTGCCCCCTTTTCTGCCATCGCAGGGGGAGGGGAGGGGGGCTGCTAGCCGACTAGCCGGGCGCTAACGCTGCCGCGAGCTCGGATGTGCGTCCGCCGCCTCCTCCTCCCTCTTTCTGGAAAACGGTCGTTTTTTCCGGACTCTAACGACCACTGGTGGTTCGGTTGTTGTTTTCTGCACCGTGCCGGGGTCGGTGGAACCGGCCCGGTCCTCGGCTGGAGCCAACCGGAGCTGAAAGGAGCCGAGCTAAGCTCGCTAGCTGAGGGGGAAAATGGCAGGAAAGCCATTTTCCGCCGTTCGCGGGGTCTCAGTGAAAGTGGGCTGAAGCCTCCGCTTTGTCCCGGAACATTCCAGCCGAGGCTGAGGCTGAGCGGGCCGGGGAGGAGGGGAGGAGGAGGGGGGGGGGGCTCCAAGGTCAGGCTGCCCCCTCCCTCCCCGCCGCTCACCGACAGAAACATCCGTTTATGTGATGCGGAGTCAGAAAAAGGACGGTTTTGATCGGAGCGTTTGGGGCCGGTGTGAACGGGGCGGCCGGACCCGGAGACGCTCCCGGGTCGTTCCGGAGACGATCCCGGTCTGTCGCTCCTGGACCCGGGCGGCCGGAGACGGTCCCGGGTCGCTCCTGGACCCGGGCGGCCGGGGTCGGTCGCTCCTGGACCCGGGTCGGCTCCGGAGACGGTCCCGGGTCGCTCCGGAGACGGTCCCGGGTCGCTCCGGGTCCCGCTGCGGGCGCAGAGGCGCGGAGCTCCGGGCGGTTGTTTACATGAAGGACCGGAGCAGAAGGTGTGATCAGCTGCTGATATGAAGCTGTGTTTTTTTATTCCTTAAACGTCCTCAAAAACAGCTTATTTTTCTGTAAATGTGCCATAAATGACAACTTTTGGTTGTAAAACTGGGGTTTGTGTGATTTTATTGGGACATTTTTGCCATAAAATTGTGGTATTTTGAGCTCAATATTTAGAACCTGTAGAATAAAATTGACTTTTACAGAATCAACAATTTCTTTGACATAAAATAAAGAGTTTATGTCCAATTAGTGCTGGGCAATATGACGATACATATCGTGGGGACGATAGAAAAGTGTGTATCGTGCCATTTCTCTTCTATCGTTTCTACTGTTTCTAACCTTATTTTATCAATTATTATTAGCAATTATTACAGCAAATAAATTTGATAGAATCATATCTACTTCTACAAAGTATCCTTTTATGTTTGCACTTTTATTCATGGTTAATGCCTTAAACAGAGTTCTCTTCAACCCTGATGTTTACTTTAGACACTTTATATTGGTTTGCAAACTTTGCACTACAAGGTTACGGATTTCAGAAAGTTGAAAAATAATTTGTGTTTATTTTTTCATAGCTGAACTTCAGTGCAAAAATGTGTTTTTCCTCTCAGAAACTGTTGTGCACTTTAAAAAAATGTGAAAGCTACTGTACCTCTGTACCTACCTGTTTTTGCTGCACTAAAATGTATGTTTGTGACAGTTCAGCTAAATGTCCTTTCAAAATAAAGTTGAAAAGTAAGCAATGAAATTTTTGTCAAACTTTTCAGAGAATAACTGAAAACATACTTTATTATGGTATATCGTGATATATATCGTTATCGTGATATAAAATAGTCCATATCGTGATATATGATTTTTTCCATATCGCCCAGCACTAAGTCCAACAATGAGAAATGTTATATTGTTGCAGTGTTCAGTCTGAAACTCAGTGATCTTTGTAGTAAAATCATGAATGTGGCAACTTTTATTATTTATTTTTTTAATTAATTTTTTTTTTTGGGGGGGGGTGAATTTTTGTGATTATTTTCTCTCTTTTTTTTTAAAGATAAAATTACAAGTTTGTCATTAGTTGTGAATTTCCAGTTTTAGTAGTAAAACTGCTGCATTTTTTATGTTAAATTGTGACTTTATGACTTAAAAGCATGAATTTCATAAACTTATAATCAGACTTTATTGAGGCAAAAAAAAAAAAAAATCACAAAATGATGACGTTTCAGCTCAATTTTGTTCGTCAAATATTGACATTTTTGTTTGTGGATTGTGTTTAAACCTTCTGCTGTAACGTTGTCGCTTCATTTCTGTTAAAAGGGAATTTTGTCTCAGAATTTGGTTTTATTTTGTAAAGTTGTGAATTTCGTTTAATTTCGTCTTTCTGTTCTGTTTCTCAAAACTTTTTTTTACCTTTTTATCATAAAATAATTCACGCTGCAAACATGCAGATTCTTTAAATCTGCAACTTTAAATATTTTGTCAAAACAAACTTGGTAAAACTTTTAGGCTGTAAATGTCAACTTTCTGACGTAAAACTGCAGTTTTGCACTAAAATTAAAACTTTGCAGTAAAACTGTAATTTAGAAATATTCCAGCTTTTGTAAAATCACACCTTTTTAACTTAATATTAAACTATAAATAATTCAAACTTTTTCCACACGAATGCAGTAAATTAAATCAAATCCTTTGATGTAAAAATCAGAACTAAAACAAAGTAACGAGCTGAACAGAACTGATAATAATTAATCAGTTATCTCCTGTAAACACGGACCTGTCCGTTGTCATGACGATGATCTCGGTTCAGTCTGATGGTTTTGAAATAAATAATTAATTAATTAAACCCACTAACGAGTGTCAACGTGAGCTGCAGCAGCTGTTTCCCTGACGTTCGTCCGGGTCTTCGGTTCTGTTCGAACGGGAACACGGACGCTCCGTGTTGTTATGATGCAGCTGTGTTGCCATGACGACCGATCAGACGAACCGTCGTCTCGGTTGATCCTGATCTCAGTCCTGAGCCTGCTCTGACATCACACGCTCGTCCGCCGCCGCCGCCGCGCCGCCACCGCCGCCACCCCCGCCGCCACCCCGCCACCGCGCCCCCCGCCAACCGCCGAACCCCGCCGCCACCGCCGCCGTCATCCAGGCTGAAGACGTGTCGGCATCACCGTTGACCCGGTGCTGCTTCTGTCCAGTCTCTGGTCTCCTCCAAACGTGGTTCTGGTCTCTGGTCCCTCCAAACGTGGTTCTGGTCTCTGGTCTCCTTCCAAACGTGGTTCTGGTTCTGGTCTCCTCCAAACGTGGTCTGGTCTCTGGTCTCCTCCAAACGTGGTTCTGGTCTCTGGTCTCCTCCAAACGTGGTTCTGGTCTCCTTCAAACGTGGTTCTGGTCTCTGGTCTTCTCCAAACGTGGTTCTGGTCTCTGGTCTTCCTCCAAACGTGGTTCTGGTCTCCTTCAAACGTGGTTCTGGTCTCTGGTCTCTCCAAACGTGGTTCTGGTCTCTCGTCTCCTTCCAAACGTGGTTCTGGTCTCTGGTCTCCTCCAAACGTGGTTCTGGTCTCTCTGGTCTCCTCCAAACGTGGTTCTGGTCTCTGGTCTCCTTCCAAACGTGGTTCTGGTCTCTGGTCTCCTCCAAACGTGGTTCTGGTCTCTGGTCCCCTCCAAACGTGGTTCTGGTCTCTGGTCTCCTCCAAACGTGGTTCTGGTCCCCTCCAAACGTGGTTCTGGTCTCTGGTCTCCTCCAAACGTGGTTCTGGTCTCTGGTCTCATCTCCAAACGTGGTTCTGGTCTCTGGTCTCATCCAAACATGGTTCTGGTCTCCTTCAAACGTGGTTCTGGTCTCTGGTCTTCTCCAAACGTGGTTCTGGTCTCTGGTCTCATCCAAACGTGGTTCTGGTCTCCTTCAAACTTGGTTCTGGTCTCTGGTCTCCTCCAAACGTGGTTCTGGTCTCTGGTCTCCTCCAAACGTGGTTCTGGTCTCTGGTCTCCTTCAAACGTGGTTCTGGTCTCTGGTCCTCCTCCAAACGTGGTTCTGGTCTCTGGTCCCCTCCAAACTTGGTTCTGGTCTCTGGTCTCATCCAAACGTGGTTCTGGTCTCTGGTCTCCTTCAAACGTGGTTCTGGTCTCTGGTCCCCTCCAAACGTGGTTCTGGTCTCTGGTCTCATCCAAACGTGGTTCTGGTCTCTGGTCTCCTCCAAACGTGGTTCTGGTCTCTGGTCTCCTCTCCAAACGTGGTTCTGGTCTCTGGTCTCCTTCAAACGTGGTTCTGGTCTCTGGTCTCCTCCAAACGTGGTTCTGGTCTCTGGTCTCCTCCAAACGTGGTTCTGGTCTCTGGTCTCCTCCAAACGTGGTTCTGGTCTGGTCTCATCCAAACGTGGTTCTGGTCTCTGGTCCCCTCCAAATGTGGTTCTGGTCTCTGGTCTCCTCCAAACGTGGTTCTGGTCTCTGGTCTCCTCCAAACGTTCTGGTTCTGGTCTCTGGTCTCTGGTCCTCCAAACGTGGTTCTGGTCTCTGGTCTCATCCAAACGTGGTTCTGGTCTCTGGTCTCCTCCAAACGTGGTTCTGGTCTCTGGTCTCTCCAAACGTGGTTCTGGTCTCTGGTCTGGTCTCCTCCAAACGTGGTTCTGGTCTCTGGTCTCCTCCAAACGTGGTTCTGGTCTCTGGTCTCCTCCAAACGTGGTTCTGGTCTCTGGTCTCCTCCAAACGTGGTTCTGGTCTCTGGTCTCATCCAAACGTGGTTCTGGTCTCTGGTCTCATCCAAACGTGGTTCTGGTCTCTGGTCTCTGGTCTTCCAAACGTGGTTCTGGTCTCTGGTCTCCTCCAAACGTGGTTCTGGTCTCTGGTCTAATCCAAACGTGGTTCTGGTCTCTGGTCTCATCCAAACGTGGTTCTGGTCTCTGGTCTCCATCCAAACGTGGTTCTGGTCTCTGGTCTCCTTCAAACGTGGTTCTGGTCTCTGGTCTCATCCAAACGTGGTTCTGGTCTCTGGTCTCCTCCAAACGTGGTTCTGGTCTCTGGTCTCCTTCAAACGTGGTTCTGGTCTCTGGTCTCCTTGAAATGTGGTTCTGGTCTCTGGTCCCCTCCAAATGTGGTTCTGGTCTCTGGTCTCCTCCAAACGTGGTTCTGGTCTCTGGTCTCATCCAAACGTGGTTCTGGTCTCTGGTCTCCTCCAAACGTGGTTCTGGTCTCTGGTCTCCTCCAAATGTGGTTCTGGACTCTGGTCTCCTCCAAACGTGGTTCTGGTCTCTGGTCTCCTTCAAACGTGGTTCTGGTCTCTGGTCTCCTCCAAATGTGGTTCTGGACTCTGGTCTCCTCCAAACGTGGTTCTGGTCTCTGGTCTCCTCCAAACGTGGTTCTGGTCTCTGGTCTCCTTCAAATGTGGATCTGGTCTCTGGTCTCCTTCAAACGTGGTTCTGGTCTCTGGTCTCCTTCAAACGTGGTTCTGGTCTCTGGTCCCCTCCAAACGTGGTTCTGGTCTCTGGTCTCATCCAAACGTGGTTCTGGTCTCTGGTCTCCTCCAAACGTGGTTCTGGTCTCTGGTCTCCTTCAAACGTGGTTCTGGTCTCTGGTCTCCTTCAAACGTGGTTCTGGTCTCTGGTCTCCTTGAAATGTGGTTCTGGTCTCTGGTCCCCTCCAAATGTGGTTCTGGTCTCTGGTCTCCTCCAAACGTGGTTCTGGTCTCTGGTCTCCTCCAAATGTGGTTCTGGACTCTGGTCTCCTCCAAACGTGGTTCTGGTCTCTGGTCTCCTCCAAACGTGGTTCTGGTCTCTGGTCTCCTCTAAACGTGGTTCTGGTCTCTGGTCTCATCCAAACGTGGTTCTGGTCTCTGGTCTCCATCCAAACGTCTCTGGTCTCTGGTCTCTGGTCTCCTTCAAACGTGGTTCTGGTCTCTGGTCTTCTCCAAACGTGGTTCTGGTCTCCTGGTCTCCCAAACGTGGTTCTGGTCTCTGGTCTCCTCCAAACGTGGTTCTGGTCTCTGGTCTTCTCCAAACGTGGTTCTGGTCTCTGGTCTCCTCCAAACGTGGTTCTGGTCTCTGGTCTCCTCCAAACGTGGTTCTGGTCTCTGGTCTCCTCCAAACGTGGTTCTGGTCTCTGGTCTCCTCCAAACGTGGTTCTGGTCTCTGGTCTCCTCCAAACGTGGTTCTGGTCTCTGGTCTCCTTCAAACGTGGTTCTGGTCTCTGGTCTCCTTCAAACGTGGTTCTGGTCTCTGGTCTTCTCCAAACGTGGTTCTGGTCTCTGGTCTTCTCCAAACGTGGTTCTGGTCTCTGGTCTCCTTCAAACGTGGTTCTGGTCTCTGGTCTCATCCAAACGTGGTTCTGGTCTCTCGTCTCCTTCAAACGTGGTTCTGGTCTCTGGTCTCCTTCAAACGTGGTTCTGGTCTCTGGTCTCTCGTCTCCTTCAAACGTGGTTCTGGTCTCTGGTCTCCTTCAAACGTGATTCTGGTCTCTGGTCTTCTCCAAACGTGGTTCTGGTCTCCTCCAAACGTGGTTCTGGTCTCTGGTCTGGGACGGAGCTCCTGGTTTTTGTTCTAGTCAGTAAACTGCTAAAATATCATCTTCTCTTGAGGTCTGGACTCCTGCTGCAGTTCTTGGGGGGTCCTGGTCTGGTCTGGTATTGGTTCTGGTCCACCTGATTATCTGTTTGCTACTTTTACGTTTTGTTGAATAAATAGTTTGGTGAATGAAGCCGTTGAGGTTCTGTTTGTCCAACTGGAACCAGCTTTTGAAGACGACTGAATCTGAGGACGTGTGACAGTCGGGTGTTTGTGGTTTCATCAGTAACTCTGGATCTGGATCTGGATCTGGATCTGAATCTGAATCTGGATCTGAATCTGAATCTGAATCTGGATCTGGATCTGAATCTGAATCTGAATCTGGATCTGGCTCTGGATCTGAATCTGAATCTGAATCTGAATCTGAATCTGGATCTGGATCTGAATCTGAATCTGAATCTGAATCTGGATCTGAATCTGGATCTGGATCTGAATCTGGATCTGGATCAGTTGTGGTCTATTTGAGGGTCGAGGCCATTGGTGAAGATCCTCCCTCAGAAACTGAAACCGGTTCAGAGTCATGAGGTCCGGAGCAGGTATCTGCGTTGAACCGGTCAGGGTTCTGGTTGGACCGTCTTCATCCTGGACCCTGGTCCATCGTCCTGGACCCTGGTCCATCGTCCTGGACCCTGGTCCATCGTCCTGGACCCTGGTCCATCGTCCTGGACCCTGGTCCATCGTCCTGGACCCCGGTCCATCGTCCTGGACCCTGGTCCATTGTCCTGGACCCTTGTCCATTGTCCTGGACCCTGGTCCATCGTCCTGGACCCTGGTCCATCATCCTGGTCCATCGTCCTGGATCCTGGTCCATCGTCCTGGATCCCGGTCCATCGTCCTGGACCCTGGTCCATCGTCCTGGACCCTGGTCCATCGTCCTGGACCCTGGTCCATCGTCCTGGTCCATCTGGTCCTGGTCCATCGTCCTGGATCCCGGTCCATCGTCCTGGATCCCGGTCCATCGTCCTGGATCCCGGTCCATCGTCCTGGACCCCGGTCCATCGTCCTGGATCCCGGTCCATCGTCCTGGATCCCGGTCCATCGTCCTGGATCCCGGTCCATCTCCCGGTCCATCGTCCTTGATCCTGGTCCATCGTCCTGGAACCCGGTCCATCGTCCTGGACCCTGGTCCATCGTCCTGGATCCCGGTCCATCGTCCTGGACCACAGTCCATCGTCCTGGACCCTGGTCCATCGTCCTGGACCACGGTCCATCGTCCTGGACCCTGGTCCATCGTCCTGGTCCATCATCCTGGACCCTGGTCCATCGTCCTGGATCCTGGTCCATCGTCCTGGACCCTGGTCCATCGTCCTGGACCCTGGTCCATCGTCCTGGACCTGGTCCATCGTCCTGGATCCTGGTCCATCGTCCTGGATCCTGGTCCATCATCCTGGACCCTGGTCCATCGTCCTGGACCCTGGTCCATCGTCCTGGACCCTGGTCCATCGTCCTGGACCCCGGTCCATCGTCCTGGATCCCGGTCCATCGTCCTGGATCCCGGTCCATCGTCCTGGATCCCGGTCCATCGTCCTGGACCCCGGTCCATCGTCCTGGACCCTGGTCCATCGTCCTGGATCCTGGTCCATCGTCCTGGATCCTGGTCCATCATCCTGGACCCTGGTCCATCGTCCTGGACCCTGGTCCATCATCCTGGTCCATCATCCTGGACCCCGGTCCATCGTCCTGGATCCCGGTCCATCGTCCTGGATCCCGGTCCATCGTCCTGGATCCCGGTCCATCGTCCTGGATCCCGGTCCATCGTCCTGGACCCTGGTCCATCGTCCTGGACCCTGGTCCATCGTCCTGGATCCCGGTCCATCGTCCTGGACCCTGGTCCCTCGTCCTGGATCCTGGTCCATCGTCCTGGATCCTGGTCATCCTGGACCCTGGTCCATCGTCCTGGACCCTGGTCCATCGTCCTGGACCCTGGTCCATCATCCTGGTCCATCATCCTGGACCCCGGTCCATCGTCCTGGATCCCGGATCCCTGGATCCGGTCCATCGTCCTGGTCCATCCCGGTCCATCGTCCTGGATCCCGGTCCATCGTCCTGGACCCTGGTCCATCATCCTGGTCCATCATCCTGGACCCCGTCCTGGATCGGTCCTCCGGATCCCGGTCCATCGTCCTGGATCCCGGTCCATCGTCCTGGATCCCGGTCCATCGTCCTGGACCCTGGTCCATCGTCCTGGACCCTGGTCCATCGTCCTGGACCCTGGTCCATCGTCCTGGACCCTGGTCCATCGTCCTGGACCCTGGTCCATCTGGACCTGGTCCATCCTGGTCCTGGATCCTGGTCCATCATCCTGGACCCTGGTCCATCGTCCTGGACCCTGGTCCATCATCCTGGTCCATCATCCTGGACCCCGGTCCATCATCCTGGACCCCGGTCCATCGTCCTGGATCCCGGTCCATCGTCCTGGATCCCGGTCCATCGTCCTGGATCCTGGTCCATCGTCCTGGATCCCGGTCCATCGTCCTGTTAATTAATAAGTTAACTTATTAATTAACTTTAAAAAAAAAATCAGATCAAATCAATTTTCTTTCAAAATTAACATAAAAACAGCAATTTAATTATTTTTCATTAACAAATTAAACAGCAGATTTTTAAAAACTGACATCAAGTAATCATTGCAATTAATAATAATTAATCTATTAACATGTTAAACAATTGATTTCTTTAAATAAACAGTTAAAATCAGTCCAAAGAGCTTTGTTTCAAGTTTCAATTTTATAAATTTATTAACATATTAAGCAGCTGGTTTTGAAGATAAATTAATAATTCTTTAAATTAAATCAAACAAATCTTAACAAATTTAACAATGGATTAAAAAAAAGAAATGTTTTAAATTAAGATAATATAAAAATCATTGTCATTATTACTGGATTTTTATTAACAAATATAAATTATTTTTCCAAAATTAACATCAAATAAGAGAGCATTGTAATGTTTAAGTTTTTAATGTTTATAAACAAATGAAACCATTGATGTAAAAAACTAAAGTGATTATTGTGAACTAACATCAGGTCCATCCAGCTGTTGGAGACCGTCAGGTTCTGTTGGAGACCGTCAGGTTCTGTTGGAGACCGTTAGGTTCTGCTGGAGACTGTTAGGTTCTGTTGGAGACCGTTAGGTTTTGCTGGAGACCGTTAGGTTCTGCTGGAGACCGTTAGGTTCTGTTGGAGAACGTCAGGTTCTGTTGGAGACGGTCAGGTTCTGTTGGAGACCGTTAGGTTCTGCTGGAGACCGTCAGGTTCTGTTGGAGACCACCAGGTTCTGTTGGAGACCGTCAGGTTCTGTTGGAGACCGTCAGGTTCTGTTGGAGACCGTTAGGTTCTGCTGGAGACCGTCAGGTTCTGTTGGAGACCACCAGGTTCTGTTGGAGACCGTCAGGTTCTGTTGGAGACCGTCAGGTTCTGCTGGAGACCGTCAGGTTCTGCTGGAGACCACCAGTGTCTGTTGGAGACCTTTAGGTTCTGTTGGAGACCGTCAGGTTCTGTTGGAGACCGTCAGGTTCTGTTGGAGACCGTCAGGTTCTGTTGGAGACCATCAGGTTCTGTTGGAGACCGTTAGGTTCTGCTGGAGACCACCAGTGTCTGTTGGAGACCGTTAGGTTCTGTTGGAGACCGTCAGGTTCTGTTGGAGACCGTCAGGTTCTGCTGGAGACCGTCAGGTTCTGCTGGAGACCACCAGTGTCTGTTGGAGACCGTCAGGTTCTGTTGGAGACCGTCAGGTTCTGCTGGAGACCGTCAGGTTCTGCTGGAGACCACCAGTGTCTGTTGGAGACCTTTAGGTTCTGTTGGAGACCGTCAGGTTCTGTTGGAGACCGTCAGGTTCTGTTGGAGACTGTCAGGTTCTGTTGGAGACCTTTAGGTTCTGCTGGAGACCACCAGTGTCTGTTGGAGACCATCAGGTTCTGTTGGAGACCGTTAGGTTCTGTTGGAGACCGTTAGGTTCTGTTGGAGACCGTCAGGTTCTGTTGGAGACCTTTAGGTTCAGCTGGAGACCACCAGTGTCTGTTGGAGACCGTCAGGTTCTGCTGGAGACCGTCAGGTTCTGCTGGAGACCACAAGTGTCTGTTGGAGACCTTTAGGTTCTGTTGGAGACCTTTAGGTTCTGTTGGAGACCGTCAGGTTCTGTTGGAGACCGTCAGGTTCTGCTGGAGACCACCAGTGTCTGTTGGAGACCATCAGGTTCTGTTGGAGACCGTTAGGTTCTGTTGGAGACCTTTAGGTTCTGCTGGAGACCACCAGTGTCTGTTGGAGACCACCAGTGTCTATTAGAGACGATCAGGTTCTGTTGGGGACCGTTAGGTTCTGTTGGAGACCGTTAGGTTCTGTTGGAGACCACCAGTGTCTGTTGGAGACCATCAGGTTCTGTTGGAGACCACCAGTGTCTGTTGGAGACCGTCAGGTTCTGTTGGAGACCGTCAGGTTCTGTTGGAGACCGTCAGGTTCTGCTGGAAACCACCAGTGTCTGTTGGAGACCACCAGTGTCTATTGGAGATGATCAGGTTCTGTAGGGGACCGTTAGGTTCTGTTGGAGACCACCAGTGTCTATTGGAGACGATCAGGTTCTGTTGGGGACCGTTAGGTTCTGTTGGAGACCGTTAGGTTCTGTTGGAGACCGTTAGGTTCTGTTGGAGACTGTCAGGTTCTGCTGGAGACCACCAGTGTCTGTTGGCTCAAACTCCTCCAGCGTCATCGTTGCTCATCTTCAGGTCCGTGACCTGTCTTGGTGTCCTGGTGTCCTGGTGTCCTGGTTCTGGTGTCCTGGTTCTGGTTCTGGTTCTGGTTCTGGTTGACAACAGAAGCGGAGCTCTGAAGTAACGAGATGAGCAGTAATCTGCTGCAGCTCCAGATCAGCTGATTAAAACTGACGCTTTAATCTGAGGAGGAAACGCTGATCTGATCAGGGAGAGAATAATCCACCAGCAGCTTCATCATGATCCCATATTATATCGATTCTCTGGACACCGATTCCATATTTGCCGATATCCAAGAATCTATCACGATCCGATTTTGATGCGATTGAAATCAGGAGCCAGTGATCAATATCAGATATCACACGCTGCTGCACAATCACTTCAGTTCATGACAAATCACCATCAAATATCCTTAGACATTTTTGTTTCTGCGACGTACCGCTGTACCACCGCCGTCATGGCTGCCCTTCAGGTGCAGGGCGCGGTTGGTGGAGTTACCTGAATATTTCAGCGTTGTTGACCCGTCTTTTCTCCAGAATATTTCCAGACAGCTGATTTAGTTCCTCTGGAGAGATTATCTTTAATGGTACTTCCATGGCATCGCTGGGACTTTGCTTGCAGGTGTGCTCCACCTGGCAGGAAAGAGGAGTGCCAGGAGGAATTTCAAAGTAAAGGCTTGTTTTACAAATTATTACCCATTTTGATATGAGATGGGTGTTTGCGTTTCTGATCGATGCTATTGGACCATTCATTATTAAATCTATGTATAGCGATGGATTTTTACTGCCCCGGTGCAGCGGTTCCCAAAATGTGGGCCGCGGGCCCCCTGGTGGGCTGTCGCGGTACCGCAGGTGGGCCGTAAGAGGTCATTAAAAATAAACAAATATGTTTTTAAACCTTTTTTTTTTTTAAAAAATGTTTTTAATTACTGTAAAATATTTAAGTGTTTTGGTCAGCTTCTCCATCACTAACCCTCTTCTTCTTCTTTCTGTCTGCAGTGATCCCTCGTTGGCTAGCGTGAGCCCACCCCCCCTGCAGGCCCGCCACCTCCCGAGGCGGGCCTTGATTGGCTGGAGCTGAACCCACGGGAGAAAATGGCCACCGCTCTCAGCTGAGGAGCTGAGCACGGCCGACTCCTCGCCCACCCCTCCACCCCTTCCCCCCCGACGTCACTGTTCATTACGGTGCTATGAACCGTGATTCCCTCCACCCGCGGCGCTGTAGAGTACTATGGCAATGCATGATATGAGTCGTGCCAAGGGTTTCCCCTGTAAAGAATGTGATATGGTCTGCCCGAGTACTCCAAGCCTTCTAGAGCATATGAAAGCACATTATCAGCAAGAAGAAAGCGGACGTTTTGAATGTGAACAGTGTGGCCGGATTTATAAGCACGCAGCTAGCCTAGCCAATCACAAGAAGTCTCACGAAGTGGGCTCGTTCCAGTGTCCGGTGTGTACGCGAACGCTGCCCAACGCGGTAGCGCTTAAGAACCACCTGCGGATCCATACCCTGTCCCCCAGCAGCGCGCACCGAGGAGGAGAGCGAGGAGGTGCCCGAGGAGGCGGCCCACGACGAGAGGGACTACGGCCTCGCCCAGGACCTCTCGGACGGATTTGGGCGCTCCCATTTGAACAATAGTGGCATGGGACATAGTGTCCTCGGTCACGAGACAGACGACAACGGAAAGAAGAGCTCACCCGAATCCGACGACGCCTGGGACAGGCCGTTCAAGTGCGACCAGTGCGACAGAACCTACCGGCACCACGGTAGCCTGGTGAACCACAAGAAGTGTCACCAACAAGGAACTTTTAAGTGCTCAACTTGTTTTAAACAGTTCACCAACCTGGCTGCCCTAAACAGCCACGAGAGAACTCACTCGAAGTTCAAAACGCCAGGGGCAACGATGGTGAGTGGCGGCGGCGGCGGGAGCAGCCTCCACGACTCGGACCGCAGCGCCGGCTCGCAGTCGTCCCAGAGCGACGACGCCACCTCCTGTTTCTGCCACCTGTGCCAGATATCGCTGCCGAACAAGGCTGACTTTCAGGAGCACATCCTGCTCCACAACACGGCCTCGCCCTCGCTCGGCCTGCCGCGCAGCTTTCCGGGAATCATGCCTCACAATCTGAGCGCAGTCCGGTCGCCGGCGTACACCCCAGCTCTGGGAGACCCTCTGCCTCTGCCGCCTTTGCCCTCTGAGAAAAGGGGCCCCTATGACCCCATTATGGGTCCTCCAGTAAACAACCCCATCTACACGTGTGCGTACTGTGGCGCCGGACACCCAGACCTGGAGACTCTGAAGGTCCATTACTTGACCCATGACCCCCACCCGCCGGCTCACAGCCAGGACAGCTCCATCCTGAACTCAGACACACTCAGTTCCGGATCGCAGGGCTCAGTGGCATCCCCTTCGGGGGGCCGGGTGCCTCAGGCCAACTCTCCGGACGATGAAGAGCGCCGCTTCAAGTGTGGGGAGTGTGGCAAAAGCTACCGCCACGCGGGTAGCCTGGTCAACCACAAACGCTGCCACCAGACCGGTCACTACCAGTGCACCATTTGCTGTAAGCAGTATCCCCACCTGGCGGCGCTGCACAGCCACCTGCGTAGCCACAAGGGCCGTCCCTCCAACCAGCCCATCAACAACGACAGCAACGACTGGCTGTCTCCGGAGCCGCTCACGCTAGACTCCCAGCAGAGCTACGTCCAGGGAGGCAGCGGCGCCACCACCCCTATTTCACTACCAGGAAACCTCGGAGATGCTGCCCATTTTGTATCAGATGGGGGGCACAGCAGCGGGTTGGACTCTCTGGAGTTCCACGATCGCTTCGACGGCAGCTCACTCTCCCAGAGCAGCTCTGCCCACCGGCAGGCCGACCGGCACCAGTGCGCCGACTGCGGTGAGATGTACGGAGATGTTTCAGGCATCAAGTCGCACATGTGTCCTCGCCGTGGCCAACAGCAGCCACCGCCCCCGCCCCCACAGCAGCAGCAGGGCAATATGTCCAACGGCTTCATGGGTAGCATGAGCTACCACAGCTCTGGGGGAACCTCGCTACCTTCTGGAAGCTCCAGCAGCATGAAAGAAGGCAGCAACCAGAGACAGTTCGCCCAGAGCGGAGGAAAGAGGATGGGGAGCAACGACAAGGAAGACGACGATGACGGAGAGGTGTACCAGTGCTCGGTGTGCGGCAACCACTACGCCAGCCTTAGAGCTCTCAGGAGCCACCTCCGTAGCCACGCCAATAACCCCACCACACCAGGACCTTCCAGCCTGGAGCAGGACTGGAGGATGATCTGCTCCACCTGCGGCCAGAGCTTCTCCAGGAAGCAGGACCTCCTCAACCACCAGTTGATCCACGGCCCCCAGCGGCAGGACAGCCAGCAGCAGGGTATCGCCGGCAGCTCCGCCAACGGCAACAAGATAGATGGCCGCAACCACATCTGCGTAGACTGTGGCATGTTTTTTACCGACCGCCACCACCTGGTTACCCACCTGTGCCCTGGAAAGAGTCAGGGCAGCATGAACAAACCAGGTCTGAACGGAGCCAAGGGGATGTCCGGAGGGGACGGCGGGGGGGTCCCCGGAGGAAGTCGGGACATTGGTGCGGACGGGCGGAGGCCGATGGTTGACCAAAGCGACAAGCCCCACAAGTGTGATCAGTGTGGACGAGGATACCGGCACCCCTGCTCACTCCTCAACCACAAGAAGTCCCACAAGACCGGCGTCTTCCGCTGCCTGGTCTGCCAGAAACGCTACTACAACCTCCTGGCCCTCAAGAACCACCAAAGGACCCACTTTGACCTGAAAAGGTATGATCATCTTTCATTTTATTTCTAGAAGTGAGTTTTTCCTTTTTTGTCTTTGGATTTGTCACTTGGGCTGTAGCGATTTACTAATCTCACGATACGATACACGATATCAATATTCAGCTCACGATTCGATATATATCGATATTCATCTTACAATACATTTACATCATTTTCCGAAAGATTTTAAAGGGAGAAAGTGATTTTAGTGACATCTGTGAGTGTTCCAATGACTTTGTTTGAATTAATTGAACTGAAAGCATCAATTACACATTATATGGCTGACAGGCAGCTTGCTAATGCTGGACAACATGAATAAAAGATTTGTTGAGAAAAATAGTTTCATTTATTTAAACAGTGCAAATTGTTGCTTGCAAGCTTTTAAAGGTGGGACACGGGAGGTTTAGAAAGAAGCTTAGAATATCGAATTTCTAGTCCCAACTGGTGTATTCGATGGTTCCACCTGGACATCCATCCATTCATCATCCATCCATCCATCCATCCATCCATCCATCATCCATCCATCCATCCAGCCATCCAGCATCCATCCCACCCATCCAGCCAGCCATCCATCATCCATCCCCATCCATCCATCCACCCATCCATCCATCCATCCAGCCCATCCATCCCCATCCATCCATCCATCCATCCATCCATCCATCCCATCCATCCATCATCCATCCATCATTCCATCCATCCCATCCATCCATCCATTCATCCATCCATCCATCCATCCATCACCATCCATCATCATCCATCATCATCCATCATCACCCATCCCATCCCATCCATCCATCCATCCATCATCCACCCATCCATCCACCCATCCATCCATCCATCCATCCATCCATCCATCCATCCATCCATCCATCCATCCATCCATCCATCCATCCATCCATCCATCCATCCATCCATCCATCCATCCATCCATCCATCCATCCATCCATCATCCATCCATCCATCCATCCATCCATCATCCATCCATCCATTGTTAGATCCCCCAAGTGATGGTTTCAGTCTCTGACCAGCAGAGTCCGTCACTGGGACCAGCTCTCCATCCTTTCGGGTCCGAAGTTGCGGTCTAGGGGGGGGGGTTCACCTCACTAGAATTACTCAACTTTGTTTAAGCTGGTGTCGGGGAATATTCGCCTAGCTCTCACTGCATCAATCCATCCGAATGTCTACCCTGCCTACTCTGCTAACTACCGTAAAGGAGCAGCCTGGCTTTAGGTACTGTTATCAGCCACATTCGTTAACTGCAGCTCCCCCCTTATGATCTGGGCTCAGGTTACCGGCTCGGTTAAGTTTAGTGGCTTGGACAGAAGGCCCCCAGGGGCCTGTTACAATAGGGGGCTAGAGTAACCAATCAGAACCTGTGTTGTTGTGCGGAGGCACACCCAAAGTTGCAGAGTTGTGAGGACAGATCCAACGTCCACCACGACATCTTGTGTTAATTTTGTATTTATTAAGAAGGTTGGCAAGGCTAAGCAACAGCATTCATTGGTTAAACATTGAAAATACAATCATTGATTCTGAAATAAAGCTGTGGCTTAAAAATTGGTTCATATGCATTGATCCAAGGACGGTTGGGGGAAGGCAAATGGCCAGTTTGCGCTTTCCGAGGCTGCTGAGGAGTGAGGTGGTTGTGCCGGCCAAAAGCCCTAGGAACTTGACTCCGGCTCCTCCCCCTGGCTAGCAGTAAGCTAGGTTAAATATATGAAAGATAAAAATATCTTTCTAGAATAGGGAAAAAATGGTTAATCCGATTGGGAGTGTCGTTTCTTTATATTTTTGAAGAATTAATTCCTTTTGAATATATCCTTAGGTGTTGGTTTAGCTTGCTCGCTCCCAAGTTAGTCCTATTTCCTCGACACTCCTCGGAAGAACCTCGAATCCTTCCACTCCTCAACATTTAAAGCCTCCCGGCTGGCCACGCCTGACTCGCTCCCGCCCATCTTGATAGGTTATAATTCATGAAGGCCGTACAATAACATATTTACATAGCACTTCTGATTGGTCTTACAATGACATATTCTTACATGATTGGTACACGTTCCAAGTCTTACACAATCATCCATCCCACAAGGCTAGCCTGATTGGTCCACTTTCACAATGTCCCACACAGTCAACCATCCTCCAAGGTTAGCCTGTTACGAACTCTGCACATGGCTACAACCAGCACATAGTTGCTCCTTCAAGGCTTAGACTGCTGCCAAGGCCTGGCAAGTTCCTGTACCTACCATCCATGGTCATGAGTTTTCCATGTACATGCCAAAAGATCCCTTATAATATCTTAATATTTTAATAACACTAGAAACCTAGTGCCTCCAAGGTCTTTTACTGGCCTTTAGACATGGTCTGGAAGTTCTTGCGAGGTTCAGCACGTTCTTGTTCTCCCTTTTACACCGAATCAGGTTCATTTCATCTTCTTCCATCCTGAGGTACTTGGGTGTCCTCTGTTGTCCTCTAACACAGTAACACATGTCCTGACACGTCTGCAGTAACCTCGCATGTTCCTCCTCTGGCAGCACTTGTAGATGTTTGGGCAGATCTGGAGCACAGGTCCCTCGGTCGTCATGGACATTTATAGCTCACCTGTGCCTCGCTGGTTCTTCATGACGACGCTGACGTAAAGGGCTGTTCCTATTCGGGAGAAGGAAAAGTGTAACTGAGAAACCTTGTTGTGCTCTCCTTTAGAGTTTGATTTCCTGATTACGGATTCAGAGTTTTGTTTCTCTGATTAGGGGTTTTGGTCCTCAGGTTTTGATTGTCAGTATGTGGTGTTGCGTTGGTGCCATGCTGGTCCCCCTTCTTGAAACCAGGAACCATCGCCCCCTCAGTCTGCCGGTCCCATTCAATTCGCGTCTGTTACAATGACAATTGTCTCTAGGCGCTTTACAGAGACCCAGAGCATCATCAACATTAAATCCAATCAATGAAGAACTGGGGCCTTATGACAAACTCATGGATTTGTTGCTGGCATCTTGAAGGTCCTCAGAGTAGTCTCTCCACCACCTGAAGACATGTCCTCCACTACCACTGGACGCAGTGTTGGGGGAGCAATAGCTCTAACTAAAGTTAAACAAACCGTTGCACTCTCCTGTTTTTAGACTTAAATATTGTATCGTGTAGAAACGGAGATTAGCCAAACAGTCATCGTCGGCCACAGAAGAACGTATCCTGGTGGACCGCTAATCCCAACCCTGGACCGCATGTCGTTAACACCCCTGCTGCTTCTTCTCTGGTGTTTCAGGGCCGTCTCCCAGTGTTCCCAACTTCATCACAGTGAGCATGCTCAGTAGGGTGATACTATTTTAAGTCTCTGGACGCAAATGTTTTGGTTGCTGTTCCTCCACAAGCTTTACTTTTGGCTTCCAGGCTGTGAAGAACCTCCACAACATGCTCCCCAGTGACCTTGGAGGTGACCTCCTACATCTACCGCCTCACCTCAGGAGTCCCAAACACTTACGTTAATAACATTAAAAGAAAAAGATATCAGTCAGTTTAAGGCAGTTTTCCGGACTTCTGACTTTGACCACCAGCCAATCGATTGGTGCTTTTTTTTATGATGTCTTGGAGTCATGAGCATCTCCATGGGCCGTTACTTTTTTTTTAAAACTTAAATTACTCACTTTGATGTTTCTGTGTGTCCTTCACCTCTAACGTTCCTGCTACAGGCACAAGTGTGAGGAATGTGGCAAAGCCTTCAAGATCCAGAAGCAGCTCATCAACCACCTGCGCCTCCACGAGGAGCACCGGGCCAAAGGTCTGGTCCGGACCGGACCCAATGGCTCCCGCTTCCAGCAGCCCGGCCCCTCTCAGATGCAGAACATGAGGGGGGAGCCCTCCAAGGGCCAGGTGATGGGGGTCAAGTACAGCCACCCGGGCTTCAAGAAGCCTTACTCATCAGCTGGCACCTCCAGGCCCCAGAAGTTCGACCCCGCCGAAACCGGGCGGCGGCCCTTCGCCTGCGAGGAATGCGGGAAGACGTACCGGCACGCCGGTAGCCTGGCCAACCACAAGAACCTCCACAAAATCGGGGAGTACCACTGCAACGTCTGCAACTCCACGTACCCCAACAGGCTGGCCATGAAGAACCACCTGCGCCTCCACTTCGCCCAGAAGAAGCACAACTGCCAGGAGTGCGGCAAAGGCTTCCGCACCCAGCGGCAGCTCGCCACCCACACTACAGCCGGCCTCTGCAAGGGCCCGCAGGGCCCCGGCGCCCAGATGGACTACGAGTGCGACGGCTGCTGCGAGGGCTTCGCCACGTCCGAGGAGCTCGCCGCTCACGACTGCCCGGCGCAGCACCTGCCGTCGTCTTCGTCCACCAGCAGCTCCACCAACGTCAGCATGGAGAGGAACTCGGTGGACATGGACTCGGACGAGCGGCCCTATGCCTGCGACCTCTGCAGCTGCACCTACAAGCACGCCAGCTCCCTCCTCAACCACAAGCACACCCACAAAACTGGAGACTTCCACTGCAACTTCTGCAACAAGCCCTACACCAACTACATGGCCCTGCGCAACCACATGCGCATCCACACGCAGCGCAAGAAGCACATCTGCCACACCTGCGGGAAAGCCTTCCGGCTGGCCCGCTTCCTCCGCAACCACCAGAAGGTGCACGAGGAAGGCGCCACCCCCTTCGGCTGCACCACCTGCGGGAAAAGTTTCCAGGGCAGGTCCGGCCTGGCCCGGCACCGCTGCGGGGACAACCAGGTAGGCATGGAAGTCAGGAGGAAGGCCGCTGCACCCACGGGAGAGGGAGAAGAGTGTCGGTACACGTGAGTTCTCGTCAGTTGTTTGTGATTCTTCGAAGTTGGAAAAAAAAAAAAGACAATAGTGAAGATAAATTTAGGTCTCTACATGTCTATTACAGGTATATGATCTCCAATCCGGCTTCCTTGGGACCATACGCGTGCCGGAATTCGGATTTTCTGAAGTTTGGACAGATTGAATTAGTGGAGAGACCAGATAAGTCAACCCCGTTTGCTTTCAGTTAGCATATATCACACACAGTAGTTCTAGGCCTCCTTCAATGTGCTGTTTACATGCTGTTTTCTTCTCTGCCACAGACTCACCTAGTTTTTTCTTTCTTTTATTTTTATTTTTTTTTTGATGTTGTGTGTTCCTTGCTTCTGCTCTGATCTCTGACTGCTTGTGTTTGCTCCGGCGGCCCAGTTAGACTAGAAAGAGGCTGTTGAGGGACGATCAGGAAGTATTTGGAGCTAGCTGCACTGCACATGTCCAGAGACGGCCGCCGGCGCTGCCGGCGCCGTTCGGCGTAGTTTGATGTTTCACCGACTCCTCGTCGCCTCAAACGAAGGCCGAGACGGACGCTCAGATGAGATGGAAGCCGTTTGGTTTTTTGGGGGGATTTGTGCGGTGCAGGAAGCAACAGATACCTCCCAGTTCCCTCCCAGTGGTTTGTCCCCGCCCCTCCCCTCCCTCCCTGAAGAAGTCCTCCCCCCATTGACCCGTCTTCAAACGCCAAATGGTTGCAACACTTTGTAGAGAAGCTCTGAGCCGGATTCCAGATCATATACCTGTATGTTTAAGATGTGAGATGTCTCAGTCCTGTTTTCTTTACTGTCATGTGCAAAAGTTAGAAGCTCGTCTTCCGGTCACATGTTTGTGTGACACGTTTCAACTTCCGGGTTCAATTCAACGTGAAACCAAGAAGAGTTGCAGTTCCTCTGCTGACCACTAGGGGCTGGCTCCAGGTTAAAACAACGAACAGTAAACCAGTAAAAACCAGCAGCTAAAAGCCTCCTGGGGGGGATGACGGATCTGGTGGACTTTCAAAATAAAAGAGCAGCTTTAAAATCATACAGGGACATGAGTCAACCTGTGGAGGCTGAGTAGAAACGGTTCAGAGGGTACGGGGAGAGGGTCGACCCGGGTACCGGGAGAGGGTTGACCCGGGTACCGGGAGAGGGTTGACCCGGGAGAGGGTCGACCCGGGTACCGGGAGAGGGTTGATCCGAGTACGGGTCAGCAGTAGCAGCTCCATGGTTCCTCCTCCAGGACCATCAGCTCCATCTGCTGGTTCTCTCGGGTCGATGCTCTTGTTTCAGGAATCAGAACCACCGGTTCCAGATGGATGATGCCGGTGTTTTTAATTTTAGTTTTTTGCTAATATGCAGGGCCTGTTTTTCTTTTTTCCTGTCTACATTTTTTCCACCTACAATAAGATGCAATTATCTGAAAGAAATAAATAATAAATAACATTTAATCAGATTGAATCAACCTTTTGCACTGCAGATTTTTAAAATAAAGGAAAAAGTAACTAAGCATTAATGCGTTTAACGAACAACCATTAAACTTTAACTACAGTGATCCCTCGCCAATTTGTGTTTTAAATTTCGCGCTTTTAGTTATTCGCGGATTTTTTCAGAAAATATATAATTTGAAAAATTATATTTAAAAATTTTTTAAATCGCGGGAACATCACAGGATGTTGTGCGCGTTCTCTCACGGTGAAGAAATGGCCCCTTTAAGAAGGTGGCCTTATGGGTAATGTAGTGTGTGTGTGTGTGCCCAACAATACAACCTGTGTGATGTTACAAGTTCCTGCAGTGCCAGAATAAAGTTCCCCTTCCATGCAGAGAAAACCAGACTGTTTCTTTTGTTGTTGTTAGCGTGTTAGCCGCTAATTATGAGCCAAAAATAGCACAATAGCAGCGGTTTGTTTACTACGGTTCAGAGACCAGAGGCTGTGAAGGTAACAGAAAGACCACAGTTGAGCCTTTGTTTTGTTTCGCTACTTTTTAGCAGTTTTTAAACATATTTTAAACACAGTATTTAGGCTCAGGGGGCTCCGGCTCCAGTTTGCGGATTTTGATTTATGCGGTGGGGCGCCGGTCCCCATTAACCGCGAAAAATAAGGGATCACTGTATGTGTGTATAAATATATATATATATGTGTGTATATATATATAATGTGTGTATATGTATATATATATGTATATATATATATATATATATATGTATATATATACACAGTCATGGAAAAAGTTATTAGACCACCATTTTTTCTTCACTTTCTTGTTCATTTTAATACCTGGTACCACTAAACGTCATCATGTGACAAAAACAGACAGAAAAGAAAACACTGAATTCATAAAAGCAGTGTTTTTGGCAGTACAACGCCATAGCTATTGATGTAAAAACTTAAGTGATTAGGTTATAATCAAGAAAACCATGGAAAAATGGTAAGATATCAGCTCTTAAATAAAACTCTTAAGAGCAATCTTTGTGGTTATCGTTATGTTTGTCCAAACAAATGTCCCTTTTAGTTGTACCAGGCATTAAAATGAACAAGAAACTGAAGAAAACAAGGTGGTCTAATCATTTTTTCCATGGCTGTATATGTATATATATATATATATATATATTAAATATATATGTGTATATATATATACATATACATATATACACATATATATGTGTGTGTAAAATAAAATTAATATATATAAAATTAAGGGATCACTGTACACACATATATATACATATATGTATATATATATATATTTATATATATATATATATATTCTTTCTGAGCAGTCATCAGTGTAAACAAGAACTTAAAACTTTTAGATCACCAACAATATTTTATGGATCTTTTATTTTCCTTAACTGATTTCCCACAGTCATTGCTTCTCTGAGACCCTTGCTGATGTCTTTCCCTCTTGGCGTTAGGATGCTGCAGACCAGTAAACATCTGCTTTCTGGATTGACAGTAAGGAAGAGTTTAGGAAATGAGGCTGTCGCTCATTTTAATTAAAAAAAATCCGGGTAAAAGAGGGTGTTCAAACTTTTGCACATGACGAGTAGCTAACCTCAGTGCTGGAATGGTGAGGTCATGTGACCGCCTGCTGTGGCTAATCTCCGCCCTCTGTCGTCCTCCTGCACAGGTGTGATCAGTGCGGCCGGTCCTACCGCCACGCCAGCTCCCTGCTCAACCACAAGAACACCCACACCGTTGGCATCTACCACTGCGCCGTGTGCCTCAAGACCTACTCCAACCTGCTCGCCCTGAAGAACCACCGCCGCATCCACTCCGAGACGCGCCGCCACCGCTGCCACGACTGCGGGAAGGCCTTCCGCGTCTCCTCGCAGCTCTACAACCACCGGCGCGTCCACCAGAAGCAGCGGGAGCTGACCTGCCGGTCCTGCCAGCGCGCCTTCCCCACGCAGGCCAGCTTCAGGCTGCACATGGAGATCAGCCACGGCCAGGCGCCGCAGCCCCGCCCGCCCAGACCCCAGCAGCCCCGCCCGGGGGGCTCCCAGGACCTGGGCTGGGGGTCGGGCCTGGACCTGACCCTGATGCAGGAGCAGGGGCTGGACCCCGGCGGCCTGGCCAAAGGCCGCGTCCGAGAGGGCGGCGGGGAGGCGCCGGCCAAGCCCCACGTGTGCGCCCAGTGCGGGCGGTCGTACCGCCACGCCAGCTCCCTGCTCAACCACAAGAACAGCCACAAGACCGGGACCTACTTCTGCTCCTCCTGCCAGAAGGAGTTCCCCAACCTCATGTCCCTGAAGAACCACCGCCGCATCCACACCGAGCCCAAGCGGTACCAGTGCCCCGACTGCGGGAAGTCGTTCCGGGTGTCGACGCAGCTCATCTGCCACCGGCGCATCCACACCAAGGAGAAGCCCTTCAGCTGCCAGAGCTGCGCCAAGCGCTTCTCCTCCAGGTCCAACCTGCGCCACCACATGAAGGTGCACTGGAGCGGCTCCACGCCGCCGCCGCCCGCCGCCGCCGCGCCCAACTACCTGGGCATGCCCGGGGGGCCCTTCATCTAGGCTGGGGGGGGGGGGGGGGGGGGTCGAAGGTCACACGCCAAACTCTGGAGGTGCCAAACCGTAGCTGGACCTTCATCCTCGTCGTCTTCACTGTCTTTGTGTCTGTGAGTGGACGGATGGACGCACATCAGCTGACTGACCTGCTGCATGAAGCCTCGTATAAGCTCCGCCTCCTCTGGCAGTGGCCCCGCCTTCACCGGACCTGAACTCACAGACTGGGGGTCCTGGTGAAGATTGTCGGGGGTCTTAGGGTCCCAACAGGTCGCCAGTTGCCTGAGGGTCCCAGTATAGAGACTGTTGGGGGTCTGAGGGTCCCAGTATAGAGACTGTTGGGGGTCTGAGGGTCCCAGTATAGAGACTGTTGGGGGTCTGAGGGTCCCAGCAGAGACTGTTGGGGGTCTGAGAGTCCCAGAAGAGACTGTTGGGGGTCTGAGGGTCCCAGAAGAGACTGTTGGGGGGTCTGAGGGTCCCAGTATAGAGACTGTTGGGGGTCTGAGGGTCCCAGCAGAGACTGTTGGGGGTCTGAGGGTCCAAGTATAGATACTGGGGGGGTCTGTGGAGCCTGTGGGGGTGTTTATTATTATTATTATTATTTTTTTTTGGGGGGGGGGGGGGGGTTCCAGTGGCCTTTGTCAGTGTTTTTAAACTGTTCACTCTGAAACATGTAGCAGGAGTCGAGCTGGGGGGGCGGGGCTTCAAACAGGACCAGACTGTCCCTGGTTCACACACCTGGACTCAGATCTGAGGGGACGGAGGTGAAACCGGTCTGCGGGTCTGGAGGTCTGCAGGTCTGCGGGTCTGGAGGTCTGGAGGTCTGCGGGTCTGGAGGTCTGGAGGTCTGCGGGTCTGGAGGTCTGCGGGTCTGGAGGTCTGGAGGTCTGCGGGTCTGGAGGTCTGGAGGTCTGCGGGTCTGGAGGTCTGGAGGTCTGCGGGTCTGGAGGTCTGCGGGTCTGCAGGTCTGGAGGTCTGCGGGTCTGGAGGTCTGCGGGTCTGGAGGTCTGCGGGTCTGGAGGTCTGCGGGTCTGGAGGTCTGGAGGTCTGGAGGTCTGGAGGTCTGCGGGTCTGGAGGTCTGGAGGTCTGCGGGTCTGGAGGTCTGCAGGTCTGGAGGTCTGCGGGTCTGGAGGTCTGCGGGTCTGGAGGTCTGGAGGTCTGGAGGTCTGCGGGTCTGGAGGTCTGCGGGTCTGGAGGTCTGCGGGTCTGCGGGTCTGGAGGTCTGCGGGTCTGGAGGTCTGGTCTGCAGGTCTGGAGGTCTGTGGGTCTGGAGGTCTGGAGGTCTGGAGGTCTGGAGGTCTGCGGGTCTGGAGGGTCTGGAGGTCTGGAGGTCTGCGGGTCTGGAGGTCTGGGGAGGTCTGGAGGTCTGGAGGTCTGCGGGTCTGGAGGTCTGCAGGTCTGGAGGTCTGGAGGTCTGGAGGTCTGGGGGAGGTCTGGAGGTCTGAGGTCTGGAGGTCTGGTCTGGAGGTCTGGAGGTCTGGAGGTCTGGGGTCTGGAGGTCTGGAGGTCTGGAGGTCTGGGGTCTGCAGGTCTGGAGGTCTGGAGGTCTGCTGGAGGTCGGGGTCTGGAGGTCTGGAGGTCTGGAGGTCTGCGGGTCTGGAGGTCTGGGGTCTGAGGTCTGGAGGAGGTCTGGAGGTCTGAGGTCTGGGTCTGGAGGTCTGAGGGTCGGAGGTCTGGAGGCAGGTCTGGAGGTCTGGAGGTCTGGAGGTCTGTCTGGAGGTCTGCAGGTCTGGAGGTCTGGAGGTCTGGAGGTCGGTCGCAGGTCTGGAGGTCTGGAGGTCTGGAGGTCTGCAGGTCTGCAGGTCTGGAGGTCTGCGGGTCTGGAGGTCTGCGGGTCTGCAGGTCTGGAGGTCTGCGGGTCTGGAGGTCTGGAGGTCTGGAGGTCTGGAGGTCTGCAGGTCTGCGGGTCTGGAGGTCTGGAGGTCTCAGACCTCAGCAGCGTTTCAGAAACGTGGCTGAAACTCGGGTCGGGTCCGGGTCCAAATATTCCGGGTCCATTCGGGTTCTGGTCCATGAAAGTGGACCCGTGATGTGACGAGCGTCTGAGAGCAGCTAACGACGTTAACGAGTCCGTGTGACTGAGGTCGTTTAATTACGTGTTTTAATTACACTAACGAACCTCCGCAGAGAAACTCGTCAGATTCTACAAACGTCCACTTTTTCTAAAAAAATAACATTTTAGTCGTTTTAGTCGTAGAATCACATTTTTAAGTTAAAATCAGCTGCAGAATCTCAACTTTTTAACTGAATAATAAATAATTAACGTTTTGTAGTGAAACATGTTTTCTGTCCTAAAAACAAGAATTTTTGCTCAAAACTTTTTAAAAAATGTTTTAAAAAAACAGTAAAGTTGTGAATATTTCAATATTTTAACCTTTTGATGTAAAAATAAACTTTTTCTTTCCATAAAATCACAAATTTTTGCAAAATCACAACTTTTTGTGATCAAATCTATTTTTTTCTACAAAATCACAAATTTTTATAAAATCACAACTTTGACCAAAAAAAACAAAAAAAGAAATCCCTACTTTTTGTCATAAAAATTTTTTCAAGGCTCCTCCAGGTTCCTCTAGGTTCCAGAAGTTTCCTCCAGGCTCCTTCAGGTTCTTGAAGGTTCCTCCAGGCTCCTCCAGGTTCTTGAAGGTTCATCCAGACTCCTCCAGGCTCCTGAAGGCTCCTCCAGGTTCCTCCAGGTTCTTGAAGGTTCCTCCAGGCTCCTGAAGGCTCCTGAAGGTTCCTCCAGGTTCTTGAAGGTTCCTCTAGGTTCCAGAAGGTTCCTCCAGGTTCTTGAAGGTTCCTCCAGGTTCCTTCAGGTTCTTGAAGGTTCCTCCAGGTTCCCGAAGGTTCCTCCAGGCTCCTCCAGGTTCCTGAAGGTTCCTCCAGGTTCAGGTTAATTTGGTGGATCTGAATCCGAAGCTTCTGCTCTTGGTTTGAAGGTCTTCATGGTCCCTGGTCCCCAGACCTCCAGACGTAAATGTTCAGGTTCTGGTCCACGTTTCACTCGTTCATGAATGAGTTGGAAGCTTAGCTTCGGTTTAGAGGTGAAGGACACCAGGAACCAGGAGATGGTTCTGGTCTCCTTCTGAGGACAGAAACCAGGTCCTGCAGGTCTCTGTTAACTCCAGGACACCAGTGAGGGTTTCTGTCTCCCTCAGATCTACTCAGGACCTGAACCTGGACCTGCTACTGGACCTTCAACAGATCCGGCTGAAACCACAGACCTGATGGTTCCACCAGAACCCAGGACCACCATCTGCTGCTGGTCTCCTCTGAGTCCATGTGTGTGAACCAAAGCTGATCTGCTGGACCTGCGGTCCTGATCTGACCTGATCGGTCCTGATCTGGTCCTGATCTGGTCCTGATCCGGTCCTGATCTGATCCGGATCTGATCCTGATCTGACCCGGATCTGATCCTGATCTGGTCTTGATCTGGTCCTGATCCGGTCTTGATCTGGTCCTGATCCGGTCTTGATCTGGTCCTGATCTGGTCTTGATCCGGTCCCTGATCCAGTCCCTGATCCGGTCCCTGATCCGGTCTTGATCTGGTCCCTGATCCGGTCCTGATCTGGTCCCTGATCTGACCCGGATCTGATCCTGATCTGGTCCTGATCTGATCCGGTCTTGATCTGGTCCTGATCCGGTCTTGATCTGGTCCTGATCTGGTCTTGATCCGGTCCCTGATCCAGTCCTGATCCGGGTCTGATCGGTCTTGATATGGTCCCTGATCCGGTCCTTGATCCGGTCTTGATCCCTGATGTCCCTGATGATCCGGTCTTGATCTGGTCCCTGATCGGTCCTGATCCTGACCGGTCCCTGTCCGGTCCCTGATCCTGTCCTGATTTGGTCCTGATCCGGTCCCTGATCCTGATGTCTGATCCGGTCTTGATCTGGGTCCCTGATCCTGGTCCCTGATCCTGATCTGGTCCCTGATCCGGTCTGATCTGGTCCCTGATCTGGTCCCTGAGTCCGGTCCCTGATCCCTGATCCGGTCTTGATCCCTGGTCCCTGATCCGGATCTCCCTGAGTCTTGATCCTGATCCCTGATCGGTCCCTGATCTGGTCCCTGATCCGGATCTGGTCCTGATCTGGTCCCTGATCCGGTCCTGGTCCTGATCCCTGGTCCCTGATCTGGTCCCTGATCCGGTCTTGATCTGGTCCCTGATCCAGTCCCTGATCCGGTCTGATCCGGTCTTGATCTGGTCCCTGATCCGGTCTTGATCCGGTCTTGATCTGGTCCCTGATCCGGTCCTGATCCCGTCCTGATCTGGTCCCTGATCCGGTCCTGGTCTTGATCCGGTCCTTGATGATCTGGTCCCTGATCCTGATCCTGGTCTTGACTGATCCGGTCTTGATCTGGTCCCTGATCCTGGGTCCCCTGATCCGGTCCTTGATCCCCTGGTCCCTGATCCGGATCCCTGATCTGATCTGGGATCCCTGATCCTGGTCCTGATCCTGGTCCCTGAGGCCCTGATCCGGTCTTGATCCGGATCCGGTCTTGATCTGGTCCCTGATCCGGTCCCTGATCCTGGTCCTGGTCCCTGATCCGGTCACTGATCCGGTCTGATGATCCTTGATCCCTGATCTGTCCCTGATCCGTCCTGATCCCTTGATCTGGTCCGATCTTGATCTGGTCCCTGATCCGGTCTTGATCCGGTCCTTGATCTGGTCCGGTCTGATCCGTCCCTGTCTTGATCTGGTCTCTGATCCTGGCCCTGATCCCTGATCTGGTCCCTGATCTGATCGGTCCCTGATCGGTCCCTGATCCCTGATCCGGTCCTGATCTGGTCCCTGATCCGGTCTTGATTGGTCCTCCGGATCTGGCCCTGATCCTGGTCCCTGATCCGGTCCCTGATGGTCCCTGATCCTGATCTGGTCCCTGATCCGGTCTTGATCTGGTCCCTGATCCGGTCTTGATCTGGTCCCTGATCCGGTCTTGATCCGGTCTCCCTGATCCTGGTCTGATCTGGTCCCTGATCCGGTCCCTGATCTGGTCCCTGATCCGGTCTTGATCTGGTCCCTGATCCGCCCTGTCTGATCCCTGATCTGGTCCCTGATCCGGTCCCTGATCCGGTCTTGATCTGGTCCCTGACTGATCGGTCTGTGATTCTGGTCCCTGATCCGGTCTTGATCCGTCCCTGATCTGGTCCTGATCTGGTCCCTGATCCGGTCCCTGATCCGGTCTTGATCTGGTCCCTGATCCGGTCCTGATCTGGTCCCTGATCCCCTGGATCCCTGATCCCTGGTCCTGATCCTGATCCTGATCGGTTCTTGATCTGGTCCCTGATCTGGTCCCTGATCCGGTCTGATCCTGGTCCCTGATCCGGTCCTGATTGGATCCGGTCTTGATCCCTGATCCGGTCTGATTCCGGATCTGGTCCCTGATCCGGATCCTTGATCCGGTCCGGTCTTGATCTGGGTCCCTGATCCGGTTCTGATCTGGTCCCTGATCCGGTCCCTGATCCCTGATCCGGTCCGGTCTTGATCTGGTCCCTGATCCGGTCCTCTGATCCTGGTCACTGATCCGGTCTTGATCTGGTCCCTGATCCGGTCTTGATCCTGGTCCTGATCTGGTCCCTGATCCGGTCCTGATCTGGTCCCTCATCAGCCCTGATCCCACCCCTTCTTTAACCCTCATTCAGCTCTCATCTGGCCAGTTCTGGCCCAGTTCTGGCCCAGTTCTGGCCCAAACCCGGCCCCTGTCTGACCCTGGGTGTCTGGCCCAGATAATCTGGCCCAGGTCCGACCCGTCTGGACTGATCCTGCAGGTGAACCCTGTGGGCTCGTGTGTGTGATGATCGTTTTCTGAGCAGGAAGAGACGTGTGAACATTTATTTATACGATGATTATTATAATTATTATAATTATTAACAGTTGTACTGGACCCTCGTGTGTAGGTGTGACTTTAGAGCCGTGTCGATGTGAAACGCCGTCTGTTTGGACCGGACGGACTCATCCGGACTCAACCGGACTCATCCGGACTCATCCGGACTCATCTGGACTCATCCGGACTCAACCGGACTCAACCGGACTTATCCGGACTCATCCGGACTCATCCGGACTCATCCGGACTCATCCGGACTCATCCAGACTCATCCAGACTAATCCGGACTCAACCGGACTCCGGACTCAATCCGGACTCAACCGGACGCCTCCAGGACCTGAAACACGGACGCGTCGTCGTCCTCTTCTTCTTCACTGCGTGACGTTGTGCCCAGACTTCCCATCATCCCTCTCTTCCTCCATATTTATCTCCCGCCGAGGCGCTAACATCTTGTATTTATTGGTGTTTCTTTCCCGTTTTTAATTTAATTGCGTTGTTGGAGCCTCGTGTGTCTGTCAGCGGTTCCGCTAGCGCGCAGACTAGCGCCGGTGCTAGTTTAAAACAGAAAAGTGACCGTTAAGTGCTGTAGGAGTCATGTGATCTAGAACACAGAAATATTATCCGTTAATCCGCCGTTTGGACACTTCCTGCCTGCATCTCCAGTAGTTTAGACAACAAGAAGGTTTTTGGAGCAACTATAACCTGTTTTTGTTTGAAGCTCTAACGTTTTTGTTTCCATGCATATATGTAATGCTTACTATACACTTTTATAAACTATGTTTTGATAATTCATTTCTTAACAGAAAACTTGTCCATATACTATAACCCTAACTGCTGAGTACTGAAAATAAATAGATGAAAAACTGTTTCCAGCTTGTTCGGAGCCGTGGCTTCATCTTCCCAGTTAGCAGGTTGGGTTCTACTGGAAACATCTGTTCAGTTACTGGACCAAACACAGCTGAACTGGAAATAAACGCTCCACCAGGGTTCCCCCCGTGATCCAGTCCGGTTTATCCCATTCCATAAATCCCAGTTTATATATCTTCCAGTTATAACCAGTTCTTCCAGTTAATACTGAGTTCCTCCAGTTAAAACCCAGTTCTTCCAGTTAATAACCCAGTTTCCAGTTTAAATAACCCAGTTCTTCCAGTTAATAACCCTCCAGTTAATATCCCAGTTCTTCCAGTTAATATCTGAGTTCCTCCAGTTAATAACCCTTCTTCCAGTTAATATCCCCAGTTAATATCTGAGTTCCTCCAGTTAATAACCCAGTTCTTCCAGTTTATATCCCAGTTCTTCCAGTTAATAACCCAGTTCTTCCAGTTAATATCTGAGTTCCTCCAGTTAATAACCCAGTTCTCCAGTTAATAATATACCCAGTTCAGTTAATAGTTCTTCCAGTTCCCCTTTCAGTTCTTCAGTTAATAACCCAGTTCTTCCAGTTCAGTTCTTCCAGTTCCTCCCAGTTAATAACCCAGTTCTCCAGTTTAACCCAGTTATTAATCCCAGTTCCTCCAGTTTTATATCCCAGTTCTTCCAGTTAATAACCCAGTTCTTCCAGTTAATCCCAGTTTCCAGTTAATATCCCAGTTCTTTCAGTTAATATCTGAGTTCCTCCAGTTAATAACCCAGTTCTTCCAGTTAATAACCCAGTTCTTCCAGTTAATATCCCAGTTCTTCCAGTTAATAACCCAGGTCCTCCAGTTAATAACCCAGTTCTTCCAGTTAATAACCCAGTTCTTCCAGTTAATATCCAGTTCTTCCAGTAATAACTTCCAGTTAATCAGTTCTCCAGAACCCAGTTTTCCAGTTAATACCAGTTCTTCCAGTAAAAACCCTTCCGTTAATCCAGTTCTTCCAGTTAATAACCCAGTTCTTCCAGTTAATTCCATTCTTCCAGTTAATATTACCCTTCCAGTAATAACCCAGTCTTCCAGTTTAAACCCAGTTTCCAGTTAATATCCCAGTTCTTCCAGTTAATATCTGAGTTCCTCCAGTTAATAACCCAGTTCTTCCAGTATATATCCCAGTTCTTCCAGTAAATATCCCAGTTCCTCCAGTTAATAACCCAGTTCTTCCAGTTAATAACCCAGTTCTTCCAGTTAATATCCCAGTTCTTCCAGTTAATATCATGAGTTCCTCCAGTTAATATCCCAGTTCCCTTCCAGTTATAATCCAGTTCCAGTTCCTCCAGTTAATATCCCAGTTCCTCCTGTTAATATCCCAGTTCTTCCAGTTAATATCATGAGTTCCTCCAGTTAAAAACCCAGTTCTTCCAGTTAATATCCCAGTTCCTCCAGTTAATAACCCAGTTCTTCCAGTTTATATCCCAGTTCTTACAGTTTATATCCCAGTTCCTCCAGTTAATATCCCAGTTCCTCCAGTTAATAACCCAGTTCTTCCAGTTAATAACCCAGTTCTTCCAGTTAATAACCCAGTTCTGCCAGTTTATATCCCAGTTCTTCCAGTTAATATCCCGGTTCTTCCAGTTAATAACCCGGTTCATCCAGTTTACATCCCAGTTCTTCCAGTTAATAACCCAGTTCTTCCAGTTAATAACCCAGTTCTTCCAGTTAATATCCCAGTTCTTCCAGTTAATATCCCAGTTCTTCCAGTTAATATCCCAGTTCTTCCAGTTAATAACCCAGTTCTTCCAGTTAATAACCCAGTTCTTCCAGTTAATATCCCAGTTCCTCCAGTTAATAACCAGTTCTTCCAGTTTATATCCCAGTTCTCCAGTTAATATCCCAGTTCTTCCAGTTTCCAGTTTCCAGTTCCATCTCCAGTACATCCGGTTATTCCAGTTTAACCTGCCCAGTTAAGTTCCTCCAGTTAATTCCCAGTTTTCCATAATCCCAGTTTCCAGTTCCAGTTAATTATCCCAGTAATATCAGTTACTCCAGTAAATAACTCAGTTCTTTCAGTTAATAACCCAGTTGTTCCAGGTAATAACCCAGTTCTTCCAGTTAATAACCCAGTTTCTCCAGTTAATATCCCATTCCTCCAGTTAATAACCCAGTTCTTCTAGTTAATAACCCAGTTTCTCCAGTTAATATCCCATTCCTCCAGTTAATAACCCAGTTCTTCCAGTTAATAACCCAGTGGTTCCAGGTAATAACCCAGTTCCTCCAGTTAATATCCCAGTTCCTCCCAATAATATTGGAGTTCTTCCAGTTTATATCCCAGTTCTTCCAGTTTATATCCCAGTTCTTCCAATTAATAACCCAGTTCTTCCAGTTAATAACCCAGTTGTTTCAGGTAATAACCCAGTTCTTCCAGTTAATAATCAAGTTCTTCCAGTTAATATCCTAGTTCCTCCAGTCAATATCCCAGTTCCTCCAGATTATATCCCAGTTCTTCCAGTTAGTAACCCAGGTCCTCCAGTTAATAACCCAGTTCTTCCAGTTTATATCCCAGTTCCTCCAGTGAAAATCCCAGTTCTTCCAGTTTACATCCCAGTTCCTCCAGTTAATATTCCAGTTCCTCCAGTTAATATCCCAGTTCCTCCAGTTTTCATCCCGGTTCCTCCAGTTTACATCCCTGTTCCTCCAGTTAATATCCCAGTTCTTCCAGTTAATATCCCAGTTCTTCCAGTTAATATCCCAGTTCTTCCAGTTTATATCCCAGTTCCTCCAGTTTATATCCCAGTTCCTCCAGTTAATATCCCAGTTCCTCCAGTTAATAACCTAGTTCTTCCAGTCAATATCCCAGTTCATCCAGTTAATATCCTAATTCCTCCCATTTTTACATCAGTTCCTCCAGTTAATAACCCAGTTCTTCCAGTTCATTACCCGGTTCCTCCAGTTTACATCCTGGTTCTTCCAGTTAATATCCTAGTTCTTCCATTTCATTACCCAGTTCTTCCAGTTTACATCCCTGTTTCTCCAGTTAATATCCCGGTTCTTCCAGTTATTAACCCAGTTCTTCCAGTTAATGACCCAGTTCTTCCAGTTTATATCCCAGTTCTTCCAGTTAATAACCCAGTTCTTCCAGTTTATATCCCAGTTTTTCCAGTTAATAACCCAGTTCCACCAGTTTATAACCCCGTTCTTCCAGTTAATATTCCAGTTCCTCCAGTTAATAACCCAGTTCTTCCAGTTTATATCCCAGTTCTTCCAGTTAATATCCTAGTTCCTCCAGTTAATAACCCAGTTCCTCCAGTTAATAACCCAGTTCTTCCAGTTTATATCCCAGTTCTTACAGTTTTTATCCCAGTTCCTCCAGTTAATATCCCAGTTCCTCCAGTTAATAACCCAGTTCTTCCAGTTAATAACCCAGTTCTGCCAGTTAATATCCCAGTTCCTCCAGTTAATATCCCAGTTCCTCCAGTTAATAACCCAGTTCTTTCAGTTAATAACTCAGTTGTTCCAGGTAATAACCCAGTTCTTCCAGTTAATAACCCAGTTTCTCCAGTTAATATCCCATTCCTCCAGTTAATAACCCAGTTCTTTCAGTTAATATCCCAGTTCCTCCAGTTAATAACCCAGTTCTTCTAGTTAATAACCCAGTTTCTCCAGTTAATAACCCAGTTCTTCCAGTTAATAACCCAGTGGTTCCAGGTAATAACCCAGTTCTTCCAGTTAATAATCAAGTTCTTCCAGTTAATATCCCAGTTCCTCCCGTTAATATTGGAGTTCTTCCAGTTTATATCCCAGTTCTTCCAGTTTATATCCCAGTTCTTCCAGTTTATATCCCAGTTCTTCCAATTAATAACCCAGTTCTTCCAGTTAATAACCCAGTTGTTCCAGGTAATAACCCAGTTCTTCCAGTTAATAATCAAGTTCTTCCAGTTAATATCCCAGTTCCTCCAGTCAATATCCCAGTTCTTCCAGTTAATAACCCAGTTCCTCCAGTTAATATCCCAGTTCTTCCAGTTAATATCCCAGTTCCTCCAGTCAATATCCCAGTTCCTCCAGTTAATATCCCAGTTCTTCCAGTTAGTAACCCAGGTCCTCCAGTTAATAACCCAGTTCTTCCAGTTTATATCCCAGTTCATCCAGTGAAAATCCCAGTTCTTCCAGTTTACATCCCAGTTCCTCCAGTTAATATTCCAGTTCCTCCAGTTAATATTCCAGTTCCTCCAGTTTACATCCCGGTTCTTCCAGTTAATATCCCGGTTCTACCAGTTAATATCCCGGTTCTTCCAGTTAATACCCAGTTCTTCAGTTTCAGTTAATATCATAGTTCTTCCAGTTCATTACCCAGTTCCTCCAGTTTTCATCCCGGTTCTTCCAGTTTACATCCCTGTTCCTCCAGTTAATATCGCAGTTCTTCCAGTTTATATCCCAGTTCTTCCAGTTAATATCCCAGTTCTTCCAGTTTATATCCCAGTTCCTCCAGTTTATATCCCAGTTCCTACAGTTAATATCCCAGTTCCTCCAGTTAATATCCCAGTTCCTCCAGTTAATATCCTAATTCCTCCCATTTTTACACCAGTTCCTCCAGTTAATAACGCAGTTCTTCCAGTTTATATCCCAGTTCTTCCAGTTTATATCCCAGTTCATCCAGTGAAAATCCCAGTTCTTCCAGTTTACATCCCAGTTCCTCCAGTTAATATTCCAGTTCCTCCAGTTTACATCCCGGTTCTTCCAGTTAATATCCCGGTTCTACCAGTTAATATCCCGGTTCTTCCAGTTAATATCCCAGTTCTTCCAGTTAATATCATAGTTCTTCCAGTTCATTACCCAGTTCCTCCAGTTTTCATCCCGGTTCTTCCAGTTTACATCCCTGTTCCTCCAGTTAATATCGCAGTTCTTCCAGTTTATATCCCAGTTCTTCCAGTTAATATCCCAGTTCTTCCAGTTTATATCCCAGTTCCTCCAGTTTATATCCCAGTTCCTACAGTTAATATCCCAGTTCCTCCAGTTAATATCCCAGTTCCTCCAGTTAATATCCTAATTCCTCCCATTTTTACACCAGTTCCTCCAGTTAATAACGCAGTTCTTCCAGTTTATATCCCAGTTCTTCCAGTTATATCCCAGTCCCTCCAGTTTAGATCCTAGTTCCTCCAGTCTGTATCCCAGTAGACTGGAGGAACTTCTGAATCAGCTGGACGTTAGTGTTGAAATCATCCAGGTGCAGTGATGGTTTGAGCAGGTGCCGCCGCCTACAGGTGCCGCCGCCTACAGGTGCCGCCGCCTACAGGTGCCGCCGCCTACAGGTGCCGCCGCCTACAGGTGCTGTAACGCTGCTGCAGGACTCAGGTCTCCATTCACGTGTTAATGATCCATAAAACCATCAGACCACATGGAGTCTTCACCTCTAACATTTGATCCCTAACGAACGTTTAATTACGGTCTGATAACGGACCTGGTTCCTCTTTAATCTGGTTCCTGCTGTGATCAGATGGTTTTTATGTTTTTACATAAAAACAGGATTAAAGGGGAGGAGCCACCTGGATGACTGACAGCATCGATGTCATCGACAGCAGACCAACAGTTTATTCATCCAGTAGAAGTAACAAAAATAAAGACTGAATTATCCTTTTAATGCTTATTTCTGACGAGGTAAACTGTTCTTTCCTGAAGTCATGTTGAAACATCTGTGATGATCAGCCACATCTGGACACCTCTGTTCACAGCAGCTGCTTCGGGGGGGGGGCACAGGTCCCAGTAGGAAGGTGGGACGGAAGATGTTGGTCTGATGGACCCCAAACTGTCTCCACACCTGAAGGGGGAGGTGGACTGACGGCCGTAACAGCTGCCAGGTAGATGTGGAGAACAGCTGTAACATCTGTAGGGTGGCAGGTCGTGGTAGCTCAGTTAATCTGGTTTATGACGTTGAGAAGGTCCACCACAGACTGAAAAGATGTTCCTGAAACAGTTCAACAGGTAAGACACATGCAACACCATGAGCAGGTGGCTGGGATAGAGCTCAGGAACATCTGGGTTAAACCACAGGAACATCTGGGATAGAGCTCAGGAACATCTGGGTTAAACCACAGGAACATCTGGGATAGAACTCAGGAACATCTGGGTTAAACCACAGGAACATCTGGGATAGAACTCAGGAATATCTGGGTTAAACCACAGGAACATCTGGGGTAGAGCTCAGGAACATCTGGGTTAAACCACAGGAACATCTGGGATAGAGCTCAGGAACATCTGGGTTAAACCACAGGAACATCTGGGATAGAGCTCAGGAATATCTGGTTTAAACCACAGGAACATCTGGGATAGAACTCAGGGACATCTGGGATAGAGCTAAGGAACATCTGGGATAGAGCTCAGGAACATCTGGGTTAAACCACAGGAACATCTGGGATAGAGCTCAGGAACATCTGGGTTAAACCACAGGAACATCTGGGATAGAGCTCAGGAATATCTGGTTTAAACCACAGGAACATCTGGGATAGAGCTAAGGAACATCTGGGATAGAGCTAAGGAACATCTGGGATAGAGCTCAGGAACATCTGGGATAGAGCTCAGGAACATCTGGGATAGAGCTCAGGAACATCCGGGATAGAGCACAGGAACATCTGGGATAGAGCTCAGGAACATCTGGGATACAGCACAGGAACATCTGGGATACAGCACAGGCATCTCAGGAACATCTGGGATAGAGCACAGGAACATCTGGGATAGAGCTCAGGAACATCTGGGATAGAGCACAGGAACATCTGGGATAAAGCTCAGGAACATCTGGGATAGAGCTCAGGAACATCTGGGATAGAGCAGAGGAACATCTGGGATAGAGCACAGGAACATCTGGGATAGAGCACAGGAACATCTGGAATAGAGCACAGGAACATCTGGGATAAAGCTCAGGAACATCTGGGATAGAGCACAGGAACATCTGGGATAAAGCTCAGGAACATCTGGGATAAAGCTCGGGAACATCTGGGATAGAGCACAGAAACATCTGGGATAGAGCACAGGAACATCTGGGATAAAGCTAAGGAACATCTGGGATAGAGCACAGGAACATCTGGGATAGAGCTCAGGAACATCTGGGTTAAACCACAGGAACATCTGGGATAGAGCTCAGGAATATCTGGTTTAAACCACAGGAACATCTGGGATAGAGCTCAGGAACATCTGGGATAGAGCTCAGGAACATCTGGGATAGAGCTCAGGAACATCTGGGATAGAGCTCAGGAACATCTGAGATAGAGCTCAGGAGCATCTGAAATAGAGCTCAGGAACATCCGGGATAGAGCACAGGAACATCTAGAGACAATTGTCATTGTAACAGACGCTATATAAATAAAATTGAATTGAATTGAATTGAACATCTGAGATAGAGCTCAGGAACATCTGGGATAGAGCTCAGGAACATCTGGGATAGAGCACAGGAACATCTGGGATAGAGCTCAGGAACATCTGGGATAGAGCTCAGGAACATCTGGGGCGGGGGAGGGGTTGGGTAAAAGCCTGATACGCATAAGACCTTGGAGAGTTCTTCGCATTCGGCCTTGAGTGGAGGCCTCTCGGGGAGTCAGATTCAGATAAGAGAGATTGTTTTGGGACAAGCTGACATGAGGTTCCGTCTGCCTTAAGTCCTTGCTGGTTTCATCTCGGAGGGAAATCAATCCAAATAAACGAATGTCACATCAGTTCTCCCTGAGCAGTGCATGTAGTTTTCCCAAGTTGGAATCCATTTTCGATATCAGTTCAAAAATCATCTCTTGTCTGTGATTGACATTCTGAATCACATCCAATTTCCAATTCAGCTCGTCAAGCTTAACAGTCTCGGAACTCACCGCACGGCTCACAGACACGGATAGCAGCATCCGTGCGCTTAATTATCCGATACATCAGGTATCAGCCAACTCCAAACAGCAGGAATCCCGTGATCATAAATCCAAATATGTAGACATCTTCGGTGTCCTCGATGAACAGAGGAGCCTGAAAGCTCAGTCTCCATTTCGACCATGAATCCTGAACGTAACCGGCTGTCTGTGTTCCATCGGGACAGGAGGGCTCTCCTTTTCCCTCTCTTCTCGTCGAGAAAATTTGATCGATTGCATTGAGAGACCTAGCTGACCAGATCCATGGTTAGATTTGGATATTTAGATATTATCCATGTGAGGCTCCAAAAAGCGCTGACAAGACAAAGAGAAGCAGCAGAACAGATAGAGAGGAGCTCACAGAAAAAGCGTCCACCTCCGCCGGAGAGCAGGAAGAAAGATGTGGTGGAAGTCGGCTCAGAGCGTCTGCATTGCTGTGGTGTTTCCTTGGCTTATCTACGATCTCATACTCATACGCTCTCAAGGTCACAGCCCATTGTTGGATGCGAGGTGAGGCCATTTGAGGCACTGCTTTCATCTCATTGAAGAGTGACAGTGGGGGTTTGTATGCCAAACATCGCCGCCAGTCCTTCTTTGTCTAGTTGTGAGTAGTTTGATTCAGCTGCTGTGAATGTTCTTGACATAAAATCGATTAGTCGCTCTTGTCCACCTGGCATGCGATGTGACAACACTGCCCCTACATACGGCGATGCATCATGGGACAGGATCAAGTCCTTCTGACTGTCGTAATGCACCGACACCTCCGATGACTGCAATAGTCTCTTGTACTCCTCAGATGCTCTCTTCTGCTCTGTCATGCCAGTGCCAAGGTGTGTCTTTACGCAACAGTTTGTGCAGGGGAGCTAACAATGTCGACAGGTTTGGTAAGAATCGGTTGTAGTAGTTGAGGAGACCTAAGTAAGCCTTTAGCTCTGTGACATCGTTTGGTGCAGGTGCTTGTTGTATGGCCTTTACCTTGTTCGGGACCGCGTGGAGACCCGAAGTGTCCACGGTGTGTCCAAGGAACTCAGCCTCAAGCTTCCATGAAGGCACACTTGTTGCGCTTGAGTCGAAGACCTGCCTCTCGTAGCCGCCGTAAGACTTCATTCAATGTCTCCAGGTGCTCGTGGTCACTCCGCCCTGTCAACAGGATGTCATCTAGATACACTGCCACGTATGGGATGCCCGCCACCAACCCTTCCATCATCCGCTGGAAGATGGCTGGACTGGAGGACACGCCAAATGTAAGCGATTGACCCGAAAGAGCCCTTTGTGTGTGTTAATCGTGACATACGGCTTTGAGGCCTCGTCGAGCGTGACTTGTTGATAAGCGTGACTAAGGTCCAGCTTCATGAATTTCTCACCTCCCGACAGCTTCTCAAATGAGTCCTCCAATTTTGGTATTAGATACTGCTCTAGTTTGGACACCAAGTTTACTGTGAGTTTGTAGTCTCTACAAATGTGCACCGAATTGTCCGGTTTTAAGACGGGCACAACTGGTGCTGCCCGCTCTGAAAACATTGCTGGACTCGATTATACCCTGCTTGGTGAGCCTCTCTAGCTCCATTTTGACTTTCTTTCTCGTGGCATAGGTACGGGCCTGGGCTTGTAAAACTTTGGCGCCACGCCCTCTTTGATGTATATCTTGGCTGGCCTGAACTGAACTGAAGGGCACCCGTACTTCTCTACTTCTACGCCCCCTAGGATAGTCAATAAGTAGGTATGGTTCCCACTTGTGGTCATATTGGTAACACAACCCATTTACTACAGTCCTCAACGCTGGGATGCCACAAGGCCGTGTCCTCGGCCTCCTCTCTGTTCTCTCATGACTGCAACGCCAGCAGCTTCAAGTTGTCCAACATCATAGGACTCATCCTGGACCTTCACTGTGGTCACCTGAACACCAGCATCTTCACTACCTTCTGCAGGTGCTCCACTGAGACGGCTGACAGGCTGCATCAGTGTGGGCGGAGCCACAGCTGGAGACCCTCCAGAGAGGTGGAGGCAGACTCCGCCTCCATCCAGGACCTTTATCTCAGCCAGTGTCTGCAGAAGGTCCACAGTCATCCAGACGGTTCCTCCATCAGAACCTGAACGTTACCGAAAGGCATAAACCGGTAAAACGACGCTGGACCACTTCAACATCTGTCAGAGGAACATCTGTGTTGACTCTCAACATCTGTAACGTTTCACTTGTGAAGAGTCTCATCAGTTTATGTTGTCAAAGGTCTGTTGTTGCTTTTATTCTTCTTATTTTTTCCGGACTGTTTTGTCTGCTGGTGTTTTCGGTGGTGACGGTTCTGATCCGAGCGAACGTTGGAGTCATGAACCCCTGGACTGAACGTGGACGTCCTCGTGGACTCCGTCCTCTCAGGAGTCTTCTTCAGGACGACCCCAGGATTTGTGCGTATACAATGCGATTAATCGTGATTAATCAGGGAAATAATGCGATTAATCGCGATAAAACATTTAAATCGTTGATCAGCCCTCGTAAAAGCGAAACGTGTAAACAATGATGTAAAAACGGGTAAAAGTGTTGAATAAAGAACAGAAACAGCAGAAAAATAAGGATTAAAGAGACACAAGTCAACCAGAGGTACACTGAACAATCCTTTTCTTTATTCATTTTTTGTTTCATTTCAATATGTCTGTCAGGGCTTGTTTTTTTTTTTATTTTAAATTAAAATTTTGACACACTTATAAAAGACAGCATCTGCATAGAGTTGTCATCTTAAAGATCCATGAAGAGAGGGGGAGAGGGGGAGAGAGAGAGAGAAGAGAGAGAGAGGAGGGGGGGGGGGCTCGTGGGGGGGGGGGTGAGGGGAGGCAGTGAGGCAAAGAAGGGGGGGGGGGGGGGAATACTGGCACGTCACATGAACTAAACAGAACAGCCAACAGCAGTACGAGAGAGGGGGGAGGAGGACGGGGAGGCGGGGCTGGAGGGATGGGGCGGGGCCGGAGGCGGGGGGGACAGATCGCTTTTACATTACGCTACGCACACATACACACACACAAAAAAAACGGGACACAAGTTGCATTTCCTGTCAAAGTTGCGTCACAGCTGCTTCTGTCGTCTTCCTGATGCCGTTTGCTTTTTCTGTTTTTTGTTGGCTTTTTCTGACCTCACGTCTCCGTCACCTGCCGTCCTCCCCCCAAAACCCCCAGACCAGGGCCTGGACGTGTCCCGGGGGGGACGAGTTCCTGATGGAGTCCTCTGCTCCGGTCGCCTGGACGCCTCTGCGTCATCAAGAGCCCTTGTTTCTCTGAATATTGCACACTTTGTTCCGATAGGCCTGTGTGAGGGCGGCGGCCAGCCTGTGTGAGAGTGGCGGCCAGTGGGAGGGGGCGGCGACCAGCCTGGGAGGGGGCGGCGACCAGCCTGGGAGGGGGCGGAGGCCAACCTGGGAGGAGGCGGAGGCCAACCTGGGAGGGGGCGGCGGCTCCGGCGGGACCGGGTTCCCCGGACCCGTCGAAGGGCCCGAAAACCGTTCGAGCTCGTAGAAACCAAACGGCCGGACTCGAACGGCCGGCTTCCAGAGACGACAGAGTTTCAGCTAAAATATTCAGCTTGAACTTCGACGGCTGCGAGTGGGCGGAGCAAAGATCTCCTCCAGGAACTCGGTGGGAGGGAACGTTGGGGAAGCTGCGTAGAAGGAAGACGACGGCGGCGCTTTGAGGTTCGTCAGGACGGCTGACGGGACGCTGAAACGCAGGCTTTCAGTTCTGCTGAAAGCTTTTAAAGCAGCACAAAGGAACTTCTGCATATTTGAGCTCTGAGGGTCCAAGGATCCAGGATCCACCTGGATCTCTAGACCTGCAGGTCCAAGGATCCAGGATCCACCTGGCTCCTGGACTTCCTTTCCTACGTTCTTAGAAACGGTCCTTCCACCCAGGAGGAAGAAGCCTAGAAATGTCTTCAGGAACCAAGGAGAGGAAGTCCAGTGGTCAGTGAGGATCACCAGGACCTGGATGAGTCCACCTGGTCTCAGAAATCTGGTTTGGTGGCTGCTGACGTCAGGGAGGAGGAGCCAGAAACCAGGTGAGGATGAAGACCTGAAGTTCTGAGGCCGTTTCAGGACATCGGACTCTTTTCCGTTGCCTCTCTGGGCGTTTGGATGTGGCGGCTAACTTCAGGCTAACGTCTGCATACGGGTGTGGTTGTAGGAGGGGCCACGTTGGCCGATCCCCTCTGGAGCGCCCGTTTACATCCAGATGTCAGCAGATCCAGATGTTGTTCGTTGGTTGTTGTGGTTGACAGACGGCGTCAGACAGAGGGGGCGGGTTCAAACCCGCCAGCAGGGTTTCCAGAGGAACGCCCTGGGGGCGGAGTTTCCTAAATATGGTGGGAAGCACTTTCATCAGAGGACCCAGTGGGCGGAGCCTCTGGAACAGATGATGGGCGGAGGTGGGGGGGGTGGGGGCGGGGTTGCGTTTACGCCACAGACGCCTGCCGACGCCCAGATCAGTTCGTCGTCCTCCCGGGGGGGGGGGCAGGCGGGGCGTAGACGCCACGTCTGGACAGAAAGCAGTGGGCGGCAACGCTGGAAGCTGCGGGATTCCGCCTCTCCGCCGCTGTCTGTCAACCACATCAGGAGGGGGCGGGGCCGGAGGCGGGGACAGGTGATGTCAGCGGGACAACGGCAGTGAAAAAGGACAGAGATGGAGCCGCTGGTCAACTTTGACGGGAATAAATATCTCAGTAGATTTATACATAGACATGCAAGTCATTTTTTCTCTCTTTGAAGTTATTTACAATAATTACATAACACAAAGAATCAAGTTTCAGTTTGACAAAATTGCGAGCATTCAATATTCAATATTACTACTATTATTTATGATAACATAACTCCGTTTGTACTTCTTTAAATCATTGCTATTATATAATCATCATAACCTCCCTTTTTTGAAGTTTTTCTCTTTGATCACTTTGTTCGCTCCCTCCGGGTTTTTACCAATTTAACTGTTTTGTTTGTCAATTATGGTTATGATAGTAATCAGAATAATAACAATAATAATGATGATAATGTTGTTTAAGTGTATTTCCTACTATAGTGGGGGCTGTGAGGGCGTGGTCTATCTATGTGACTCCTCCCCTAACTCCTCCCACCCCTCCCACAAGGGAAAAAAAAACACTGATAAAAACCAAATACTGTCTCGTACAGCGAAGAGAGCAGATAAACACGTAGCGGGAAGCTCCGGCTAGCACGCTAGTTTACGGCGGTCCGGTTCAGGCGTCTGACATGACAAACGGCGTGAATCCGAACTGATGCTGAAACTCTCCGTGTGATTTTCTTTCCTGCCGCTAGCGTTCTGCTCCAAACCACCGACGTACGTTTGACGAGGCGGCGGACCGTCGTAGACAGGAAGCAGCTCAGCGTCGGCTCACCGGCGCCACCAGCTGGTCGGACATTTCATTTTCCGTCCAGGGAAGGGTTTTTTTTTTTTTCCTCGAACCGCCCGTGTTTGCTCACGTTCTCCAGTTAATTACCGTATTTAACGAGCGGCCGACGGCGGGAGGCGGGAAGACCATTACAGCAAACTTTCCGATCAATCTGGAGACCAGCTGGCAGAAACCGTGAAACCCGCGGACGAGCCCGGATCCTGACCCGCGACCGGTCCAGAAAAAAAATAACCGAAAATACCAAAAATAAAATCAATAAAAACCCCAAAAGATCAGCTGATAAATCGATTGTTAAACGGTAAACGGAGGAGAAGCTAATTCTCACACGGTGTTTATGAGTTATATTTCCACTAATTAGACCACAAACGAACATCTACAGGTGAAAAGGAAAGAAACAGGGGAAGAGAGAGAACGTAGTTCAGTAGTCGTGGTGCAACTGCTGGACTGATTGATTGATTAATTGATTGACGGATTGATTGACGGACAGACCAACAGTGGGGGCTGGTGGTGGGGGGGGCTGGCCTTTAGTTTTCATAGACGCGCTCACATTTTCCTAATTTCTGTCTCGATGTGAACATCTCAGTGTAAACTTGACTCGCGTTGTGCTCTTTGATATTAGCGGCAAACAATTTGAGAACACGGGGGGGGGGGGGGGGGGGGGGGGGGTGGGGGGGGGGGGGTTTTGGGGGGCTTGGGTTGAATCAATATCGTAGCGGTAACAGTGATCGTGGCGTCCTTGAATTTGTTGGATCTCTTCTCCTTGCGATATTTTAAATAATAATAATAAGATTGTGGAGTTTGTGAAACAGCTGCAACCGGACGCTTCGCAAGTCCAGACGAACTGGTGCTGCTCCGACACACCAACACGCACACACACACACACACATGAACACACGAGGCTGGGCGGAGTCACAGGACGCTCGACCGCGGCCCCAAACCAACAATGAAACCCCCAGCGGGGGGGGGGGCGGGGTCGATGACGGGGGCGTGGCCTTTCACATTTAAATATCCGTTAAATAACGTAGTCGGTTCCGACAAACACGGGAACACGGATCAGGCCGGAACAGGAAACGGGTCGTAGCCAGGAGCTCGTGCTAATTAAACAGGTCCGATGGGCGGTAAAGTGCACGACAGGGAGGGCGGGGGGGGGCGGGGGGTGGGGGTGGGGGGTGGGGTACAAAAAAACACCATCATGCAAACTCCACAACGCTTTTGCATGCCTTTAATTATTATCACTGGAAGTATTACACACAGCGGGAGGGGCGGAGTCTGAGTCCGACCCTCATCGTTCTCTTTTTACACGACCGAACAACTATGACACAAATGGGGGGGGGGGGGGGCACCTTCGCCGAGTCATTCTGGGAAGTCCGACGCCTCTCTGGTTCCAGCGACCCGATCGGAGGGAGGCGGGAACCGCGACTTCACAGATGCGGCAAAGCAAAGGTCAACGGTATGGCTGGTGTCTACGACCGCATCCTCACGACGCTGATCCACAGCGACCACGAGCGCCGCGGCAGAGCGAGGACCGCGACGACCACGGGAGGGGGATGACCCATCGGTTTACCCAGATAGCATCCTGATTTGGCCCTGATCTGGGCCACCTTTGGCCCCGTGGCTCGGTCACAGCACCGGCCCGAGCCACGAGAACCAGACGGGTCCCAGACGGGTCCCATAGGTGATCAACTGGACCAGACTTGGGTTTTGGTTTGCGTTGCGTGAGCCAGACGTGGCTCAGGTTGTACTAGCTAGTTTTGACGTGGGATACGAGGATCGGAGCCACGTCTGGCGGATATGTGCCTCGTCCAAGCCAAATGTGGGCCAAAGAAACCTCCAGAAGTGGGCCGGGTTTGGGCCAAACCGTCTCTGCTATCGGGGAATACACATCTGGAACGTCCGGGTTACTCTGAACATCCAAAGTTAAGTTAATTTACTCTGTTATCTAGAGGGAAAACGATGGAAATCACTTAGAAAGACAGATTTCACCAATACGTTAATCTAGCGACGGTTCGTCTCGTCAGACGTCTGTTGGGTCGCGGGTGTGAAACTGGTGAAAAAAACAAATGTTTTGGTTCTGAGGGAGCCGAAAGAACAGATATGAAACACTGTAAGATGTTCAGCATCACGGACATCTGGACGACTACGACTCCAGAAAACGAGTCTGTCCGACTAAACAAGTGCTAAAACCTATTGCTCTGAAAACAGGACGACGTTTGGGTTTAAGGTGGAGTCGCGTCGGCGCAGGTATCAACCGAAGCACACGAGCCTCCGTTTCACAGAGCCTGAGCACCTTCCTCCTAAAAGCCTCAGTCAAGATCCAGATCAGCGAGTCGTGAAATCGTTACAATCCAAAACTCGTTTTTTTCTCACGATATTTAAGAGTGACGACCACCGAAGTGGAGCCAGAGTCCAGGCGACTCGGTGCTGTTCGCACCATCGACCTGCGATCCACAGCTGGATCGGGTCAAGGTTCGTAGCGGTGGCGAGCATCTCGGGGTCTTGAATGAAGCAGGAGGTTGATGGCGGATCGCTGCGTCGCCTGCGGTCAGCGGAGACGACCGGAGCTGAACCGCTGTCAGACAACCAGGAGTCTTGAGGTCATTTTAGTCTTCGCGCCAGCGGTCGACGGGCGACTGGAGGTCACAGGATTTCAACCGGCATCGCCCTCGGTAGTCTGGCGCCAAGCAGGAAGGAAGTTTAGTTGCAGTTCTTCTGAGGACCAGTAGGACGGCGTCTCAAGAAATTCCTATAAAATTAAGGGGCGTGGTATTTTGATTGATGGCCCGTGACGCTAGCTCATCTTTTCTCATTCAGGGTTTTAGTGACCCACAATTCAACTGGGCAACATCTGGCATCACCGTGTTTATAAACCGACGGCATCAACGCTTTTAGATGATATTTGATGTGTCCTGTTGTTTCTGTTGGTTTTAATTGCTCTTCTATTTTACTGTAGTTGTTACTTACACTTGAGCTGTTTAGCGCTTAGCACCGCCGTGACCTCTGAACTCTGATTAGAGACTTGACGCCGCACAGTCGTTCTTGTTTTAGAGGTAAGGTCAACAGCTGTGACTGGTTCTGGATCGGTCTGGAAGGGTTCGAGGGCGTCCACATCTGGAACGGGACCCTCAACAAGCGGACCGAGCTCCGGGAGGCTGCTGTCGTTTGACACCTGCTCGTTAGCGTTCCTGCTCGTTAGCGGTCCTGCTCGTTAGCGGTCCTGCTCGTTAGCGGTCCTGCTCGTTAGCGGTCCTGCTCGGTTAGATTTCTGCCCATATTAACTCCTCCAGTGGTTTGCGTGACGATGGTTCCCTTCTACCTGTGACATCACCCAGTGCCTTGCTCTCTCACTGGCCGGAGCTCAGAGTGGGAGTGGCCAGACCGCTGGTGCGCTAGATATCCGCCGGATGTGAGTGATGCTGGTCAGCGTGTCGTTGGGCATCTGTGAATCTTCTGAGCTGTTAAAATCTCTGGTTCTGGTTCTGTTTGATCCGATGGCTTTTGGGCAAAAAGGTCGACGCTCAGCTTCAGGTTTTGTAACAGTTTCACTGCATCGTGGATCACATGACTGACGGTAGCGTGGTCATTTTCAGTGCAGCCTTTTTGTCTAGTTTGGGACCAAACGCACGTTTATCGTATCTCAGGAGAAACCAGACCGTTAACGTCCAAACCGAACGTGCACCTCCGCCAGAGTTCAGGCCCGTGTTCTGTCCCAGTTATGAGGCGACCCTCAGGTCAGCATGAGCAGCACCTGCTAACGCTGGCTACCTGAGAGCTAGCTTGCTGCTGATCCTAACTGCTGATGCTAACCTCACGGTTAGCTTGCTGCTAATGGTCGCTGATAATGCTAGCGGCTAATGCTAACCCAAATGTCTCCAGATAACTGTCATGCTATATATTTACAGATGAGGTTAGCATTAATGGATAACGACTGATGCTAACACCTTCTGTCTATGTGGGTTTTTATTTACCTGTTTTTACTTCAGATACGTGCATGTTAGCCGACGTAAAGCTAAAACACTTTTCTTCTGTTACAAATTAAGTTTCTTTTTTCTTCTAGAACAACTCTATTTTACCAAACTCTGGGCTGAAGTCACTGAAAATGCCTTTCACATCGAAAACAGCGGCTAAGTCTCGGATAAGCGTCTACGCGGCGACACAGAACTCAAGCTAAAGCTACGGCATGCAGGGCGGCGCAGGCTAACGGGAACATCGGCGGCCACACGAGGAGTTTAAAGTGTCGGCGTCGAAAGTTTAATCCGAATGTGACGATGTTGAGGGAAAATGTGCATGTCACATGACCCACCAGCGTCCGCTAGCTGCAGCCTAAACGCTCGGACTGTTGCAGCGCTAACACACACACACATGCACGCACACACGCACACACGTAGGAGATGGATCAGATCGTACAAATGAAACGTTAACAGCTACGTGAAGTCAGGCAGATACGTTGCAAACAGCAGCACCATGGCAACGACGAAGCAACAACATCAGCGACCTACTCGGGTAACATCGGCGACCGTGTCTTAATTGCTAGCTTTGAGTTTGTTTTTCTTTGTTATTTTTTAATACGTTCTCTTCATTTTTTTTTTCATTGATTTATTTTCTTAAAGAATCTTCCAGAAGAACGGCTGCAGCAGCTCGATAGCGACCCGCCCTCCACCACCGTGTTTCTGCAGGGATCGGTGCCGTGACGCTTCTGGTTTTTTGAATCCCCAATTCTCATTGGCTGTCTGGGTTTGGGGGAGGCGGGACAAACTGTCTTCCTGTTATCTAAACTGCATAGATGAACTGTCCATCTCCTCCCGCCCTCTTTTAAACCCAACCACCGGTCACCTGACTGCCCCTCTTTGGTTGGACGGGTGCAACAATAAGGGGAGGTTGTTATGGAAACCGGCTTCCTCCTCATTGGTTGGATGTTCTAAAAACAACCAATGAGAGGAGGTCCACTGGCGCGTCGGTCCCTCCCAGAAACCAGGGGGCCTGAAGGTGCTCGCCCTCACCCTCCCAGAAACTTCTGGAAGGGTTTTTTCTAGATGGACTTCGCGGACGAACGAACCGGCCAACGCGGAGGCGACAAGGAGCGAATCGAAGGAGCCGAGACGGGTTCGTCCCGTGAAGCTCCGCCCCCTGCAGCTGTCGCTGTCTTCGGAGACTCCCGAAAAACAAAAGAACCCTTAAAAAATAAGAAAAAGATCCAAACAAACAGGTAAATGTTGTATAATAGTGATCAGTTTTTACAGGTAACTAACCCACGTGTTGCTTCATATGTTCAAGACATTTACATGTACAACTGTAATAAATATGTTTATTGGTTCCCTCTCGTATACGTTGTGTGGTTACGTCAGCGGTTATGTGAGAGCGTTTAGTTTTTCTTTTTTTTGTTTGTTTGTTTTTTTGCACCCCACCCGAACCCGCGGTGTTTCCTCGTGTTTGTGACCGGGTCGGTTTCTCCTCTTAGCTGATTGGTTATCTGTCTTGCATTTGTGTTTCAAGTTTTTGGGTCGTCGTCGTCGTGTTTCTTTTCTCTGCTGGCTGTCGGTCGGTCGGCATCGGTCGTCGTGGAGGCGGCGGGTGGCGGGAGCGTCTCAAAAGCCCAGCGTGCCGCCGATGGACGACGCCAAGACCACACCGAGGATGACGCAGCAGATGATGATCATGATCTTCTTCTGCAGGAGGAAACACAGGTGGAACAACGAAAGTTTTAAAGGTTTAAAAGTTTTCTTGAAAGCATCTGAAACTTAAATAAAACACTAAATCCACTGGTAAGCAGCAGACAGGTGCACAGGTAGACTCCAGGTGGAGCTCAAGCTCCTCCCCTTTTACCCTCTGGACAGGTGTCCTTCAGCAGAATAACCTGAGCAGATGTTTCTCCATCTGGAGCAGATGTCTGATGAAAAATTTTGAGATTTGACAAAAATGACCTTTTTACAACAAAGTTGCAGTATTTCAAAGGTTTATGATTTTTCATAATTTCATGACGAAAAGTTGTGTTCTTACGTTTAAAAGCAACATAAACATATTAACGTAAAGACGTAATTATAGTTCAAAAATCACAATTTTGCGAAACTGTCGATATTAAGACAGAAAAATTACTTTTATAACTTTTACAAAATTGAAAATTTTACTGTAAAAATCCTTGATTGTTGAGTCTCTCTCAACATCAGATCGGATTAGATCAAATCAGATTAGATTAAATTAGATCAGATTAGATCAAGTTAGATCAGATCAGATTAGATTAAATTAGATCAGATTAGATCAGATCAGATTAGAATTAATTAGATCGGATTAGATCAAGTTAGATCAGATCAGATTAGATTAAATTAGATCGGAGTAGATCAGATCAGATTAGATTAAATTAGATCAGGTTAGATCAGATCGGATTAGATTAAATTAGATCAGATTAGATCAAGTTAGATCAGATCAGATTAGATTAAATTAGATCGGAGTAGATCAGATCAGATTAGATTAAATTAGATCAGGTTAGATCAGATCGGATTAGATTAAATTAGATCAGGTTAGATCAGATCGGATTAGATCAGGTTAGATCAGATCGATTAGATCAAGTTAGATCAAATCAGATTAGATTAAATTAGATCGGATTAGATCAGTTTAGATAAAATCAGATTAGATTAAATTAGATCGGATTAGATCAGGTTAGATCAGATCAGATTAGATTAAATTAGATCGGATTAGATCAGGTTAGATCAGATCAGATTAGATTAAATTAGATCGGATTAGATCAGATCAGATTAGATTAAATTAGATCAGGTTAGATCAGATCGGATTAGATCAGGTTAGATCAGATCGGATTAGATCAAGTTAGATCAAATCAGATTAGATTAAATTAGATCTGATTAGATTAGATCAGATTAAATCAAATCAGATTCGATTAGATTAGATCAGATTGAATTCATTTTCTCATCTAATCTGATGATGAAACAATGACAGCAACCTTTTCGAAAGTGTTTCAAACTCTCTAAAACACATTCGTTGACCATTTTTTGTGCCACTTTAGATGCTAGCAGGCAACATGAAAACACGACGCCAACAAATCATTTTAGAACCGTCAGAATCTGAAGCTGTGTTGATCACCCCTGAACCTCCAGGTCCCGGAGCCTCGATTAGACCCGGTTCCTGCAGGTCAGGTTCAGGTCCTCAGAGTCCTCAGAAGGTTCAGATGATTCAGTTTAACTGGACTTCTCTGGTTGGACGGTTTACCTTTCGAGCCTGACTCTGGTATTTGACGGCCTTCTTGGTGTCGGAGACGGCTCGCTCTACGTAGTCGACGGAGTGCTCCACGTTGTACTCAATTCTGTCAATCATCTCTCCCTGGAACACACACACACACATGCGCATCAGCGTGTGACCGCCTGGAGCATGTGACTTCCTGGAGCATGTGACTTCCTGTCGCCGTGTGACGTACCTGGCTCTCCACCAGCATGGCCATGTCCACGAACATGTCGTGCAGCTCGCGGATGCTGTTTTCCAGCTTGATGATCTCGGTGTGTCGGGTCTCGATCTCGTTCAGGGCCTGCTTGGTCATCTGAGAGTCCATTTTGATCTGGAGGACGGGTTAGAAGAAGAAAACGACAACTCTCACTCTAGAAGTACGACACATCTGGAAACCGTTCACATCTGGGCTCGTTTCTCGTTTCCATCAACGATTCAAACGTTTCTGGATTTAATTTCAGCGTTTATACGGAAGAGATGAGCTGTCCTCAGTCATGAAGGTTAAAGACTCCATGGCTGCAGTACCGCTGACGGCCACTGGGTGGAGCCCTGAAACATCATTTCACATCACAACATTCTGACTCCGACAGATTCCTGTTTAAAAAGTTCCAGTTTCTCAGAAACACCTCTTCAATCCTGATTGATCAGGAACCGTGAGGCTAAAATAAAATTAGTTCATCTCAGGAACTGAAGAACATTTGTTCTCCAACACAAACAGCATTTAATACGTGTATGTATAGATATATATAGATAGATATATATATATATATATAGATATATATATAGATATAATATATATATATATAGATATATATAATATATATATATATATATATATATATATATATATATATATATATATATATATATATATATATAGATATATATATATATATATATATATATATATATATATATATATATATATATACTATATATATATACTATATATATATATATATATATATATATATATATATATATATATATATATATATATATACACGTATTAATTGCTGTTTGTGTTGGTTTTAGTTCTCATCTTCTGCTTCATGGTCGGACTAACTTACCTGTTCTGAGACGGACTGAACACCTCGTTTCTACTGACCTCCACTCATTCATCGACACGCAGCGACATCGTATGTGGGCGTGGCTTCCACCAAAGGAGCTCAGGGTTGCCTTACGCATCAGCAGCTTCTGCATTCATGAAAGCTTTTAATCTGAAGGAGCAGGTAACCTTTGTGAGGTGGCTCCTTCAGAATAAGAGCTTCCGCTGATTTCTCTTCCTTCTCCCATCAACTCCTCCTCCACCCCGCCCCCTCAACGTCATGTGACAAAGGCCGTATTCACTTGATGTTTCAGCGCACCTCAGGCCATTCTGCATCCCAGTACCGGATCCCTTTAGTGGATCCCAGTACCGGATCCTTTTAGTGGATCCCAGTACCGGATCCTTTTAGTTGATCCCAGTACTGGAGCTCTGTATGGCTGCAGAACAGCACAGGTAAAAGTGACCCAGAGCTTCAGCCGGGCTCAGGTGCGGTGCTTACATCATCGGTGAAGATGGCCAGTTTGCCACTCTCCAACATGTCCTCCAGCTCCTCGTTGGTGGTGGTTCTTCCAGCTGTAGACAGAGAAATAAAGACGTCGTTTAGGAGCTTGTACTTTTATCTTTCTGAGCGCTGTGTGTGTGTGTGTTCTTGTTTCTGTGCCTCATTAGGACCTGCAATAATCCCTAAACCTCTCGAACCCTAACCAGGAAATGAAGTAAAGATCTGGTTCCTCCACCGACCGCTAGAGGCTGCAGTTCCTCTACAGACCACTAGAGGCTGCAGTTCCTCCACTGACCACTAGAGGCTGCAGTTCCTCTACCGACCACTAGAGGCTGCAGTTCCTCTACAGACCACTAGAGGCTGCAGTTCCTCTACAGACCACTAGAGGCTGCAGTTCCTCCACTGACCACTAGAGGCTGCAGTTCCTCTACCGACCACTAGAGGCTGCAGTTCCTCTACCGACCACTAGAGCTGCAGTCCTCTACAGACACTAGAGGCTGCAGTTCCTCTACAGACCACTAGAGGCTGCAGTTCCTCTACAGACCACTAGAGGCTGCAGTTCCTCCACTGACCACTAGAGGCTGCAGTTCCTCTACCGACCACTAGAGGCTGCAGTTCCTCTACAGACCACTAGAGGCTGCAGTTCCTCCACTGACCACTAGAGGCTGCAGTTCCTCCACTGACCACTAGAGGCTGCAGTTCCTCTACGGACCACTAGAGGCTGCGGTTCCTCTACTGACCACTAGAGGCTGCGGTTCCTCTACTGACCACTAGAGGCTGCAGTTCCTCTACTGACCACTAGAGGCTGCAGTTCCTCTACTGACCACTAGAGGCTGCGGTTCCTCTACCGACCACTAGAGGCTGCGGTTCCTCTACGGACCACTAGAGGCTGCGGTTCCTCTACCGACCACTAGAGGCTGCGGTTCCTCTACGGACCACTAGAGGCTGCGGTTCCTCTACGACCACTAGAGGCTGCGGTTCCTCTACGGACCACTAGAGGCTGCGGTTCCTCTACGGACCACTAGAGGCTGCAGTTCCTCTACGGACCACTAGAGGCTGCGGTTCCTCTACTGACCACTAGAGGCTGCGGTTCCTCTACGGACCACTAGAGGCTGCGGTTCCTCTACTGACCACTAGAGGCTGCGGTTCCTCTACTGACCACTAGAGGCTGCGGTTCCTCTACGGACCACTAGAGGCTGCGGTTCCTCTACGGACCACTAGAGGCTGCGGCTCCTCTACTGACCACTAGAGGCTGCGGTTCCTCTACTGACCACTAGAGGCTGCAGTTCCTCTACTGACCACTAGAGGCTGCGTTCCTCTAGAGGCTGCAGTTCCTCTACCGACCACTAGAGGCTGCAGTTCCTCTACCGACCACTAGAGGCTGCAGTGCAGTTTCTCTACCGACCACTAGAGGCTGCGGTTCCTCTACGGACCACTAGAGGCTGCGGTTCCTCTACTGACCACTAGAGGCTGCAGTTCCTCTACCGACCACTAGAGGCTGCAGTGCAGTTTCTCTACTGACCACTAGAGGCTGCGGTTCCTCTACGGACCACTAGAGGCTGCGGTTCCTCTACTGACCACTAGAGGCTGCAGTTCCTCTACTGACCACTAGAGGCTGCAGTTCCTCTACGGACCACTAGAGGCTGCAGTTCCTCTACCGACCACTAGAGGCTGCGGTTCCTCTACTGACCACTAGAGGCTGCAGTTCCTCTACGGACCACTAGAGGCTGCAGTTCCTCTACCGACCACTAGAGGCTGCAGTTCCTCTACCGACCACTAGAGGCTGCAGTTCCTCTACGGACCACTAGAGGCTGCAGTTCCTCTACCGACCACTAGAGGCTGCAGTTCCTCTACGGTCCACTAGAGGCTGCAGTTCCTCTACCGACCACTAGAGGCTGCAGTTCCTCTACCGACCACTAGAGGCTGCGGTTCCTCTACGGACCACTAGAGGCTGCGGTTCCTCTACCGACCACTAGAGGCTGCAGTTCCTCTACCGACCACTAGAGGCTGCAGTTCCTCTACCAACCACTAGAGGCTGTGGTTCCTCTACCGACCACTAGAGGCTGCAGTTCCTCTACTGACCACCAGGGTTTGGCTCCAACAGTCTCCACTGACCTTCATGTTAAAACGTCCAACTTTACAGCAGAAATAAAGACATTTAGAGGCATAAAAACGGTTTTGGTCTGTGGGGGCTAAAACACTAAAGACTAAAACTCCAGGAAATAAGGTTGTAAACCATCTCCTCTCAGGTTGGTTATAAGCTGGCAGTGTTTAAGGATGTGTCCTTTTCTATAAAAATAAACGAAGGTTAAAGCTGTACAGCGTGTGAAGGTCACCAGTGGGCTGCTGACTGAGGAGTTTACAGACTTCGCTGCTGCGTCTGTTCAGATCATTGAAGCTGTGTTTGAGTTTGAGTCGACTATAATTGACAGCAATGATCCCACTGGTGGGGGTGGGGGTGGGGAGGCGGAGGGGCAACGTAGATGATGTGAAATATCTCCCATGAGTCTCAGTGTCGGGCTGATACAACCTCAGTTGAGCTACCGTGCTGCTGTTTAACATAAATGAAGGAATCGTGCCAGAACTCACTGATCTCCAGCTGCCTCTGGATGCGGTCCTTGCAGCGGTCGCGGTACTTGGACTGCGTGGTGTTGTACTCGGTCATCACCTCCACGAACTTACGTGACAGCGTCGAGTGCTGCAGGAAACAAGGAGAGAGATGGAAAATGTGAAACTGGTTTAACTGGGAAACATTAACGGGCTCTGTGACCAGAAGCTCTGGTTGAAGCTTGGACGGGTCTTAACAAAGAACCAGAACCAGAACCTCCCTGATTACTGCTGATGAGCACTGATCCCTCGCTTCTACTCTCTTCTCTTTCTGACAAACATTTTCAGCAACAGAAAGGACAAAAAGGACATCAAAGGACATCAAACATTGGCTCAGTCAGGAGAAGACGTTTGGTAGAGGATCGTCCCGCGATGGTTCCGATATTAGAGGAAAGAAACTTCCCAAAATTATCCCACTGAAATGAATGAGGTCAGTGACCCTGTAGCTCCGCCCTGTTTGGAGCCATGTAGCTCCTCCCTGTTTGGAGCCCTGTAGCTCCTCCCTGTTTGGAACCCTGTAGCTATACCCTGTTTAGAGCCCTTTAGCTCCGCCCTGTTTGGAGCCCTGTAGCTCTACCCTGTTTGGAGCCCTTTAGCTCCGCCCTTTTTGGAGCCATGTAGCTCCGCCCTGTTTAGAGCCCTGTAGCTCCGCCCTTTTTGGAGCCCTGTAGCTCCACCCTGTTTGGAGTCATGTAGCTCCGCCCTGTTTAGAGCCCTGTAGCTCTGCCCTGTTTGGAGCCCTTTAGCTCCGCCCTGTTTGGAGCCCTGTAGCTCCGCCCTGTTTGGAGCACTGTAGCTCTGCCCTGTTTGGAGCCCTGTAGCTCCGCCCTCATGTGTCGTAGAATATCATTTAAACTTTAAACGGGAGACAACACATATTGGCTATAAATCATTATATCATTGATATAAAATTATCACTTTATGTTGTAAAATGGCACATTTTCAATTATCGTATCATTCTGCCATCAACAAGAAATGTTTTTGTCATAAAATCTCAAATTTTGCAAAAATATTGACATTTTATAGTATAACTGAGACTTTCGTTTAAAAATCACACATTTTTCTTTTTTAAAATCAGAAATGTAACTTTTTGTAAAAAAAAAAAAAAAAAAAAAGCAGCTTTTTGTTCTGAATCAACCATTTTTGTTGTAAAATCACAAATTTCACAAACTTTTAAAAAACTGGAACTCTTTGACTGGTTAAAATTTTATATTATAAAATTGCTAATTCTGTGTAATTGCAACTTTTTTCCCTAAAAACCTTTTTTGTAAAATACCACATTTTGCAAAAACTTCAACAAAACCCTAAAATCACAATATTATTTTTGAAGATTTGAAACCTTAAAAAGATGACTTCTTTTGTAAGGTTGTGTGAAAGACAACTTGAGCCAAAAGACTCTTTGGTCCACGTGGAGGGGTGTGGCCTTTCCACCACGACACAACATTGTGGGCGGGTCAGTTTCTGGATTAATGCCAGGGCCTGTTAGCATGTTTAAGGGCCTGTTAGCATGTTTAAGGGCCTGTTAGCATGTTTAAGCTTCAGTCTGGCCTGAAAACTTAATGGGAAATATTTAAAGGTCAAAACCGTAGCAACCTTGACTCAAATCACAAATCACGCCTCTGGAGTCCTGCATCGCTAGCAAAGACAGTCAGGACTGACGCACAGGTGCAGGCTCACCTGGTCACATGACCGGACACCGCCGTGACTCCACTCACCTGTGTTTTGCGGATCCTGAGGTCTGCTGATGATCTGTTGAGACCCTCCTCCTGCTCGATGCTCTGCTCGATTGCTGCAGAAACACACAGACACGCACGGTTATGTAGCATTTGTTAGCATCTAAGCTAACACATCTGCTGAAAGTACCCCCTATTCTTTTCGACTACCGTATTTTATGGACCATAAGTCTTATTTCAGTAGTTTGTCTGGTCCTGAGTCTTATATGTTTCAAAAATCTCCTCCATGTCTCCATGACAACAAGAGGACATCGGCTACACTCACCACAACCGAACACTGATACTGAAAAAAAGACAAGAGTGAAAGACTGAGAGACACAGATACGAGACTAGTTAGGGACTGAAGGAAAACAGAGGAACCAATCAGAGAAGGAGAACCAGGACTGAAAGATGGACAGAGATGGAAGGACGAGTCCACAGACGAAGGGACGAGTCCACAGACAAAGGAATGAGTCCACAGACGGAGGGACGAGTCCACAGATGGAGGAACGAGTCCACAGATGGAGGGACGAGTCCACAGACGGAGGGACGAGTCCACAGATGGAGGAACGAGTCCACAGACGAAGGAACGACTCCACAGACGGAGGAACGAGTCCACAGATGGAGGAACGAGTCCACAGATGGAGGGACGAGTCCACAGATGGAGGAACGAGTCCACAGATGGAGGGACGAGTCCACAGACGGAGGGACGAGTCCACAGACGGAGGAACGAGTCCACAGACGGAGGAACGAATCCTCAGACGGAGGGACGAGTCCACAGATGGAGGAACGAGTCCACAGACGAAGGAATGAGTCCACAGATGGAGGGACGAGTCCACAGACGAAGGAATGAGTCCACAGATGGAGGGACGAGTCCACAGACGGAAGGACGAGTCCACAGACGGAGGGACGAGTCCACACATGGAGGAACGAGTCCACAGACGAAGGAACGACTCCACAGACGGAGGAACGAGTCCACAGATGGAGGAACGAGTCCACAGATGGAGGGACGAGTCCACAGATGGAGGAACGAGTCCACAGATGGAGGGACGAGTCCACAGACGGAGGGACGAGTCCACAGACGGAGGAACGAGTCCACAGACGGAGGAACGAATCCTCAGACGGAGGGACGAGTCCACAGATGGAGGAACGAGTCCACAGACGAAGGAATGAGTCCACAGATGGAGGGACGAGTCCACAGACGAAGGAATGAGTCCACAGATGGAGGGACGAGTCCACAGACGGAAGGACGAGTCCACAGACGGAGGGACGAGTCCACAGACGGAGGAACGAGTCCACAGACGGAGGAACGAATCCTCAGACGGAGGGACGAGTCCACAGATGGAGGAACGAGTCCACAGACGAAGGAATGAGTCCACAGATGGAGGGACGAGTCCACAGACGAAGGAATGAGTCCACAGATGGAGGGACGAGTCCACAGACGAAGGAACGAGTCCACAGACGGAGGAACGAGTCCACAGATGGAGGATCGAGTCCACAGACGGAGGGACGAGTCCACAGATGAAGGAACGAGTCCACAGACGGAGGGACGAGTCCACAGATGGAGGAACGAGTCCACAGATGGAGGGACGAGTCCACAGACGAAGGAACGAGTCCACAGACGGAGGGACGAGTCCACAGATGGAGGAACGAGTCCACAGACGGAGGAACGAGTCCTCAGACGGAGGAACGAGTCCACAGACGAAGGAACGAGTCCACAGACGGAGGAACGAATCCTCAGACGGAGGGACGAGTCCACAGATGGAGGAACGAGTCCACAGACGAAGGAACGAGTCCACAGACGGAGGGACGAGTCCACAGATGGAGGAACGAGTCCACAGATGGAGGGACGAGTCCACAGACGAAGGAACGAGTCCACAGACGGAGGAACGAATCCTCAGACGGAGGGACGAGTCCACAGATGGAGGAACGAGTCCACAGACGAAGGAATGAGTCCACAGATGGAGGGACGAGTCCACAGACGAAGGAATGAGTCCACAGATGGAGGGACGAGTCCACAGACGAAGGAACGAGTCCACAGACGGAGGAACGAGTCCACAGATGGAGGGACGAGTCCACAGACGAAGGAACGAGTCCACAGACGGAGGAACGAATCCTCAGACGAAGGAATGAGTCCACAGACGAAGGAACGAGTCCACAGATGGAGGAACGAGTCCACAGACGGAGGGACGAGTCCACAGACGGAGGAATAAGTCTAAAGATGGAGGGACGAGTCCACAGACGGAGGGACGAGTCCACAGACGGAGGAATAAGTCTAAAGATGGAGGGACGAGTCCACAGACGGAGGAATAAGTGTAAAGATGGAGGGACGAGTCCACAGACGGAGGGACGAGTCCACAGACGAAGGAACGAGTCCACAGACGGAGGAACGAATCCTCAGACGAAGGAATGAGTCCACAGATGGAGGGACGAGTCCACAGACGGAGGGACGAGTCCACAGACGGAGGAACGAGTCCACAGATGGAGGAACGAGTCCACAGACGGAGGGACGAGTCCACAGACGGAGGAACGAGTCCACAGACGGAGGAACGAGTCCACAGACGAAGGAACGAGTCCACAGACGGAGGAACGAGGTCCACAGACGGAGGACGAGTCCACAGACGGAGGAGGAACGAGTCCACAGAGATGGAGGAACGAGTCCACAGACGGAGGAAGGAGGAACGAGTCCACAGACGGGAGGAACGAGTCCACAGACGGAGGGACGAAGTCCACAGACGAAGGAACGAGTCCACAGACGGAGGGACGAGTCCACAGACGGAGGGACGAGTCCACAGACGGAGGAACGAGTCCACAGATGGAGGAACGAGTCCACAGACGGAGGGACGAGTCCACAGACGGAGGAACGAGGAACGAGTCCACAGATGGAGGGACGAGTCACACAGAGACGGAGGGACGAGTCCACAGACGGAGAGGAACGAGTCCACAGATGGAGGGACGAGTCCACAGACGGAGGAACGAGTCCACAGATGGAGGAATGAGTCCACAGACGGAGGAACGAGTCCACAGACGGAGGGACGAGTCCACAGACGGAGGAACGAGTCCACAGATGGAGGAACGAGTCCACAGACGGAGGGACGAGTCCACAGACGGAGGAACGAGTCCACAGATGGAGGAACGAGTCCACAGACGGAGGAACGAGTCCACAGACGGAGGGACGAGTCCACAGACGGAGGAACGAGTCCACAGATGGAGGAACGAGTCCACAGACGGAGGGACGAGTCCACAGACGAGAGGAGGAACGAGTCCACAGACGGAGGGGAACGAGTCCACACGGAGGAACGAGTCCACAGACGGAGGGACGAGTCCACAGATGGAGGAACGAGTCCACACGGAGGAAACGAGTCCACAGACGGAGGAACGAGTCCACAGATGGAGGAATGAGAGTCCACAGACGGAGGAACGAGTCCACAGACGGAGGGACGAGTCCACAGACGGAGGAACGAGTCCACAGACGGAAGGAACGAGTCCACAGACGGAGGGACGAGTCCACAGACGGAGGAACGAGTCCACAGATGGAGGAACGAGTCCACAGACGGAGGACGAGTCCACAGAACGAAGGGAGGAGTCCACAGACGGAGGAACGAGTCCACAGAGGAGGAACGAAGTCCACAGATGGAGGAACGAGTCCACAGACGGAGGAACGAGTCCACAGACGGAGGAACGAGTCCACAGATGGAGGAAAGAGTCCACAGACGGAGGAACGAGTCCACAGACGGAGGAACGAGTCCACAGATGGAGGAACGAGTCCACAGACGGAGGGACGAGTCCACAGACGGAGGAACGAGTCCACAGACGGAGGAACGAGTCCACACATGGAGGGACGAGTCCACAGACGGAGGAACGAGTCCACACATGGAGGAACGAGTCCACAGACGGAGGGACGAGTCCACAGATGGAGGAACGAGTCCTCAGACGGAGGAACGAGTCCACAGACGGAGGAACGAATCCTCAGACGGAGGGACGAGTCCACAGACGGATGCTCTAATTGACCAATGAGACTTGGAGATGTTTTTTTTTCTTCATTCTTCTTTTGACAGATGTGACTAACACGCCAGTGAGACTTATAGTCCAGAAAATAAGGTACATGTTTAAAAAACTAAAAACACCATCGTAGACCAAGAACTAGCAGCAGATGTGACAACACATCTGCTAATAAACAGCAGTGGAACCAGTTCCAGCCGGTTTCTGGTCCTCTCAGGAACCTGTTGATGACGTCACAGAGGGTTTGTCCGGTTCCTCTGATCCGGTCTGTGGCTCAGAGTCTGGTGGCCCCGCCCCTCGTCCGTGATGCGTTTGTGTTGCAGACAAACGGAGCAGAATGTGTCAGCTCTTAATGACCTCATCAGCCGCGAGTGCGTGTGTGTGTCAGTGTGCGTGTGTTGCCATGGTAACAGGCTGCAGGTTGTCCCTGGTGTCACGTGACTCAGTCAGTTTGAACTCAGAGGCTTATATAATGTTTTGCAGTGAGTGTGTTGTGGTTTATGTGTCTCTGTGGGGACCTCAGATCTATTCTTAGTTTACTCCTCCTCACGTAGACGATCCGATCTCAGCAGGGATTCGGTTTAAGGTTACACCTGTGGACGGGTCCGTCTCCAGGAGGTTAACGCCAGTCGATGTCACGTCCTCCGCGGCGCCGCGGCCCGGCTAGCTCGCTGCTCGGCCCGCGATGACTCAGCAGCGTCGCAGCTCACGTGCTGCATCTGAGTTTTCATTATTTGTTGTGTTTTTGATGAAAACCGGCTGAGTTAGCGACAGACAGTCTGTCTAACGCGGTTTTAGTTTCATGCACATTTAATTATTACATAAAAGTCTGTTTGAGGGAGGAAACAACCGAACACGCTTCACCTGAGCAATAAGATATCAGCTCTGAATACACCTCTGAAACATTAGTGTTTATCTAAATTTAAATTCTTAGTTCTAATTAAAACACTTGAACACTGTGGTTCCCTTACACACAGAGAACCGTCCACGTGTCTAAATGTGTCACCTGGTCAGATGATCTCATGTCCCTGAAAGCACCAGTTATTGATTATCCTCAGTGTATGTAGAAGCTACGCTGGTTAGTTGTTGAACAATTGAACCTGTGTGGGCGGAGCTTAGGTATGCTAGTGTACCGATGCAGACTAGTTGTACTTTTGAACCCATGTGGGTTTGCTGAACCAGATTATTTGCACTCATGAATCTCTTCATGAATGTCCACAGATTAGTCGTTTTGACTGATCATCACCACTATTGTTAAATTATTCAGTTTCAAAATGAAGTGTTTAATGTCCTCAAGTCGCTGAAGGTGGAATAATAAAGCATTAATCTCTCAGAACTGGAAGTCTGAGGACGTCGGGTCCTGTCTTGGTGTGGAGTACACCAGCTCGTCTAGTGGCTCAGCTGTGATTGGAGATCACTAATCACTAATCGTCCCACTGGGACCGCCCCCTTCACCGCTGGGACCGCCCCCTTCACCGCTGGGACCGCCCCCTTCACCGCGGATGAAACCAGCAGAGAAGCAAACAGGAGCTGGTTGGAAATGACGTCATCTTTCTAAGAACAGACTGTCCGAGCGACCCAACAGCCCCGCCAGGGATCCAGGTCTACCAGTAGGGACGCTGCAGTGTGTGTGTGTGTGTGTGTGTGTGTGTGAACGTGTTTGTGTGCGCTGCCTCGTGGGGACTCCAGTTATAGCTTCATCTCCACGACTGTCCTCAGTCATTCATATCTACAGTCCCTGTGTTCGTGTGTGGACTCGTCCTCCGGCTGTTCGCATTAAAGCACTGATGTCCTTGAACCTTCAGCGTGAAACGCCGCCGTGACACCGACTGCATTTGTGTGTTTCTGTAGCTTTAAGCTCATTGGCTGGCCTCCGTCTGCGTGTGTGTGCATGTGTGTGCGTGGACTTTGATAAATCTCTGCTTCAGTTTCTTCTGTTGCTGCTGTGGGTCGATGTACGTTTGAGGATACGCCATGAATTCTCTGATGAAGAAAAGAAAATGCTTTGGTGTTTTAACATGAAATGAACCCGACTGAGGTCCCATACAGGTTTAGCTGCCTGAATGTTGCAGGCTAACAGCGGTTGGTGTGAAACGTCAGGACAGAAAGACTCTGGAGCTCCTCCTGAACTCTGACCTGAACGTCTCAAAGCAGAACAACGTTGGTGACGACGGCAGCCGTTTCAGCGTCAAAAAACTAAAGCGAAAGATTCAAGATTTTTACCAGAAAAACATGCAAATCTAGAAAAGTCCAGATGTGACATCAATAGGTTGAGAATATTTATCCAAGAGTCACGGTTTTATAAAATGTGTCAAAGTTGTTATTTGATGTCAAAAATCACGGGATTTTGCAAAATTTTACTTTTTATGACAAAAAAATCAGGTTTTTTACAAATAAGATCTTGAATATTATACAACAAAAACTTATGATTTTAGGACACGAAACATGAAATTTTACAATGAAGCTCTGAGTTTAAACCAAAATGTTGCAACATGAAGTTACAAAGTTGTGTATTTTCGAAAATTAATTTCCCAAGAAAATGTCATGATTATGTGACAAAAGTGGCTATTTATGACAAAAAGTTTGTAACAGTTTTGTAAGATTAGTGATATTCGGACAAAAAGTTGTGATTTGCTAAAAAAAAAAGTTATGATTTTGCAAAATTTTAAATGAAGTCTGTTAAAAATGTCAAAAGTTAAAAAGTCGATGTTTTTCTCAGGTTTTGTGAAAGCTTGAAACCCTGAATGAGTCCAGAATAAAAGAGTCTCTTCATCTGAGCGTCACGTCAAAGCAGAGTCTCATCACCTGAAGGAGCAGAAACATGAAGGTCATACCTTTTAATTTTGAGCGAACTTTATTGGCTGTCTTCTTGATGTCAGCTGTGAGATCCTCCAACTCCTGTTTGGTCTCTGCAAAGACAAGACAATGATGTGGTTACGAATCTCCTCCAGTGTTTCTCGCAGGACGTTTTAGGTTCTTCCCTCATCAACAAAATTCTCCTGGAAACGATCAGACGTCCAGATTAGCTGTCGTAGCGCTGAATCTACGTGGATTAGTCGTATTCGTGAACGTTGGTTCATCCTGGCCGTACCTGTGTGGACTTTCATAAATTTACAGTGGACCCTGCATAAGTTAGTTGTTGTAGCAAACACGTATGTGGACCAAGTTGGAGCTACTGGGTGAGTAGATGATAATGATATGTTCGGTCTGGATACACCAGTCAGTAGCGATGACAGCTAGCCATTAGCAACAGCCAGCAATCACTGAAAAAAACACCCTTAACTTTGTGTAAATTTGTTGCTTTATATAATTTTATGTGGTCCGGACATTTTCTTCCCACACACTTGTCATGGATGTGAAGTCCCCCCCCCCCCCCCCCTCCCCCACTCACACAGCTCACACGGCTACATTGGCTAGCACTAGCCAATTCACGCTGAAGCACGAAAAGCTGAAAATTCCCCACTTTTTGACACAATTCAGTCCAGCAAAGCTTGATGGACACGTCTGATGACCTCTTTCAGCGCAGACACATGCGAAAAACGGGCAGAACTGTATTTTTATTTATTTTTTTAGTGTATTTATTTCTGCGGGAAAGTTGGACATTTAAAATGGAAACGGACTCATTTGTTGGAGCCAGGATCCTAGTGGTCAGTAGGAGAACTGCAGTCACCTGAGGCGTCTGAGGAGCATCCAGTACTGATGTTCAGCATCGTCCCTGGCCCACAGAGACTTATTAGCATATTAGCTTCTGTAAACCAAGAGACATTACAAGTCTTTGCAATTCTACTATTTGGAACATTATTTTGAAAGTGGTAGTTTACATCACTGAAGAGCTGCAGATGTTCCTCCAGCATCTTCCAGCTTTTTTCAGACATGTTGCTCCCGTTCTTCATTTTATTTTCTTTTAAATTACTGCTTTCTGTTTTTATTGTGCGGTTCTGTGAATTACTGTTGAAACCGCTGAAAATAAATACGGCAACAGATGCTCTGAGGAGGAGGAGGAGGAGGAGGAGGAGGAGGAGGAGGAGGAGGAGGAGGAGGAGGAGGCCGCGGCGTGTGGACGTCACGTGGTGTCAGCCATGTTGGAGGGACAGCAGCGGCGACTGCAGCAGAGCGGCAGATTTACGAGCGCTGCAGTGGCGCTCAGCCTCCTCCGCCTCTGACTCACGCTGCTCCTCGTCCTCGTCCTCGTCCTCGTCCTCGTCTCTCGCTCCTGCAGCTCAGCAGCACCTCTGAGGCCGCGACGGGGCGTCGCCGCCGCCGCCGTTACTCTGAACCCTGTCTGGGAGCTCGTGATGCGCTCGACCCACAAACGTCGGCTTCGGATGAGGGTCGTGGAGGCGGAGCCTGAACACAGCTGGACAGCTGCAGGACCGAAGCCTCCGAGGCAGCAGCCAGTTAGTGACAGAGAGCTGCGAGGAGGTCCTGGACCTCCAGGACTAACTGACACATTCATATTATAAAATTATATCAGGAAGATAAAATACTCGTTTGCGAGCCAATATTCTATTAGTAAACCAAACGGATCAGTGTTCATGCTGGCAGACTGGTTATTGTAGCAATTAGCTTATGCAAATTAGCTAATTTAGCTGTTGTCCTAATGAATCTATGTGGATTAGTTTTCAAACTGGCTAACTATGGAGCCCCGTTTGGGTCATAATTCAATGAAAAAATGAGTCTATTATTATGAAATATTTCCCATTATTATGATAATGGCTTTCTTTTTCATAAGAATGAGCTTTTACATAATAATGGTTTTGTTTTTCATAAGAATGATTTGTGTGTCAATCACAGCAGAGAGGGCGGAGCCATTAATGTGATTGGCTGCTCTTTCGTTCAGGCATAAGCAACAGAACAGTGAATATCGATAGCGGGCGAGAGGTGCAGTTATACTCCAGGTCAGTAGGTGGCAGAATGCACCTCAGTTTACGGTTAAAAGTTGACATCGACTAAGAAACGTAGCACCAAATGGAGGGAAAACTTGATTTTGACGGCTTGGCGACAGGAGAAAGATACTTTTCTGACTTACTCAGAGAGCTAGCCAACAGGCTCGATGCTAGTCCCCCACCAACTGCATGGAGAAACATCAGCCAATGAGCATGCAGGTCAACCACTGGTCCCGCCCACTGGCAAAATGTCATTATAATGTAAAAGCTCATTCTTAGATAAAAAAGCCATTCTGAAATAAACTATTATGCATTAAACTAAGATTAAATAATAATAAAAATATATTTCATAATAATTAAATTTTTTCATAATAATGGGAAATATTTCATAATAATAAACATGTATTTCATAATAATAGACTCATTTATTCATTGAATTATGACCCAAACGGGGCTCCATAGCTAACCTCCTCAGATTAGTTGTTTTAATAGCAAATCTATGGATTAATTATCACGTAAATCTAGGCAGATAAATTTGTTATGCTGGTATTAATGAATAAAATCAGATTAGTCGTTGAACTAATGAGTCTACGTGGATTAATCATCTGTAAAAAAACTGGGATGTTCTGACATAAAATGACATCTTAATGTCATAAAAATTAGATTTTTGTTGTAAAAATGAGAAAATTTGCATATTTGTTGTAAAAAGTGAATTTTGGTTAAAAAATATTTTTGCTAAATTTTTTTCACTAAATCACAATTTTTTTTTTGTCTTTTAAAAAAATCAAGAAATGTATAAAAGTCTGACTTTTTGACAAAAATTCCTGACTTTTTCTGAAAAATTGCGAACTTCACGACTCTCACCTGTGCACGTGGCCGGGACCGCCGCGGCTGAAAACGGCTAAATAAACCACGGCGGCGGCGGCAGCTACGTGCTTCAGAGAAAACTGCAGACGTGAGGACCAGACAGACGAACACAACTACATCTATCATCTCACTACAACTCCCATCATGCATTATTCAGGCAGAAACATTTTGCTTGACGGCTGAGTGCGAGTTGACCCAGAACCGAGGAGGAGAAGGAGAAAGAAAGCGACATGTTTTTACCAGGAGGAAGAAGGAGAGACTGAGCGTCGACTCAGATAAACGTGAAGAGGCGCTTCGCTGCAACTCTGTTACTTTACATCATTCTGATTTGAACTCTGAGTCGCTCATGTGGACCGTTGTCAGACCAAAGACCTACAATCTATCAGTCTGAGAGTGGAATAACCTTCAAACATGACTTCAGTCTTCAAAGATGGAAGTCTGATGAGACAAAACCCCCTTCACTCATTCTGAAATCAGATTTTAGAACTTTTAAAGCCACTCTATGTAGTAATACCACTTCTGACCACAAGGGCCCATACAGTTCTATCTGAAGGGGGACTGTCAGTCACAGCTTGTAATACCATTCTGCCCCAGTATTGTGTGTTTATTTATTATTTATTACTTATTTAAACTTAATTCTTTTTTTTTCTCTCCTGTTTCTTCTTAAAAGAAAGCGTTTGCCCTGTGGGTACAATAACAAATTTTACTGCGCAATGTACAAAGTATAATTGTGTATGTAACAAATAAAGATCTTGAATCTTGAATCTTGAATCAGTAGAGTACGGAGCTCCGTTAGGGTCTTAATTCAATGAATAAATGAGTCTATTATTATGAAATACAGGCGTATTATTATGAAATATTTCCCATTATTATGAAATATATGTGTTTTATTATGAAATATTTCCCATTTTATGAAAAAAATGTAATTATTATGAAATATATTTTTATTATTATTTAATCTTAGTTTAATGCATAATAGTTTATTTCAGAATAGCTTTTTTTTAAATCTAAGAATGAGCTTTTACATAATAATGACATTTTGCCAGTGGGCGGGGCCAAGTGGTTGACCTGCACGCTCATTGGCTGATCCTTCTCCATTCTACGCTCTGACATAGACTAGTTAGTGGGGGGACTAGCATCGAGCCTGTTGGCTACCTCTCTGAGTAAGTCAGAAAAGGATCTTTCGCCTGTCGCCATGCCGTCAAAATCAAGTTTTCCCTACATTTCACGCTACATTTCCTAGTCGATGTCAACTTTTAACCGTAAACTGAGGCGCCACGGCCCGCTGCTAACGGGACCTCACGGACAAAACTAGTCGATGTCAGAGCGTAGAATGGAGAAGGATCAGCCAATGAACATGCAGGTCAACCACTGGCCCCGCCCACTGGCAAAATGTCATTATTATGTAAAAGCACATTCTTAAATAAAAAAGCCATTCTGAAATAAACTATTATGCATTAAACTAAGATTAAATTATAATAAAAATATATTTCATAATAATTAAATTTTTTTCATAATAATGGGAAATATTTCATGATAATACACATATATTTCGTAATAATGAGAAATATTTCATAATAATGGATACATATTTCATAATAATAAATGCCTGTATTTCATAATAATAGACTCATTTATTCATTGAATTATGACCCAAACGGGGCTCCGTAGTAGAGGAGCCGTTTGATTGTGTTGCACCAGGAGCTTAAAGAGAAACTGAACGAACCCGCCGTGAAAAGATCGAAATTAAATTCAAACCAGTGCACTAATGCAATTAGAAAATTTAAATCTGGTTATTTTCTTTCAGAAACAATGAAAAATGTAAAGAATGCTGTTAATTCATTATCAGGACACTGCAACAGTAAAGAATTCCCACCGCATATTGTTAAACATGCACAAAATATATCTGATAAAGCTAAAATATGAATGCTAATTGTTTTAATTCACATTATATTGCGTCCAGTATGATTCCTTTAAGAGCTGATAAAGACTCAACCGCTGCTGTTCTTTCAGTTTGTTTAAAAGTAACAAGTGATGTAATTGAATTTTTAGATAATCAGCAGCGCCGTGCAGCCCTCTTTATTGATCTCTCAAAGGCCGTTGATACAGTCGATCACAGCATAATAAAGCAAAGACTGGCTCGTGTTTGGCTGTCGGATCGTGCTGTTGGATGGTCTGAAATGATTCCTGCGGCGGCTGAGTCGCTTGGTTGGTTGAAGCAGGACGTCCATGTTCAGAGGACACAGTCCTGTCTGTCTCACTGCCACTAAACGGCCTCAGAGCCACTAAATCTAAAAAGAAAAAAAAGGATTTATCATCTGATCTCAGTGTGTCCAGGCATAAGGTGCTACTTCAAGCTAGCTCAGTGTAACTGAAGGAGTTCCTCAGGGATGCATCCTGGGACCACCGCTCTTCATTTTCTACATCAACAACCTCGATGTCTAATTTCATTTCTATGCTGATGATGTACCTGTAACCCCCCCCCCCCCAACACCTACAGAGGCCTCATATCAGCTACAAGCTTTAGTGATGAATGAGTCTTAAAAGCTAACAAACCTAAACTTTACATTTTTGAAGGTAAAATCCAAGTTCCTGAATCCATCCGTCTCTACTCTCCAGTTTTTAGTTACAGATGTTACGATGATGCTCTTTATCTGGTGCCACATGTTCAACAGTTGACCAGAAACCTTAAACTGAAATTACGTCCAGAAACAAACTTGCTTCTGCTACTTTTGCGTCCGTGTTGGACGATGGTGATGTGGTTTATGTCAACCGTGGAGCTCTGAGGTCCATCTCAGATTTTAGAGCTTTTACTCTTCGTGCTCGATGGTTTGCTTTGTGCTCTCATAGACTCAGAGATTTAATTAACAAAGCTGTCCTTTGGTTAATTAAATGTTCTCCCGTCATAGCTAAAGACTTGATTCTTCATAAAAAGGTCTGGAAGTTTCTGTCTTCGTTCCCAAGTCTTGATTCTTTTGACGGCACTTGAAGTCTGAACTGAGATGGAGAAACACCTGGATCCAGCTTCAAACCCAGCTGAAGGTCCAGGTAAATGAAGTTAAACATGTTTTAAATGTTCTAGATGCATCTACGTCTGGCTGCAGCTGTTTTAGTGAACATTTTCTCTGTACGCTGTGTATCGCTATTGTTTCTGTTTTGTAGCAGTCGTTGCTCGTAGCTGCTGTTGTCATGGGAACGTTAGAAAAAGAGATTTAAAATCTCCCTGCTTAAAAAAAGGTTAATAAATAAATAGATTAAAAAAAAATGTCACCACCAAAAGTAGCAGTCTTCAGATACAAAGTCCTGATTGGACGTCAAAACATCACAGAATTTTGCAGAATTTCAGATTTAAGGCCTAAAATTTGCTTTTCACGACAAAAAGTTGCAATATTGTGAAATTTGGGATTTTACAACAATAACTTAGGAGTTTAGGAGACAAAGCTATAATTTCATGTTACAAATTGAAAGTCAATATCTCACAACAAAAAGTGGCAACATCATTGTGATCTTTATCGTCGTTATCGTTATCATCATTATCGTTATCGTTATCGTTATTGTCATTATCGAGTTAAAGGTTGAGATTATTAGAGGGTTACTTTTACAACAAAAATTTATCATTTTTAAAACAAATATTTTTTTACTTTAGAAAAAATTAAATTTGGGATTTTTCTTTCAAAAAGTTGCAGCTTTGTAAATTTCATGATTTTACAACAAAATGTTGTTTAAAATGTTTGATGTCAACAAAAATGTTTTTTTTTTTTTAATTAGCAGTTTCTTGATTTGCTTTTTACTACAAAGTTGCAATTTTCAGAAATTTGAGATTTTAGGACAAAGTTGTAATTTTATTAAAAAATAAATAAATCTTTGTACATCAGAAGTGTGGAATTTTATAAAAGTCTGAATTTGATCAGAAAAGGGTTATTTTCTCAAAATCATGATTTGGTAAATATTATTTTCATTAAACAAAATCAAGTTTGATGTCAAAAAGTCTTGATTTTGTGAAATTTGAGGGTTGAGAACAAAAAGAAGTGATTTTACAACAAAGTCGTAATTTCATGTCAAAATATTGCTGTTTTGTGTAAGTTGATGTTTTATGACCAAAAGTTGTAACTTTAAGTTAAAGAATTGTGCACAAATTACAACACAAATTCATGATTTCTGTCTGAAAAAGTCACGATTTTAGGGTGAAAAGTTAAAATTTTCTGTCAAAAAGTCTTAATTTTGTAAATTTCATGATTCTACGATAAGTTTGAATTTTGAAGTTTTATGACAAAAATTAGCTTTTGAGGACAACATTGCGATTTTAAGAGATTTGAGATTTTTAGAGATCAAGCTGTAATTTTCTGATCAATAAGATTGATTAGGTGATTGATTAGAGGACAGATTATTCTGATTCTTCCAGTTCTGTTTAAACAGATGAAGAGAGCAACTGAATAAGGAGTTCCTCATCTTTAAAACTTTTTTTAAAATAAAATTTTGCTCATGAGTTTGTAACTTTAATCTCATAACAGTAGCCCTTTTCTGCCTGATTCGTGTTTGTCCATTTTTCTTTATACAGTCGTGAGAACAAAAACTCATCTTTTTCATGTAAAGTTGCAACTTTATTCTCATGCTGTTTTTTTCCTAAAGATTTGGCCCTAAAGTTTAGCAGTTCAGATAATATTCATGTTGTTTCTGGTCGTATTTCCGGATTCAGACGACATTAAAAATGTGATAATTCTCTTCCTCGTCTGACCACAAGGAGGCAGCAAATCAAATAAACGTTCTTGTCGCCCCTGGTGTAGAAATGTCTCAGTGGTATTTCTGGACGGGTCGGACCGTCCCCACTCATTGGTGTAATACTGTTTGAAAATTTTTCTCCAGAAAGCAGAGCTGTGTGCCCCCATGTGGTCAGAAGTGGTATTGCTACAAAGAGTTCAGTTTCGACAGCTTGAGGAGTTAAACTTTCAGATATTTTAGGGATCTGACAAACGAGGGACTTGGAGGAGGTCCTCAGGACCTTAGCCCCGCCCCCTCAGCTCTCTGCCGACGTCAACGGACGACTGCAGTTCCCACTGTGGGTCTGGTTCCTGTACTTTGGCCCCTGAGGACCGAGTGGAGCTCCTCCAGTTCATCTCCATACTCACCTGTCCTCGGTGGTTAAACTCCGCCTCCGCTGAGGTTAGCGTGTCCTCATGCAGTTTAAATACGTCATGCAGGAGCGACTTCACGGCAGCATGCAGCGGAAATCAAAACGGCGACACGAGGCGAGGGGGCGGGGTCAGAGGGACGAGGAACCACCAGGAGGGAGAGGAAAAGAAAACAAGGAGAGGATGGAAAAACAAAAACAAACACATCATTTAGCATGCAAAAAAATAAAACAAAGACAACAAGATGCAGCTGTGAAAATTGAAGGTAGCATGCAGAACAAACAAACAGAATAAACAGAATAAACAAACAACCAGAATAAACAAACAACCACAACAAACAAACAACTAAAATAAACAAACAACCAGAATAAACAAACAACCAGAACAAATAAACTACCAGAATAAACAAACAACCAGAATAAACAAACAAATTAAACAAACAACCAGAACAAACAAACAACCAGAATAAACAAACAACCAGAACAAATAAACAACCAGAATAAAAACAACCAGAATAAACAACCAAATTAAACAAACAACCAGAACAAACAAAACAACAACAGAATAAACAAAACAAATAAAACAAACAAAAGAACAAAACCAAACAAATAAAACAAATAAAAACCAGAACAAACAAACAACCAGAACAAATAAACAACCAAAACAAATAAAAATCCAAAATAAACAAACGCCCAGAATAAATAAACAACCAGAACAAACAAACAACCAGAACAAACAAAAAACAAACAACAAACAACCAGAATAAACAAACAACCAGAACAAATAAACTACCAGAATAAACAAACAACCAGAATAAACAAACAAATTAAACAAACAACCAGAACAAACAAACAACCAGAATAAACAAACAACCAGAACAAATAAACAACCAGAATAAACAACCAAATTAAACAAACAACCAGAACAAACAAACAACCAGAATAAATAAATAACCAAAACAAATAAACAACCAGAACAAACAAACAACCAGAACAAATAAACAACCAAAACAAATAAACATCCAAAATAAACAAACGGCCAGAATAAATAAACAACCAGAACAAACAAACAACCAGAACAGACAACTGTAGTAGAACATTTCTGAAGGTGATGTTGGAGAAGCGCTGACGTGACCGAATAATAGGATGATAATAATAATAATAATGATAATAATATTAATGATAGGAGCCAGGAGACCATTAAGCTGCTGTTTTAAGATAAAAATTAGCTTTTTTTTTCCTCAGTCAGTTTTGCAAAGAAATGTATCACTTTTATAACACAAACACAGATTTCCACAAAAGTTAGATTTTATGACAATTCAGTGTCATAGTTATGCTGCTATAGGCCTACGCTACAGGGAGACACCAACATGATCTGCTGAGTGGTGTCTCCACTGCTCTTCTCCTTTTTCTTCCCTTTCTTCCTCCCTTCCTCCTCCTCCAGCTCATTTATAATTATTTGGGAGCACCCTGCTACTGAAACTGTGCTCCATTTTCTTTGTTTTCCTGTGTTTGTTGTGCTGTTTCTGCCCCTTTTCTCTTTGTGTATTTGCAGGCCAGAGTTTCCTGGGTTTCATGCTGACTTGCAGTTCCATCCTCTGTCCATCCCGGGGTTCTCCTCCACTTGTGTTTGGGTGCCGACTGGCGTGGTGATCGGCGACCTGGTCCTCTGGCCATCTCATCCCAGTGCTGCTGCCTCCATCTGTTTATATTTATAAATGTCCTCCATCCTCTCTGTCTCCATCCTCTCTGTCCTCCTCCTCTCTGTTCTCCTCCTCTCTGTCCTCATCTTCTCTCTGTCCTCCCTCTCCTTGTCTCCATCCTCTCTCTGTCCTCCATCCTCTCTCTGTCCTCCATCCTCTCTCTGTCCTCCATCCTCTCTCTGTCCTCCTCTCCTCTCTGTCCTGGTCTTCATCAGGAAGGTCCCTCCAGGTCCTGGTCCAGGTTTCTTCCTCTTAAAGTGGAGTTTTTTCTTGCTTCTGTTTGGCTTAAAGCCTTTTTTTCTCTCTGTGGGAGTTTTTTTTTACCTCCATTATCATTGATTGGATTATTATATTATAATATAGAATATTATAATTTTAGTTGATGATATTTGCTCAGGGGTCCATGATCTAAGTCTCTGTAAAGACCTGGAGACAGTTGTCATTGGTAACAGACGCTATACAAAAAAAATTGAATTGAATTGAATTGAACTTAAAGTCAATTTTATTTTCAAACGATGCAATTTTGCAAAAGTTCATATTTTACTTCAAAAAAGTAATTTTAAGTGAAAACCTTGCAATTTTGTGATTTTACAAAAAGATCCTTCCAAAATTCAAACAGATGCTTTTTTATGAAAAAGTTGTGATTATTTTTAAATCAATCTTGTCATAAAGATTTGTGATTTTAGGAAAACCCTTTATTGTAAGATTATAAGGCAAATAGTCTTGATTTAGAATCAAAAGTCAAAGTCTTTTAAAGTTATATAACTTTACAACAAACAGCTGCTGTGTATGATTTTCTTCCATTTTGCAATTTTACAATAAAAATGTGTGATTTTAGGAAAGAAAAGTCAAACATTTATGATATAAAAATGGTAAAATTTGGATTCATGGTGAGTTTTTCCTCCTTGAGCTTCATGAAGGACATTCAGACTCCAGGTGGAAGCATCTGTGGATCATGTGACTGAAGGTGGATGCCAGGAAGTCCTGGGTGAAGCTGCAGATCAAAGGTGGTCTGGTGTCAGGAGCAGGAGCGAGTCACTGGCGGCGCTCTGCCAGCAGCCTCCTGGGAGGGCGCCGTAGAGCTCACCGACCAGATCAGGTTTCACTGCGAGGTTCAACGCTTTTAACGCGTTACGACTCTTCGCATCATCACAGACAAACTACACAAACCGCCGAGTCATCGGGTCATTAATGTGACGGATGAGACGCTTAGTCAGCATTTTTAGAGGATGTTGCTGTGAAATAATATAATATAATATAATATAATAAATAGAATAATAATAATATAATATAATAATAATATATAAATAAATATAATAAAATATAAATAAATCCTATAATAATAAAATAATATATAAATCATAAAATCTATAGATATAATCTAATATAATAGAATCTAATAGATATAATATAGATATAATGATATAATATAATAATATAATATAATATAATATATATATATAATATAAATAATATAATATAATATAATATAATATAATATAATATAATTATAATATAATATCTCCAGCTTCCTCCCACAGTTCAACAGGGTAATTGGTTGGCTCTAAATTGACCGGAGGAATGAGGTACGTGGTTGTTCGTCTACATGTGGCCCTGCGATGGACTGATCACCTGTCCAGGTGAACTGCTGTCCAGGTGGACCTTCGCCTTTCACCCTAAGAGAGCTGGGTAGAGGCTGTACAGGTAGGTATAGGTATAGATTAATGGATGGGTGATATAATATACTAATAGAGCAACTAATTCATTTATTCCTTTTTCTTAAATGTAATATTATAATTATTTATTCTTGTCCAAAAACCAAGAATTTCTGCTATAAAATAGTGAATTTTGCAATATTGCAACTTAAATGTTGCAACTTTATGACATTTTGACATAAAACTACAAACTATGTTGGAAAAATAATGACAAAAAACTTTTTGTCCTAAATTCACTAATTACAAAGTTTTGTAAAATCACAGATTTTGAAAATAAAATTAGGAATTTTTGTCCCAAAATCACAAATTGTCATAATTTTTTTTAAATTTGGCAATATTGCAATTTTATCATAAAAAGCACATTTTTGTAAAAGAATTTATGAAATTATGCATTCATTTTTTTGCATTAATATTTAAATTTTTTTTTTTTAATGATAATTTATTATATATTTATTACATTTGGTTAACTAGAGAGATTATAAACCTGGTTGAAAAACGCTGAATCTGATTGTAATATTTTCATAAAAACATTTCATAAAATATTTGAAAGAATTTCATAAAATAAAACTTTTGTTTCCTTAAATTAAAATCTTTTTGTTGTAAAACTGCAAATTCTGCAAAATCATCACTTTTTGTTGTGAAAAGCTTTTTTTCATAAAAATTTTCAAAACTACAACTTTTTACATCAAATTTTGAAATATGTTCCCACAAAGACTACTGGTCCCCACAAGGACTACTGGTCCCCACAAGGACTACTGGTCCCCACAAGGACTACTGGTCCCCACAAGGACTAATGGTCCCCACAAGGACTACTGGTCCCCACAAGGACTACTGGTCCCCACAAGGACTACTGGTCCCCAACAAGGACTACTGGTCCCACAAAGGACTACTGGTCCCCACAAGGACTACTGGTCCCAACAAGACTACTGGTCCCCACAAAGACTACTGGTCCCCACAAAGACTACTGGTCCCCACAAGGACTACTGGTCCCCACAAGGACTACTGGTCCCCACAAAGACTACTGGTCCCCACAAAGACTACTGGTCCCCACAAGGACTACTGGTTCCCACAAGGACTACTGGTCCCCACAAAGACTACTGGTCCCCACAAAGACTACTGGTCCCCACAAGGACTACTGGTCCCCACAAGGACTACTGGTCCCCACAAGGACTGGTCCCCACAAAGACTACTGGTCCCCACAAGGACTACTGGTCCCCACAAGGACTACTGGTCCCAACAAGGACTACTGGTCCCCAACAAGGACTAATGGTCCCAACAAGGACTACTGGTCCCCACAAGGACTACTGGTCCCCACAAGGACTAATGGTCCCCACAAAGACTACTGGTCCCAATAAGGACTACTGGTCCCCACAAGGACAAATGGTCCCCAAGAAGACTACTGGTCCCCACAAAGACTAATGGTCCCAACAAGGACTACTGATCCCCACAAGGACTACTGGTCCCCACAAGGACTACTGGTCCCCACAAGGACTACTGATCCCCACAAGGACAAATGGTCCCCACAAGGACTACTGGTCCCCACAAAGACTAATGGTCCCAACAAGGACTACTGTTCCCCACAAGGACTACTGATCCCCACAAGGACTACTGGTCCCCACAAGGACTACTGATCCCCACAAGGACAAATGGTCCCCAAGAAGACTACTGGTCCCCACAAAGACTACTGGTCCCCACAAAGACTACTGGTCCCAACAAGGACTACTGGTCCCCACAAGGACAAATGGTCCCCAAGAAGACTACTGGTCCCCACAAAGACTAATGGTCCCAACAAGGACTAATGGTCCCCACAAGGACTAATGGTCCCCACAAGGGCTACTGGTTCCCACAAGGACTACTGGTCCCCACAAGGGCTACTGGTCTCCACAAAAACTACTGACCCCACAAAGATGACTGGTCCCAATAAGGACTACTGGTCCCCACAAAGACTTTTGGACCCCACAAAGACTACTGGTCCCCACAAAGACTAATGGTCCCAACAAGGACTACTGGTCCCCACAAGGGCTACTGGTCTCCACAAAAACTACTGACCCCACAAAGATGACTGGTCCCAATAAGGACTACTGGTCCCCACAAAGACTTTTGGACCCCACAAAGACTACTGGTCCCCACAAAGACTAATGGTCCCCAACAAGGACTACTGGTCCCCACAAGGACTACTGGTCCCAACAAGGACTACTGGTCCCCACAAGGACTAATGGTCCCCACAAGGACTACTGGTCCCCACAAGGACTAATGGTCCCCACAAGGACCACTGGTCCCCACAAAGACTACTGGTCCCCACAAGGACTAATGGTCCCCACAAGGACTACTGGTCCCCACAAGGACTACTGGTCCCCACAAGGACTAATGGTCCCCACAAGGACTACTGGTCCCCATAAAGACTACTGGTCCCCACAAAGACTACTGGTCCCCACAAGGACTACTGGTCCCCACAAGGGCTACTGGTCTCCACAAGGACTACTGGCCCCCTCAAGGGCTACTGGTACCCACAAGGACTAATGGTCCCCACAAGGACTACTGGTCCCCACAAAGACTACTGGTCCCCACAAAGACTACTGGACCCCACAAAGACTACTGGACCCCACAAAGACTTCTAGTCCCTACAAAGACTACTGGTCCCCACAAGGGCTACTGGTTCCTACAAGGACTAATGGTCCCAACAAGGACTACTGGTCCCCACAAGGACTACTTGTCCCCACAAGGGCTACTGGTCCCCACAAAGAGTACTGGACCCCACAAAGACTACTGGTCCCCACAAAGACTACTGGTCCCAACAAAGACTACTGGTCCCCACAAAGACTACTGGTCTCCACAAAGACTACTGGTCCCAACAAAGACTACTGGTCCCCACAAAGACTACTGGTCCCAACAAGGACTACTGGTTCCCACAAGGACTACTGGTCTCCACAAAGACTACTGGTCCCAACAAAGACTACTGGTCTCCACAAAGACTACTGGTCCCAACAAAGACTACTGGTCCCCACAAAGACTACTGGTCCCAACAAAGACTACTGCTCCCCACAAAGACTACTCTGCAGGTGTAGTGGGTCTGCACCGCTGCAGACATCGTCTGCTGCTTAGTGGAAAAACACTGCAGTGATGGAAAAACCCTTCAGAAAGCACCAGAGCAGAAGTCTGGATCTGAGACCTGGCAGCACCGCAGCGCCGCAGCGTCGCAGCACCGCAGCGCCGCAGCGTCGCAGCGTCGCCTGCTCTCACTGAAGACGCCTCAGAGGCTGCGCCCGGTCACAGAAAGGTCACCACAGACGCTCACGGCGGTCACATGACCCTCTCACCCAGCGTCAGCTTGTATCCACATTAAAACCACTTAGTTTTAAAAAGCGTTTTCCTGCTCAGAGTGAAAGCAGAGCGACACCACATCCTGCATCATTCATGAGTGACTCCGGGTCGCAGCAGGTCGCAGCAGCTGCAGCTGTTGACGGAGGAGATTCGTGTCCGGCGCCGCCACCACTGGTGACGACGCCTGTTTGAACCCAGAGCTGTACTTACTCTCGTCAGGGTTGGGCGCCGCCAGGATGGCGCTGTGCTGCTTCTTCACCTGCTCCACGTCCTCCGACAGCTTCTCTATGCAGCCTCTGATCTCCTCCACCTGAACACAAGCACAGGTTCACCACGTCAAACCAGGACCGTCTGGCGCTAGCAGGTTAGCCTGTAGCCTGGTTAGCCTTTTCTTTAAACTAACGATAACTTCCTGATGCTACGCTACAATGAACCTCCCCATGACCTTGACGTGACATCAACATGAACCTTCATCAGGTGACCTGATGAGCTGTCACTCAAACATCTGTTCACCCACATGATGTTTTTTTTAGCTGTTTTCCCGCCAATTTGGCCCCTGCAAACCAGTGAGGGAAACCCCAGTTGCCTTATAATCAACTCAGCAAAACTGGGAAAATAACTTTGTTTTTATTTATAAAAGTGTAATTTTCTTTAATTAATTTGCGTATTTGATCAGTGACAGCGTAGATGAACCAACATTCAAACAAATATAAAAGCGTCGGTTAGCTAGACGACTGTTAAAAGGCATAAAGTTAATAAAAACAATATCGTCTTAAATGTTCTTTCAGAGATAATTCAAGATCCACCTTTTAAATTTGACTTTTAAATTAACTTTTATGGTTTTTATTTTATTGTTTCATTACATTTTAGAACTTTATTATCATTTCTTAATCATATATATTTCTATATTTATTATTTTGATTATGATTACACGCCCTATTTTATTTATTTTAACTGGATTTAATTATTTGATTTTATTTACATTTTGTTTTATTTTTGTTTTTTTATTAATTAATACTTTAATTTTAGCAGTTTTAATTGCTCACTTATGTGTTTTCTTTGTTGTAATTTATAGTTTAATTATCAATTTTCAGTGTTTCTTCCATTTCTGCTTGTTATTGATCAGATTATTTTGTTATTGATCAAAATATTAGGATGTTATTGATCAGATTATTGGGATGATATTGATCAGATTATTTTATTGACCAGATTATTGGGATGATATTGATCAGATTATTTTATGATATTGATCAGATTATTGGAATGTTATTGATCAGATTATTTTATTGACCAGATTATTGGGATGTTATTGATCAGATTATTTTATGATATTGATCAGATTATTGGAATGTTATTGATCAGATTATTGGTTTGGGTTGAGGTTTGTGCAGAACATGTGAATCTATTAGTGATTAAGTTTATTGATTGGGTATTGGGTATAAAGAACTTTTTCTGCTGTTTTAATTCTTTTTTAATTGTTGGATGAAAGCTGTACAAATCAGGGATGATGTCACTGCATGACATCATCTGCAGATGCAGTTTTGTTCACTTTTTGTGCTGTAATTTGGATGCTGATATCAAACAGCTCAGTTGCTGATTTATTTATATTAAGTATATTTTACATACCTATATAGGAGAAAGTGTTCAGGTGTGTGGTCACGTCTTACCTGTTCGAAGAACTCGTCCATGAAGTGGTCCCTGTCGACCTGCACCACCTCCTCATCATCGTCGCTGTCCTTAGCCTGCAGACAGAGAAGAAGGTGAGTCGTCAATGTGGTTAACTGTCACCAGTTTAGCTGAGCTACAACCACCAGGTGGTACCAGGAACCACAGACCATGGTACCAGGTACCAGGAACCACAGACCATGACACTAGGTACCAGGTACCACAGAGCATGGTACCAGGAACCACAGACCATGGTACTAGGAACCACAGACCATGGTACCAGGAACCTCAGACCATGGTACTAGAAACCACAGACCATGGTACCAGGTACCAGGAACCTCAGACCATTGTACTAGAAACCACAGACCATGGTACCAGGTACCAGGAACCACAGACCATGGTACCAGGAACCACAGACCATGGTACCAGGTACCAGGAACCACAGACCATGGTACCAGGAACCACAGACCATGGTACCAGGGTACCACAGACCATGGTACCAGGTACCAGGAACCACAGACCATGACATAGGTACCAGGTACCACAGACCATGGTACCAGGAACCACAGACCATGGTACCAGGTACCAGGAACCACAGACCATGGTACCAGGAACCACAGACCATGGTACCAGGTACCAGGAACCACAGACCATGGTACTAGGTACCAGGTACCACAGACCATGGTACCAGGAACCACAGACCATGGTACCAGGTACCAGGAACCACAGACCATGGTACCAGGAACCACAGACCATGGTACCAGGTACCAGGAACCACAGACCATGGTACCAGGAACCAGGAACCACAGACCATGGTACCAGGTACCAGGTACCACAGACCATGGTACCAGGAACCACAGACCATGGTACCAGGAACCACAGACCATGATACCAGGTACCACAGACCATGGTACCAGGAACCAGGTCCTGGTCCAGGTACCAGGTACCAGGTACCAGGTCCCATGTCCTGGACTGCTGGAGGGACAAATGAGAGGTACATCAAAAGGATGTCATTTGAAAATCCTTAAAAAAAAGAATTTCTGACTAAACTTTCAAGAAAAGAAACTCAAATTCATGAGAGAAAACTTAACATTTATGTTTGAAAAAATTACATTTTTTTCTAAGTACGGTCTGACGGTCCTAAAACCAGGCTGGAGCCCAGAGATGATCTTTCTCCCACATCTGGAATAAGTTGCCCCTAAATGTCCCACAGGCCTCTACTTCCTGTTTTTAATCTCTTTTAAAACACTGATCTAGTTTTATATGTTGCTTTAAGTTCACCAGCTGTGAACGTTTGTTCGTTTTTATGTCTAACTTATTCTCTTAACCGTTTCTGTTTTAATGTACGGCACTTTGGATACTCCTGTGGTTTTTAAAATGTGCTATTTCAATAAAGTTGATTGATTAATTGATTTTAATCAGTAGTGTGGTGATATTTATTGATAACAACAATCCAGTCATGCGGCTAAAACGGTTTGTCCGGAAGTTTCCAGGAGAAAAACTCTTCCGTCTGTAAAGAAGGAGGGATGTTCTGGCACCATCTCATAGAAACCGGGTCTGAAACCGGGTCACGTGATGATGACAATGATCACAAACACAGCAACAGATTAAATAAAGTTCTGGGAAGTTCTAGTCAAAGTCCAGAACTCGACCCAACTGAAACGCTGTGACGAGACGTTCAAAGAGTTCTGGAGACGTGAACGAAGCAACGTTGGACCGTTGAAGTCAGAAACTGTTAAATCCGGGGCGTACTTAGTTTTTCCTGACGGAACAGAGCACCTACATGTGTGTTCAAACAGCCCCCGAGGATCATGGGATACAGACGTGTCTGCCGGCGGCTGATAAGCCTCCGCCTGCCTCCGTCCACCAATCAGATCCAAACGTCCTCAGAAACAAACAGTCGGCTCTTTGTGTCCTCGTCACACCTGCCAGAGATTATCTGGCTCCTCCTGGTCTCACGGCGGAGAAGCAGGGGCCTGATGGGAAGTGTTTCAGCGCTGAATTACCCCTCTGGCTAAAACCAGAACCTTGATTTACACGTCATCTACCTGGACCTTGAACGCATCACTTCTGAACAGATCGTGGAGCGTTTTCTTCTGTTCAGCCGTAAATGTTTTCTGTTTCCAGAAGAAAATGTTTCAGGGATGTTTGTGTCCAGATGTGTCACCGTCCAGAAATACGACTTCATCATCAGCAGACGTACGTTCACCGACAGAAGAAGAGAATTTAACGAAACGGCCCTTTAAATATTCAGAAAACTTTCTTTTACCTCAATAAACAATAGAGTTGATAAAACATGTGATTTAAACACACACATTTCAGACTTAATAAACCAACATTTTAAGAACATTTTGGTTAAATATTCTCACATATTTTTCAAGGGCAAAAAAATCTGAATTCATATGTTAAAAAATAAATGAGAAATGTCAAAATTGGAACTTTAAAAAGTTTAAAATTTGTGAGAGAAAACAACAATTTGGCTGCTTAAACGTCCAGATTTTTACAAAACAAAGTCAGAAAATTTCTGACTTTATACATTTGGGAAAAACTTTGTAGAAAAAAAAAACAAAAAAAAATCTTTAAAAATCAAAATGCCCGATTTTAAAAAATCTGTACAAAAAAAAATATTTTGTCTAAATAGAGTCAAGAATTCAATAATTTCTCACTAAATTGAGATTTTAAAAACTTCAGCAGATCAACCCCGACTGGGACCAGTGGTGGTCCTGTCTGCTTCTACTGGGACAACTGGAGGGAAGACTGGGACCAGTGGTGGTCCTGTCTGCTTCTACTGGGACAACTGGAGGGAAGACTGGGACCAGTGGTGGTCCTGTCTGCTTCTACTGGGACAACTGGAGGGAAGACTGGGACCAGTGGTGGTCCTGTCTGCTTCTACTGGGACAACTGGAGGGAAGACTGGGACCAGTGGTGGTCCTGTCTGCTTCTACTGGGACAACTGGAGGGAAGACTGGGACCAGTGGTGGTCCTGTCTGCTTCTACAGGTTGGATCTACACGATGTCCTCGTATAGTTTTGTTTTATTAGTCCACTTGTCGCTGAGCTTCAGGCTCCTGACCTTCAGGCTCCTGACCTTCAGGCTCCTGACCTTCATCGTGAGCATTGTGCATCTCGACGCTCCTCTCATGTATGTTTTAAAATGATTAACATGGACTGAATTGAATTACAAGCTTGCGGGGACCGCAGAGACTCATTAGATCCTGTTAGACTCGTTAGACACAGTTGGCCCCCCAGGAGCCCCATTTTGTTCAGATTATTTCATCCCTGAAGGTCTGGTGAGACCCCACTGGACTCTGGGTGGCCCCGTTACCATCCCAGACGCTGGTAGACGGCTTGTTTCACTTCAGTTTCAGGTTTGGCTTCTCATTAAAACATTAAAACGGGATCTGTGACAAAGAGCAGGTCCAGGTCCCACCTGGATCCAGTCCGACTTACTACCAGCAGCACCAGATCAACCTCACCAGTGTCACCATCTACACCAGTGCTTCACCTCTGATGGTCAATGGCCTCTGCAGACACTAAAAACAACTAAATTGATTTAGATTCTATTCCAGCACCATTTATTTATTATTAATCGTTTAACAGTCCCCCTCATACGTATTTGAACCGCCTATTAACAGGTTAAAACATAAATAAATACAAATAAACTAAAAGCTTGATTGGCATCTGGAGCACTGAGGTTCAGTCTGATTTATTCAATAGGCTATCCATAAACCATCCATGGACCATCCATGGACCATCCATGGACCATCCATGAACCATCCATGAACAATCCATGAACAATCCATGGACCATCCATGAACCATCCATGGACCATCCATGGACAATCCATGGACTATCCATGGACTCTCCATGAACCATCGATGAACAATCCATGGACCATCCATGAACCATCCATGGACCATCCATGGACAATCCATGGACTATCCATGGACTCTCCATGACCATCCATGACCATCCATGAACCATCCATGAACCATCCATGGACCATCCATGAACCATCCATGGACCATCCATGGACCATCCATGAACCATCCATGGACCATCCATGGACATCCATGGACTATCCATGCACTATCCATGAACCATCCATGAACCATCCATGAACCATCCATGGACCATCCATGGACCATCCATGAACCATCCATGGACCATCCATGGACCATCCATGGACCATCCATGGACCATCCATGGACCATCCATGGACCATCCATGATCCATGAACCATCCATGAACCATCCATGAACCATCCATGAACCATCCATGGACCATCCATGGACCATCCATGAACCATCCATGGACCATCCATGGACCATCCATGGACTATCCATGGACTATCCATGAACCATCCATGAACCATCCATGAACCATCCATGGACCATCCATGGACCATCCATGAACCATCCCATCCATGGACCATCCATGGACCATCCATGGACCATCCATGGACAATCCATGGACCATCCATGGACTATCCATGAACCATCCATGAACCATCCATGGACCATCCATGAACCATCAATAGACCATCCATGAACCATCCGTGGGCCATCCATGGACCATCCATGGACCATCCATAAACCATCCATGGACCATCCATAAACCATCCATGGACCATCCATGGACCAACCATGGACCATCAATAGACCATCCATGAACCATCCATGGACCATCCATGAACCATCCATGAACCATCCATGGACCATCCTTGAACTATCAATAGACCATCTATGAACGATCCAAGAACCATCCATGAACCATCCATGAACCATCCATGAAGCATCCATGGACCATCCATGGACCATCCATGAACCATCCATGAACCATCCATGAACCATCCATGGACCATCCTTGAACTATCAATAGACCATCTATGAACGATCCAAGAACCATCCATGAACCATCCATGAACCATCCATGGAGCATCCATAAACCATCCATGAACCATCCATGGACCATCCATGGACAATCCATGAACCATCCATGGACCATCCATGGACCATCCATAAACCATCCATGGACCATCCATAAACCATCCATGGACCATCCATGGACCAACCATGGACCATCCATGAACCATCCATGGACCATCCATGACCATCCATGGACCATCCATGGACCATTCATGGACAATCAATGGACCATCCATGTACCATCCATGGACCATCCATGAACCATCCATGAACCATCCATGGACCATCCTTGAACCATCAATAGACCATCTATGAACGATCCAAGAACCATCCATGGACCATCCATGAACCATCCAAGGACCATCCATGGACTATCCATGGACCATCCATGGACAATCAATGGACCATCCATGAACCATCCATGGACCATCCTTGAACCATCAATAGACCATCTATGAACGATCCAAGAACCATCCATGGACCATCCATGAACCATCCAAGGACCATCCATGGACCATCCATGGACCATTCATGGACAATCAATGGACCATCCATGAACCATCCATGAACCATCCATGGACCATCCATGGACCATCCATGAACCATCCATGAACCATCCATGGACCATCCTTGAACCATCAATAAACCATCTATGAACGATCCAAGAACCATCCATGGACCATCCATGAACCATCCATGAACCATCCATGGACCATCCTTGAACCATCAATAGACCATCTATGAACGATCCAAGAACCATCCATGGACCATCCATGAACCATCCAAGGACCATCCATGGACCATCCATGGACCATTCATGGACAATCAATGGACCATCCATGAACCATCCATGAACCATCCATGGACCATCCATGGACCATCCATGAACCATCCATGAACCATCCATGGACCATCCATGAACCATCCAAGGACCATCCATGGACCATCCATGGACTATCCGTGAACCATCCATGCACCATTGTTGGACCATCCATGGACTTTGAAAGAACTGATCCTGGGGGACCAAAGGGTTTCCTGCCTGTTCTTTTACATTATGTCTTATTTTTCAGGCTCCTGCACAGGTGGACTCCAGGTAGAGCTCAAGCTCCTCCCCCTTGCCCTCCAACTGGCCAGGTGTCCTTCCATCAGAATGACTGCTGAGCAGCTATTGGACCATCAAAGGTATCAGAGATAAGGATTTTAGAACAAAATTTCAATGTTTTTACAACCACAATGTCTCATTTTACAAAAGTAGCAGTTTTCATGAAAAGAAGTTGGGAATTTCTGTCAAAGCCACAATTTTGTAAAATTTTTGTGGTTGTGATTTTGTAAAATTTTAGATTTTATGACACAAATTTACTTTTTACTTTTTATGACCAAAAAAATGGGATTTTAGAACATAAAGTTGCAATTATATCAAATTCACAAATAAAGCAACTTAAAGGAATAATTTCAGTCAAAAACCACAAATGTCCTTAATTTTATGGACATTATGGCGAATCACAGTTATAACGTTTTATTATATTATGTTATGTTATATTATATTATATTATATTATTGTATGTTATATTATATTATATTATATTATATTATGTTATGTTATGTTATATTATATTATATTATATTATTATTATCTTATGTTTATTTTCTTTTCTTATGTTTATATTATCTTTATATTATATTATGTCTTTATCTTATATTTCTTCTTCTATTCTATATTATATTATTTTATATTATATTCTTTCTGTATATTATATTCTATCTTTATATTATATTCTTATATTATATTATCTTCTGTCTTCTCTTCTCTTTCTTCTTTCTGGTTCTCTTCTCTTCTCTGTTCTCTTCTCTTCTTCTTCTTCTCTTCTTCTCTTCTCTTCTCTTCTCTTCTCTTTCTCTCTTCTGAGGGCGACGAGATGAGAAATTTCTTTGTTTTATTGCTCAAGGCTGCAGCTGCTGATCATTATTGATCAGATATGAATTCACGCTAAAAAATACAGATTATTACTTGATCTTTTTGGGTTGTAAAGTGACTCAGTAGAGGGATGTTTTCCTGTAAACATTCACATCTGTCTGAGTTTTTATTCTGCAGATGTGCTCGCAGCGAACAAGCGCAGCTCACGTCAGAAACTGGGTCGTTCTACATTTTAATTTCACAGCTGGAAGAAAAAAAACCTCAGAGATGAAGGCGAATGATGAGCTGACGGCCTGCAGTTACAAACGGGTTCTTAATGAGGAGTTCTGCTCCGTTCACTGGGATCGAGCAGCTGGTTTTACTGGGAAACCCTCCTCCTTCAGAACTGCGAGTGTTTTCAGTGTCGCGGGTTCAGATCTGGTTTCAGGGCTCAGAAATGCGGCATGTGTGTCGTTGACTCTGCTGTGGCCCCTGAAGGCACCGCGGGGCCCCGTCCTCTGGAAATCCTTCTGGATGTGACAGCAGAGGACTTGATAACCTTCAGAAGAACCAACTGATCTGTGAGATAATCCAGGAGATAGACAGAGCCGGCGCTGTAGCCCCCATTAACCCCAAACAAAAGAAAATACAATGAAATGAAACCTTGTAAATATTATAAAATATAATTCATCAGAATATGTAAATAAATAATGACTAGACTACATCATTTCTGGAAAACTGCGGAGGATTTGATATTTATTACACTTCTTCTTTCCTCTTTTGTTTCAATAAAAAGTTTTGCAACTTTTCTCCGCCTGTAATTTAGACAAAAACCAACAAAATTACATTAAAATGACCAGGAATCAAGAATGTTGTGCTGAACCTTTGATAGCAAGCTGTCATTTGGTGTTTATGAAAAGTTGAACCCCGCCCCCTCTGGAGCTATGTAGTCCCGCCCCGGGCTCTGTAGCCCCGCCCCCTCTGGAGCTATGTAGTCCCGCCCCGGGCTCTGTAGCCCCGCCCCCTCTGGAGCTATGTAGTCCGCCCTGGGCTCTGTAGCCCCGCCCCCTCTGGAGCTATGTAGTCCTCCCCTGGGCTCTGTAGCCCCGCCCCCTCTGGAGCTATGTAGTCCCGCCCCGGGCTCTGTAGCCCCGCCCCCTCTGGAGCTATGTAGCCCTCCCTGGCTCTGCCCCGCCCCCTCTGGAGCTATGTAGTCCCGCCCCGGGCTCTGTAGCCCCGCCCCCTCTGGAGCTATGTAGCCCTGCCCCAGGCTCTGTAGCCCCGCCCCCTCTGGAGCTATGTAGTCCCGCCCCGGGCCTGAGCCCCCCCCTCTGAGCTATGTGCCCCATGTAGCTGCCCCCTGTAGCCCCGCCCCCTCTGGAGCTATGTAGCCCTGCCCCGGGCTCTGTAGCCCCGCCCCCTCTGCAGCTCTGAATGACAAACATTTGCCTACAATAAAGTCTGTTTACTACAAACTTGAAATATTGTGAGAGTTGCAGTTCAACACAAAAAAATATACAATTTTATACAGGAAGTTGTACATTTATAAATTTGCAAAAGTCGATATATAACAAGAAAACTTTGGAATAGGTTAAAAAGATTTTGTGAGATTTGTGATTTTTATGAAAAAATGTAATTATCAGGCTTAAAATTCTAGTTATACGAAATTCTATATTGTGTGACATAAAATTGTAATTTTATATTTAAAAAAGTCACAATTTTGCAGAATAAAATTTTGGATAAAATTTTATTTTTTTTAATTATTATTAATTAGAAAATATTTTTTTTTTTTAAGTTCCCTTTCCCCGTGGCTTGAGCCCCTTAAATATCTGTGCATGGCCCTGTTACCTGATGAGTAGCCTAAAAATCCTCCGTACAGTCGTCATGAATGTAAACTACATTTTAACATGGAATATTATAATGTATTTTTACAAACAGTATTAATATTATCCTAAATATAATATAATATAATATAATATAATATATAATATATAATAATCAATCACGAGATTATAATATTTCAAACATTTTTCCATTTTGAAATAAGAAATGCGGTCAGTCGAGGCGGTTTAATTCTTGGTCATTGGAACTGTAAAACAGGACACAACGTTCAGATTTTTCAGCTCCTGATGTGCTAATGATGCTCGTCTCATCTGATGTGTAAACGTGACGACACACATGTGAACACGTGTATGTTTATGAGCAAATGAATGATATTAACATGACTGAGTGAGCAGAGAAACATGGAGAGCAGAGGAAGATGCTCCTGATGGTGGGGGAGGGGAGGAACGGGAGATGATGGGCCAGAGAGGATGGGGGAGGGGCGCCGTGGCTGAAGGACGGGGGAGGGGAAGCTGCTGTTGTAACAGCCATGTTCAAATAACTGCAAACCACCTGAACGCAATAAATTCGTGTCGGCTCAAACATACGAGGTCAGGATTTTAGCTCACTCTGTTCCTGAGATTCCTGCTCTATAATGACTTCATACCTGATTTTAAATGAGTTTATCTCAACTACTATGAGGTATATTTAGATGAATTTGATACTAAAATAAAGGTAAGTTATGTGAGATTCCAGCAGAAGTGTAAAATGAAGTGTGCAGGATGTAAGTGTAAGCTCATATCCTGAATTTTATTCAGTTTCATTTTCCCTTAATTTCCCAGTCTCCCCCAGTCCAGGATGGTTTGACCCAACCTGGCCTCACCTGTCAATCACTGCCACCTCGATAAGCCAAACAACAGAGATGTGGTTGAAGCGTAGCACCGATGCTGCTGACAACACGGAGGGACACGTGTGAAAAAAGGTGAAACCAAAAATTCCAGCAGTATTCAGAAAAACACGTTTTAATAGGATGTACGTCCACGTGTTGCAATCCAGCCGAGGCACTGAGAAGATGAAGCAACAGTAGCATGAAGCTAGCACATCTTCAGCAGCATCTCAGGTGAAAGTATGCTGGTCCTGTTGGTGAGACACCTGAGGTTTCAAAGAGAAAATGTTCTGAATGCAGGTCATCTCAAGCTCAGGTGTCACAACCATTATATCTGAGGGGGGACGGGTCCACGTGAGCATATCAGTCCACCCAGCACTGTTGCTACTCCATCCAGTCCACTTGACGGTAACCGTTGGAAGGTACTCTAGGTGTTCCTGGTTACCTGCAACAGTTCCTCAGCAGCATCAACAAAGGTAGTTTAAAACCTGGTTCAGCGTCTCTGGAATAAAGTTTACAACCATCAGAGCTGCTCTAAACTGGAGGAGGTAATGACAGCTCCATGATCATCTCACAGTGTCCATCAAACATGACCTCAACATCCGCCACATGTCACATCCCACTAAACTACAAAACTACAATATGACATCATAAAATTGCAAATTCTGTATATTTACAATGTTTTGTTTTAAGAATATGAGTTTGTTTTAAAAATGAAAATTGTACCAAAAATATGTTAACATAGAACATGAGAAATACAAAATAAATATAATATAATAAAAATTGATAATCAATGCTAAACAGTCTCCCGACTACTAACAGTCTCCCGACTACTCAACAGTTTCCAGACTACTAAGAGTTTCCCGACTACTCAACAGTTTCCCGACTACTCAACAGTTTCCCGACTACTCAACACTCTCTTGACTACTCAACAGTTTCCCGACTACTCAACACTCTCTTGACTACTCAACAGTTTCCCGACTACTGAACACTCTCTTGACTACTCAACAATTTCCCGACTACTAACAGTTTCCCGACTACTCAACAGTTTCCCGACTACTCAACACTCTCTTGACTACTCAACAATTTCCCGACTACTCGACACTCTCTTGACTACTCAACAGTTTCCCGACTACTCAACACTCTCTTGACTACTCAACAGTTTCCCGACTACTCGACACTCTCTTGACTACTCAACAGTTTCCCAACTACTAACAGTTTCCCGACTACTCAACAGTCTCTTGACTACTCAACAGTTTCCCGACTACTCAACACTCTCTTGACTACTCAACACTCTCTTGACTACTCAACAATTTCCCAACTACTAACAGTTTCCCGACTACTCAACAGTCTCTTGACTACTCAACAGTTTCCCGACTACTCAACACTCTCTTGACTACTCAACAGTTTCCCGACTACTCAACACTCTCTTGACTACTCAACAGTTTCCCGACTACTGAACACTCTCTTGACTACTCAACAATTTCCCGACTACTAACAGTTTCCCGACTACTCAACAGTTTCCCGACTACTCAACACTCTCTTGACTACTCAACAATTTCCCGACTACTCGACACTCTCTTGACTACTCAACAGTTTCCCGACTACTCAACACTCTCTTGACTACTCAACAGTTTCCCGACTACTCGACACTCTCTTGACTACTCAACAGTTTCCCGACTACTGAACACCGTCTTTACTACTAACAGTTTCCTGACTACTCGACACTCTCTTGACTACTCAACAGTTTCCCGACTACTGAACACCGTCTTTAATACTAACAGTTTCCCGACTACTGAACACCGTCTTTACTACTCAACAGTTTCCCGACTACTCAACACTCTCTTGACTACTCAACAGTTTCCCCACTACTCGACACTCTCTTGACTACTCAAGTTTCCCGACTACTGAACACCGTCTTTACTACTAACAGTTTCCCGACTACTCAACAGTTTCCCGACTACTCAACACTGTCTTGACTACTCAACAGTTTCCAGACTACTAACAGTTTCCCGACTACTCAACACTCTCTTGACTACTCAACAGTTTCCCAACTACTCAACACTCTCTTGACTACTCAACAGTTTCCCGACTACTCAACAGTTTCCCGACTACTGAACACTGTCTTTACTACTAACAGTTTCCCGACTACTCAACACTCTCTTGACTACTCAACAGTTTCCAGACTACTAACAGTTTCCCGACTACTGAACACTCTCTTGACTACTCAACAGTTTCCCGACTACTCAACAGTTTCCCGACTACTGAACACTGTCTTTACTACTAACAGTTTCCCGGCTGCTCAACAGTTTCCCGACTACTCAACACTCTCTTGACTACTCAACAATTTCCCGACTACTAACAGTTTCCCGACTGCTCAACAGTTTCCCAACTACTCAACACTCTCTTGACTACTCAACAGTTTCCTGACTACTGAACACCGTCTTTACTACTAACAGTTTCCCGACTACTCAACAGTTTCCCGACTACTCAACACTCTCTTGACTACTCAACAGTTTCCCGACTACTCAACAGTTTCCCGACTACTGAACACTGTCTTTACTACTAACAGTTTCCCGGCTGCTCAACAGTTTCCCGACTACTCAACACTCTCTTGACTACTCAACAATTTCCCGACTACTAACAGTTTCCCGACTGCTCAACAGTTTCCCAACTACTCAACACTCTCTTGACTACTCAACAGTTTCCTGACTACTGAACACCGTCTTTACTACTAACAGTTTCCCGACTACTCAACAGTTTCCCGACTACTCAACACTCTCTTGACTACTCAACAGTTTCCCGACTACTCAACAGTTTCCCGACTACTGAACACTGTCTTTACTACTAACAGTTTCCCGACTACTCAACAGTTTCCCGACTACTGAACACTCTCTTGACTACTCAACAGTTTCCAGACTACTAACAGTTCCCCGACTACTCAACAGTTTCCCGACTACTCAACACTCTCTTGACTACTCAACAGTTTCCAGACTACTCAACACTCTCTTGACTACTCAACAGTTTCCAGACTACTAACAGTTCCCCGACTACTCAACAGTTTCCCGACTACTCAACACTCTCTTGACTACTCAACAGTTTCCCAACTACTCAACAGTTTCCCGACTACTAACAGTTTCCCGACTACTCAACACTGTCTTTACTACTAACAGTTTCCCGACTACTCAACAGTTTCCCAACTACTCAACACTCTCTTGACTACTCAACAGTTTCCAGACTACTAACAGTTTCCCGACTACTCAACAGTTTCCCAACTACTCAACAATCTCCCGACTACTCAACAGTCTCTTGACTACTCAACAGTTTCCAGACTACTCAACACTCTCTTGACTACTCAACAGTTTCCCGACTACTAACAGTTTCCCGACTACTCAACAGTTTCCCAACTACTCAACAATCTCCCAACTACTCAACACTCTCTTGACTACTCAACAGTTTCCAGACTACTCAACACTCTCTTGACTACTCAACAGTTTCCCAACTACTCAACACTCTCTTGACTACTCAACAGTTTCCCGACTACTCAACTGTATTCATTCAACTGTTTTTTTTTACAAGGATCTTTAGAGGATAAAAGCTGATCCTTTTTGCAATAATATTTTTTCCCTGCTTGTGTATACTGTATCACGTCTTTCCCTTCTGTCCTTTTCCTTTTGTTTTTCACTTTCCATTTCATTTCACTCCAGTCTTTTTGTTTTTTTCTTCCAAACTCTTTTACTTTTATCTCATTTCCTTCGTCTTCCTTTCCTTTTACGTCCTTCACTTCCCTTCTCACTTGTCCATCTGCCATGTCGTTCAAATTTAAATCAGGATGCTGACCTCAGGTGTCGGTGTGTATTTGTATGTGTGTTGACGTGCCTGAACACACAGATTGTATTACTATGCCAGCAGCAAGCCATGTTACCCATAATCCTCTGGGATCTGTGGCTCCATCCACAGTCCATCTGGCCGCTGAGTGCTCCAACCAGGACCAGGTCTGGCTCTAAGTCCAACCAGGACCAGGTCTGGCTCCAAGTCCAACCAGGATTAAGTCTGGCTCTAAGTCCAACCAGGACCAGATCTGGCTCTAAGTCCAACCAGGACCAGATCTGGCTCTAAGTCCAACCAGGACCAGGTCTGGCTCTAAGTCCAACCAGGACCAGGTCTGGCTCTAAGTCCAACCAGGACCAGGTCTGGCTCTAAGTCCAACCAGGACCAGGTCTGGCTCTAAGTCCAACCAGGATTAAGTCTGGCTCTAAGTCCAACCAGGACCAGGTCTGGCTCTAAGTCCAACCAGGACCAAGTCTGGCTCCAAGTCCAACCAGGACCAGGTCTGACTCCAATTCCAACCAGGACCAGGTCTGGCTCTTAGTCCAACCAGGACCAGGTCTGGCTCTAAGTCCAACCAGGACCAGGTCTGGCTCTAAGTCCAACCAGGACCAGATCTGGCTCTAAGTCCAACCAGGACCAGGTCTGGCTCTAAGTCCAACCAGGATTAAGTCTGGCTGTAAGTCCAACCAGGACCAGGTCTGGCTCTAAGTCCAACCAGGATTAAGTCTGGCTGTAAGTCCAACCAGGACCAGATCTGGCTCTAAGTCCAACCAGGACCAAGTCTGGCTCTAAGTCCAACCAGGACCAAGTCTGGCTCTAAGTCCAACCAGGACCAAGTCTGGCTGTAAGTCCAACCAGGACCAGATCTGGCTCTAAGTCCAACCAGGACCAAGTCTGGCTCTAAGTCCAACCAGGACCAGGTCTGGCTCTAAGTCCAACCAGGACCAGATCTGGCTCTAAGTCCAACCAGGACCAGTCTGGCTCTAAGTCCAACCAGGACCAGATCTGGCTCTAAGTCCAACCAGGATCAAGTCTGGCTCTAAGTCCAACCAGGACCAGGTCTGGCCGCCAACGTCAGAACACCGACGTCTGAGTTAGATAACAAAGACAAAAACACACAAACTTGTTTCTTTTCTTCTTCGTGTCTATAAATAAACAGTCAGATGTGTTCTTTTCTGAGAAGACGCCAGAGGGACTAACGGGAAGAAAAGACAGGAAGAAGAAGATAAAGGAGCAGAAGAGGAAGAAGTGGCTTTTATGGGGTCTAATGGAGGGGGAGGAGGGGGGATGAGGAACAGGAGACCATCTTTATCTGCGAGTGAAGAAATGAAGCTGATCTGAGAGCTGTGATCAGCCCTCCACCCAGCCCAAAGCATTCTGGGTAATCTAACCTTTTTTTATCAGTAGATAATCTCTTTCTAGTCGGGCGGCGACCTCAGACGGGTCGTGTGTGTGCGTGTGTGTGTGTGCGTGTGTGTGTGTGCGTGCGCGTGCGTGTGCGTGTGCGTGTGCGTGCGTGTCTCTGATCAGAACTGAGATCAGTCCGAGGACGAAGCAGGTGGGTCCATCTGCAGAACCGCCGGTCACATTAGCGCTGACGGTTCTGACCTGCGCTGGACTCATCCCAGAAACATCTGGGCCAGATGTTTAGTAGTCGATGAGTGGATTCTTCCAGAGCATCAGCGTGGAAGCTTCTGGATGTTCATGAACAATCCAGAACTTCTCTGTTACACTTTCACCGATTCATCTCAGAGTTTTAATCAGCCGGGAAAAGACGTTCCTGCTCCAACTCTGAACCTTCAGCTGGAAACACGAGAACCGATGACCTCATCACAGCGGCGCAGGAACGAGACCAGCCGAGTCCCCGAACAGAGGAAGACAACGGACCAACAAAGGGACACGGAAGAACTTAAAAAAAAAACAAAGGTGTGAAATTAAAAAAGAAAACTTCTAATTTTCTGCAGAACTTTAAATGGCGCTAAAGTGACTAACGTGACTAAACGCTGCTCGTGTCAGGACTCGATCAGGACTCGTGTCGGGACTCGTGTCAAGACTCGTGTCAGGACTCGTGTCGGGTCTCGTGTCGATGTCAGGACTCGTGTCAGGACTCGATCAGGACTCGTATCAGGACTCGTGTCCGGACTCGTGTCAGGACTCGATCAGGACTCGTATCGGGACTCGTGTCAGGACTCGGATCAGGACTCGTGTCAGGACTCGATCAGGATTCGTGTCAGGACTCGTGTCTGGACTCCTGTCCGGACTCGATCAGGACTCGTGTCAAGACTCGTGTCAAGACTCGTGTCAGGACTTGATCAGGACTCGTGTCAGGACTCGTGTCAGGACTCGGATCAGGACTCGTGTCAGGACTCGATCAGGACTCGTGTCAGGACTCGTGTCTGGACGCGTGTCAGGACTCGGATCAGGACTCGTGTCAGGACTCGATCAGGATTCGTGTCAGGACTCGTGTCCGGACTTGATCAGGACTCGTGTCAGGACTCGTGTCAGGACTCGGATCAGGACTCGTGTCAGGACTCGATCAGGACTCGTGTCGGGACTCGTGTCCGGACTCGTGTCAGGACTCAATCAGGACTCATGTCTGGACTTGTGTCCAGACTCGTGTCAGGAATCGATCAGGACTCGTGTCTGGACTTGTGTCAGGACTAGTGTCAGGACTCGATCAGGACTCGTGTCTGGACTCGTGTCAGGACTTGATCAGGACTTGATCAGGACTCGTGTCGGGACTTGTGTCCGGACTCGTGTCAGGACTCGATCAGGACTCGTGTCTGGACTCGTGTCAGGACTCATGTCTGGACTCGTGTCAGGACTCGTGTCAGGACTCGATCAGGACTCGTGTCTGGACTCGATTAGGACTCGTGTCTGGACTTGTGTCAGGACTCGTGTCAGGACTCGATCAGGACTCGTGTCTGGACTTGTGTCAGAACTCGTGTCGGGACTCACGTCAGTACTCGATCAGGACTCGTGTCAGGACTCGATCAGGACTCGTGTCTGGACTTGTGTCAGAACTCGTGTCAGGACTCACGTCAGGACTCGATCAGGACTCGTGTCAGGACTCGATCAGGACTCGTGTCTGGACTTGTGTCAGGACTCGTGTCAGGACTCACGTCAGGACTCGTGTCTGGACTTGTGTCTGGACTCGTGTCAGGACTCACGTCAGGACTCACGTCAGGACTCGATCAGGACTCGTGTCAGGACTCGATCAGGACTCGTGTCTGGACTCGTGTCAGGACTCGTGTCGGGACTCGTGTCTGGACTCGATCAGGACTCGTGTCAGGACTCGATCAGGACTCGTGTCGGGACTCGTGTCAGGACTCGATCAGGACTCGTGTCTGGACTCGTGTCAGGACTCGTGTCAGGACTCGTCCACAGACTGAACGTTCCTGTAGTTTTGGCCGGACTGTGATGTCACAGAACCCTGTAAATACGAACGACATGATTCACTGTCATAAACGCTGCATGTTTGTTGTCGCTGCGTCTGGACCTGCGCGGGATAAAAGCTTAATGAAGCTGTATGATCCTTCACCATCAATTATCCCGTGTTCCTGAAACGTCCCGGTTCCACTTCCTGTTCCCCAGAGAGTCGTGGTTTCTCACTACGAGTGTTTCTGCCAGCGACCCAAATCTCTGCTTTCTCTCACATGTGACACAGATTTAATTGTCTTTGATTTTCTTCCGTGCCAGCAGAAAGGAAACGACACCGAAGCTTAAATCGGAGCCACTGAGGACGTGAACACTACCCAGAATCCTCCTCTCTGTGGTCCAGCGTCACCTCAGCAGTGCAGCGTGATATTGACCCAAACAGTTCGGCCTCCTGCCACGCCCACCTCCTGTCAATCACAGTTAGCTGTTTTAGCTTGGCTGGCTTAGCTTGTGCTAACCTGTGATGCTAATTAACGTCAATACTGAAACAACATCTGGCTGCCAGCACCTGTCTGACCGACACCAGCACCTGTCTGACCGACACCAGAACCTGTCTGTCCGACACCAGCACCTGTCTGTCCGACGCCAGCACCTGTCTGTCCGACGCCAGCACCTGTCTGTCCGACACCAGCACCTGTCCGACGCCAGCACTTGTCTGTCCGACACCAGCACCTGTCTGTCCGACGGCACCTGTCTGACCGACACCAGCACCTGTCTGTCCGACACCAGCACCTGTCTGTCCAACGCCAGCACCTGTCTGTCCGACACCAGCACCTGTCTGTCCGACACCAGCACCTGTCTGTCCGACACCAGCACCTGTCTGTCCGACACCAGCACCTGTCTGACCGACGCCAGCACCTGTCTGTCCGACGCCAGCACCTGTCTGTCCGATGCCAGCACCTGTCTGTCCGACACCAGCACCTGTCTGACCGACACCAGCAGCTGTCTGTCCGACGCCAGCACCTGTCTGACTGACACCAGCACCTGTCTGTCCGACACCAGCACCTGTCTGTCCGACGCCAGCACCTGTCTGTCCGACACCAGCACCTGTCTGACCGACACCAGCAGCTGTCTGTCCGACGCCAGCACCTGTCTGTCCGACACCAGCACCTGTCTGAGCCACCAGCACTGTCTGTCCGACGCCAGCACCGGTCTGACCGACCCAGCACCTGTCTGTCCGACACCACCCTGCACCTGTCACCAGCACCTGTCTGACGCCGCCACCACCTGTCTGTCCGACAACCAGCACCGGTCTGTGTCCGACGCCAGCACCTGTCTGTCCGACGCCAGCACCTGTCTGACCGACACCAGCACCTGTCTGTCCGCAGCACCAGCACCTGTCTGCACCGACACCAGCACTGTCTGTCCGACGCCAGCACCTGTCTGACCGACACCAGCACCTGTCCTGACCGCACCAGCACTGTCTGTCCGACGCCAGCACACTGTCTGTCCGACACCAGCACCTGTCTGTCCGACCCAGCACTGTGTCCCGCCAGCACCTGTCTGACCGACACCAGCACCTGTCTGTCCGACACCAGCACCTGTCTGTCCGACGCCAGCACCTGTCTGACCGACGCCAGCACCTGTCTGACCGACACCAGCACCTGTGACATCAGCGCGACATCGGTGTGACATCAGTGTGACATCAGTGTGACATCAGTGTGACATCACTGTGACATCAGCGCGACATCAGCGTCTGGCCTGTTTCCCATCAGCCTTGACTGGCCATAAGGAGCTGCTCTCTGATTGGCTGAATCAGTAACTGGATAAAAATGTGGCCTCAGAGGTTGAGAGGAAGAAGAGGAGGAGGAAGATGTTTGCTGGGGGGAGGGGGGGGGTACATCTATTATTCATCACAGTCACAGAGGAGAGACGCTGCCACAGATCACATGACCGCCACACTAACCAATCAGCTGACTCGCTGACTGGACTGTCTCCAGAGCAGCATCTCCTACCTGACTGGGACACCAATAAATGAGTCTCACCTGCAGACTGGAGCAGAAACGGCGCCGGTTTCATCAACATACTAACCTCCACCTGAGGCCACGCCTCCATGACATAAACACACGTATGTACGAGAACAGACAGGAGACACGGGACTGACGTCAACGTTGATGAGCAGATCATTAATTTAATCACTGATCAATCATGCACCTGTTATCCTGTCAGGACCATTTGCACCTCCGGCCTGTCGGCGGTTCGAGTCCCAGACTGGGACGAAGACACTGAACCAGCCGTCCAGCGACAGCAGCAGCAGAAGAACATTTCTGAAGACATTTCTAACGCGACACTCGCGTGACCTGAGCTGTTAATGCATCACAATTTATAACGAATTTAGAAACGAATTAAAACCTCCAACAAGAGTCACGATTTCTGACGGAAACAGAAGAAAGAAACAGCAGAATGAAGTAGAAAATATCACCACCTGACAAAAACCCAACAAAACACACATGACAGTGACATCACGGTGACATCACTGTGACATCACAGTGACATCACGGTGACATCACAGTGACATCTGAGTGACATCCGAGTGACATCACTGTGACGTCACAGTGACATCACGGTGACATCACAGTGACATCAGAGTGACATCACTGTGACCTCACAGTGACATCACAGTGACATCACGGTGATATCACAGTGATATCACGGTGACATCACAGCGATATCACGGTGACATCACAGTGACATCACGGTGACATCACGGTGATATCACAGTGACACTACAGTGACATCACAGTGACATCACAGTGACACTACAGTGACATCACAGTGACATCACAGTGACATCACAGTGACACTACAGTGACATCACAGTGACATCACAGTGACATCAGTGATATTAGAGGTTTTTTCTTTAAATTTACAACTGTTCGTCATAAAATATCAGGTTTACAAAATTTTAACCTTTGAGACAAAACCACAAGATTATGTCATACAATTTTGTATATTCGCAATGTTTGTCTAATTTTCTTAAAATGACACAAAAATATACACTTTTTTGTGAAAAATGTGAAATACCGTATCGGCCGGAATATAGGACGACTCTGATTATAAGACGACACTTAGTTTTCAAATATCATTTTGGGAAAATAAAAATATGTTGAAGACAAAGAGGCTATTAATTTAAAAAAAAATTATTTTACAATTTATTATAGAAAAACTCACACAGAGATAACATTCTTCTGTATTATTAAACATTTTAATGATTTCATCTTTTTAGATACTGTGGTACTTCAGGTCAGGTACGTGTCAGGTTTCAATGTTATTGAAGATCATAGTAGTACTATTATATAGTACTATTTAATAAACTGATGTTTATTATGTTAATTAACATCAGATCTGCCCCGATCGCTTACTGGTTACTTTGATGTGGCTCCATCTAGTGGTGCAGATGTGTAATGACACTAGAAAAGTCTAGTCCTCGATTATAAGACGAGCCCACTTTTTGAGAAAATGATTTCTAGAATAAAATATCGTCCTATATTCAGGCCGATACGGTAGTTGTGGTAAAATCACTGCTTTCTGGAATTAAACATTTTAGTTGTTTTATAAGGTCCAACGTTGGACTGGTGACAGTTTCCATCCTTAAACAGCTGCTCAGCGTCTCCTGGATGCTGGACAGTCGGTGTCGTCATCCACAGTCACATCCTGATCAACTGTTTCACTCGTGAAAGTCAGAAACCAGCAGGAAGCAGCTCCAGGACTGGAGCACATAAACAACCATGAAGAAGCCGTCGGAGATGTGAAAGTGACCGACAGGACGCCGGCTGAAGTGCTGTGATCGTCCTTGACTGGTTTGGCAGACGGCCACTGGGACACTGAAGCACCGACCTCCCAGACGGATGGAGCTGCTATCAGCAGCATCAAGACCGTCCAGATTAGAGCCAGTAGCATCACTGGAGCGTTTATGCAACGTCTCCATCCTGTCTGAGGACACAGACGTCCTCATTCTTCCCACAAACACGTCTTCAGGTGTACAACAATACGAAGCTGCTGGTCCGTCTCTGGTTTCGTTCTCGGGCTCTACTGGTCAGGGTCAACATCCCCAGAGAAACCAGTCCTGAACCCACATGGACTGAAAGACTACTCATGGTAACCATGGTAACCATGGTAATGATGTGACCAGTGACGAGAACATGACTTCTATGCAGATGGAGAGCTTTGTTCCTGCGTGAACGTCCAGCAGCATCAGCTCTCTGCTCTCGTCATAATCAATGACACTGAAACAGGATCTGCTAACAACAAACGTAATCTCCATCTGGTGCTGAGTCAGCGTGTTAGCGTGTCCACTGATGTCCACACCAGCAGCAGACATCATCATTGAGCTGCTTCATCATGTTTGTTTGGGTTTACGTTTGATTCTCCTGCTGCAAAATTTAAAACCTTCATCATTACTTGAACATGTAACTAAAACACTTAAATAGTCCATGTCCATGTTAGTCCACTTAAATTTCAGCTCATCAATCAAACCACAAACCAGACATGGTGTGAAAGCAGAGACACTGCTGATTCTACATGTCTGTCTTATCACTAAGACCAAAACCAGTTCAACTGGACACCACTGAGACCTAAACCAGTTCAACTGGACACCACTGAGACCAAAACCAGTTTAACTGGACACCACTGAGACCTAAACCAGTTCAACTGGACACCACTGAGACCTAAACCAGTTCGACTGGACACCACTGAGACCTAAACCAGTTCAACTGGACGCCACTGAGACCTAAACCAGTTCAACTGGACATCACTGAGACCTGAACCAGTTCAACTGGACACCACTGAGACCTAAACCAGTTCAACTGGACATTACTGAGACCTGAACCAGTTCAACTGGACATTACTGAGACCTAAACCAGTTCAACTGGACATCACTGAGACCAAAACCAGTTCAACTGGACACCACTGAGACCTGAACCAGTTCAACTGGACACCACTGAGACCTAAACCAGTTCGACTGGACACCACTGAGACCTAAACCAGTTCAACTGGACATTACTGAGACCTGAACCAGTTCAACTGGACATTACTGAGACCTAAACCAGTTCAACTGGACACCACTGAGACCTAAACCAGTTCGACTGGACGCCACTGAGACCAAAACCAGTTCAACTGGACACCACTGAGACCTAAACCAGTTCAACTGGACATTACTGAGACCAAAACCAGTTCAACTGGACACCACTGAGACCTAAACCAGTTCAACTGGACATTACTGAGACCTGAACCAGTTCAACTGGACATTACTGAGACCTAAACCAGTTCAACTGGACATCACTGAGACCAAAACCAGTTCAACTGGACATCACTGAGACCTAAACCAGTTCGACTGGACGCCACTGAGACCTAAACCAGTTCGACTGGACGCCACTGAGACCTAAACCAGTTCGACTGGACGCCACTCAGACCAAAACCAGTTCAACTGGACGCCACTGAGACCTGAACCAGTTCGACTGGACGCCACTGAGACCTAAACCAGTTCGACTGGACACCACTGAGACCTAAACCAGTTCAACTGGACACCACTGAGACCTGAACCAGTTCAACTGGACACCACTGAGACCTAAAACAGTTCAACTGGACACCACTGAGACCTAAACCAGTTCAACTGGACACCACTGAGACCTAAACCAGTTCAACTGGACATCACTGAGACCTGAACCAGTTCAACTGGACACCACCGAGACCTGAACCAGTTCAACTGGACACCACCGAGACCAAAACCAGTTCAACTGGACACCACTGAGACCTAAACCAGTTCAACTGGACACCACTGAGACCTAAACCAGTTCAACTGGACACCACTGAGACCTAAACCAGTTCAACTGGACGCCACTGAGACCTAAACCAGTTCAACTGTACATCACTGAGACCGAAACCAGTTCAACTGGACATCACTGAGACCTGAACCAGTTCAACTGGACGCCACTGAGACCTAAACCAGTTCAACTGGACGCCACTGAGACCTAAACCAGTTCAACTGGACATCACTGAGACCTAAACCAGTTCAACTGGACGCCACTGAGACCTAAACCTCAACCATCACTGAGACTAAACCAGTTCGACTGGACGCCACTGAGACCTAAACCAGTTCAACTGGACATCACTGAGACCAAAACCAGTTCAACTGGACACCACTGAGACCTAAACCAGTTCAACTGGACATCACTGAGACCTAAACCAGTTCAACTGGACACCACTGAGAATAGAACCAGTTCAACTGGACACCACTGAGACCTAAACCAGTTCAACTGGACGCCACTGAGACCTGAACCAGTTCAACTGGACACCACTGAGACCTAAACCAGTTCGATTGGACGCCACTGAGACCTAAACCAGTTCGACTGGACACCACTGAGACCTAAACCAGTTCAACTGGACGCCACTGAGACCTGAACCAGTTCAACTGGACATTACTGAGACCTAAACCAGTTCAACTGGACACCACTGAGACCTAAACCAGTTCAACTGGACGCCACTGAGACCTAAACCAGTTCAACTGGACACCACTGAGACCTAAACCAGTTCAACTGGACGCCACTGAGACCTAAACCAGTTCAACTGGACATCACTGAGACCAAAACCAGTTCAACTGGACACCACTGAGACCTAAACCAGTTCAACTGGACACCACTGAGACCTAAACCAGTTCAACTGGACACCACTGAGACCTAAACCAGTTCAACTGGACACCACTGAGACCTAAACCAGTTCAACTGGACCACTGAGACCTAAACCAGTTCAACTGGACACCACTGAGACCTAAACCAGTTCGCCACTGAGACCTAACCAGTTCACTGGACACCACTGAGACCTAAACCAGTTCGACTGGACGCCACTGAGACCTAAACCAGTTCAACTGGACGCCACTGAGACCTAAACCAGTTCAACTGGACGCCACTGAGACCTAAACCAGTTCAACTGGACATCACTGAGACCAAAACCAGTTCAACTGGACGCCACTGAGACCTAAACCAGTTCAACTGGACGCCACTGAGACCTAAACCAGTTCGACTGGACGCCACTGAGACCTAAACCAGTTCAACTGGACATCACTGAGACCAAAACCAGTTCAACTGGACACCACTGAGACCTAAACCAGTTCAACTGGACATCACTGAGACCTAAACCAGTTCAACTGGACACCACTGAGAATAGAACCAACTGGACACCACTGAGACCTCAACCAGTTCAACTGGACGCCACTGAGAAACCAGTTCAACTGGACACCACTGAGACCTAAACCAGTTCGATTGGACGCCACTGAGACCTAAACCAGTTCAACTGGACACCACTGAGACCTAAACCAGTTCGATTGGACGCCACTGAGACCTAAACCAGTTTAACTGGACATAACTGAGACCTAAACCAGTTCAACTGGACACCACTGAGACCTAAACCAGTTCAACTGGACGCCACTGAGACCAGAACCAGTCATTCTGGGTGAATCCAGTCAGGTGGAAACAACACACCTGGATTTGAGGTCAAACTGGACTCAGCTGTTGAAACATCAGAAACCCTGAACGCTGCTGCAGGAGTGATGCAGCACTTTTACCGCCTGCAGCCGTCGCCATGACGCCTGGAGAACCTCTGCAGCACCACGTTCCTCAAGGAGACCTGGAGCATCCAGAGGAGCACAGACCGCTAGAGGCTGCGGTTCCTCTACCGACCACTAGAGGCTGCAGTTCCTCTACCGACCACTAGAGGCTGCGGTTCCTCTACCGACCACTAGAGGCTGCGGTTCCTCTACCGACCACTAGAGGCTGCGGTTCTTCTACCGACCACTAGAGGCTGCGGTTCCTCTACCGACCACTAGAGGCTGCAGTTCCTCTACTGACCGCTAGAGGCTGCGGTTCTTCTACCGACCACTAGAGGCTGCAGTTCCTCTACTGACCGCTAGAGGCTGCGGTTCCTCTACCGACCACTAGAGGCTGCAGTTCCTCTACTGACTACCGACTAGAGGCTGCAGTTCCTCTACGACCGCTAGAGGCTGCGGTTCTTCTACCGACCACTAGAGGCTGCAGTTCCTCACTGACCGCTAGAGGCTGCGGTTCCTCTAACCGACCACTAGAGGCTGCGGTTCCTCTAACCGACCACTAGAGGCTGCGGTCCTCTACCGACACTGCAGCTTCTACGACCACTAGAGGCTGCGGTTCCTCTACGCGACCGACCACTAGAGGCTGCGGTTCCTCTAACCGACCACTAGAGGCTGCGGTTCCTCTACCGACCACTAGAGGCTGCGGTTCCTCTACCGACCACTAGAGGCTGCGGTTCCTCTACCGACCACTAGAGGCTGCGGTTCCTCTACCGACCACTAGAGGCTGCGGTTCCTCTACGAGGCTGCGGTTCTCTACCGACCACTAGAGGCTGCGGTTCTTCTCTACCGACCGACCACTAGAGGCTGCGGTTCCTCTACCGACCACTAGAGGCTGCGGTTTCTTCTACCGACCACTAGAGGCTGCGGTTCCTCTACCGACCACTAGAGGCTGCGGTTCCTCTACCGACCACTAGAGGCTGCGGTTCCTCTACCGACCACTAGAGGCTGCGGTTCCTCTTACCGACCACTAGAGGCTGCGGTTCCTCTACCGACCACTAGAGGCTGCGGTTCCTCTACCGACCACTAGAGGCTGCGGTTCCTCTACCGACCACTAGAGGCTGCGGTTCCTCTACCGACCACTAGAGGCTGCGGTTCCTCTACCGACCCACTAGAGGCTGCGGTTCCTCTACCGACCACTAGAGGCTGCGGTTCCTCTACCGACCACTAGAGGCTGCGGTTCTTTTACCGACCACTAGAGGCTGCGGTTCCTCTACCGACCACTAGAGGCTGCGGTTCCTCTACCGACCACTAGAGGCTGCGGTTCCTCTACCGACCACTAGAGGCTGCGGTTCCTCTACCGACCACTAGAGGCTGCGGTTCTTCTACCGACCACTAGAGGATGCGGTTCTTCTACCGACCACTAGAGGCTGCGGTTCCTCTACCGACCACTAGAGGCTGCAGTTCTTCTACCGACCACTAGAGGCTGCAGTTCCTCTACCGACCACTAGAGGCTGCAGTTCCTCTACCGACCACTAGAGGCTGCGGTTCCTCTACCGACCACTAGAGGCTGCGGTTCCTCTACCGACCACTAGAGGATGCGGTTCTTCTACCGACCACTAGAGGCTGCGGTTCTCTACGACCACTAGAGGCTGCGGTTCCTCTACCGACCACTAGAGGCTGCAGTTCCTCTACCGACCACTAGAGGCTGCGGTTCCTCTACCGACCACTAGAGGATGCGGTTCTTCTACCGACCACTAGAGGCTGCGGTTCCTCGACCGACCACTAGAGGATGCGGTTCTTCTACCGACCACTAGAGGCTGCGGTTCCTCGACCGACCACTAGAGGCTGCAGTTCCTCTACCGACCACTAGAGGCTGCGGTTCCTCTACCAACCACTAGAGACTACGGTTCCTCTACCGACCATTCTACCCAGTTAATATCAAAATTAAAAGTAGAGATAAAATCAAGTTGCTGTATATGTTCATCAGATGATATTGATCATTCAGAGGACAAATTGAGTCAAAATTATTTGCTTTAAAACAACCTATTTATTGTTTATTATTAGTGTTTTTGCACATTTAAGTAACTAATAGTAACCAATAAAAAATCGATATTAGGAGCTGAAAAATCGATATGATATTGGGCGGCCGAAAATCGCAATATATTGCCAAATCGATGTTTTTTCACACCCCTAGACTACAGTGATGTACAGCTGTTTCAGGTTTCCAACAGCTGTTTCAGATCTTCAGCAGCTGTTTCAGGTCTCTAGCAGCTGTTTCAGGTCTCCAACAGCTGTTTCAGGTCTCCAGCAGCTGTTTCAGGTCTCCAACAGTTTCAGGTCTCCAACAGGTGTTTCAGGTCTCCAACAGCTGTTTCAGGTCTCCAACAGCTGTTTCAGGTCTCCAACAGCTGTTTCGGGTCTCCAGCAGCTGTTTCAGGTTCAGGTCTCCAACACCTGTTTCAGGTCTCCAACACCTGTTTCAGTTCATTTCAGGTCTCCAGCAGCTGTTCAGGTCTCCAGCAGCTTTCAGGTCTCCAACAGCTGTTTCAGGTCTCCAGCAGCTGTTTCAGGTCTCCAACAGTTGTTTCAGGTCTCCAACAGGTGTTTCAGGTCTCCAACAGCTGTTTCAGGTCTCCAACAGCTGTTTCAGGTCTCCAACACCTGTTTCAGGTCTCCAACACTGTTTCAGGTCTCCAACAGCTGTTTCAGGTCTCCAGCAGCTGTTTCAGGTCTCCAGCAGCTGTTTCAGGTCTCCAGCAGCTATTTCAGGTCTCCAACAGCTGTTTCAGGTCTCCAGCAGCTCTTTCAGGTCTCCAACAGCTGTTTCAGGTCTCCAACAGCTGTTTCAGGTCTCCAACACCTGTTTCAGGTCTCCAGCAGCTGTTTCAGGTCTCCAGCAGCTGTTTCAGGTCTCCAGCAGCTATTTCAGGTCTCCAACAGCTGTTTCAGGTTTCAGCAGCTGTTTCAGGTCTCCAGCAGCTGTTTCAGGTCTCCAGCAGCTGTTTCAGATCTTCAGCAGCTGTTTCAGGTCTCCAACAGCTGTTTCAGGTCTCCAACAGCTGTTTCAGGTCTCCAGCAGCTGTTTCAGGTCTCCAACAACTGTTTCAGGTCTCCAGCAGCTGTTTCAGGTCTCAAACAGCTGTTTCAGGTCTCCAGCAGCTGTTTCAGGTCTCCAACAGCTGTTTCAGTTTCAGCAGCTGTTTCAGGTCTCCAGCAGCTGTTTCAGGTCTCAACAGCTGTTTCAGGTTCAGTTCAGGTCTCCAACAGCTGTTTCAGGTCTCCAGCAGCTGTTTCAGGTCTCCAACAGCTGTTTCAGGTCTTCCAGCAGCTGTTTCAGGTCTCCAGCAGCTGTTTCAGGTCTCCAACAGCTGTTTCAGGTCTCCAGCAGCTGTTTCAGGTCTCCAGCAGCTGTTTCAGGTCTCCAAAAGCTGTTTCAGGTCTCCAACAGCTGTTTCAGGTCTCCAGCAGCTGTTTCAGGTCTCCAGCAGCTGTTTCAGGTCTCCAACAGCTGTTTCAGGTCTCCAGCAGCTGTTTCAGGTCTCCAACAGCTGTTTCAGGTCTCCAGCAGCTGTTTCAGGTCTCCAACAGTTCAGTTCAGCAGATGTTTCAGGTCTCCAACAGCTGTTTCAGATCTTCAGCAGCTGTTTCAGGTCTCCAGCAGCTGTTTCAGGTCTCCAACAGCTGTTTCAGATCTTCAGCAGCTGTTTCAGGTCTCCAGCAGCTGTTTCAGGTCTCCAGCAGCTGTTTCAGGTCTCCAACAGCTGTTTCAGGTCTCCAGCAGCAGTTTCAGGTCTCCAACAGCTGTTTCAGGTCTCCAGCAGCTGTTTCAGGTCTCCAACAGCTGTTTCAGATCTTCAGCAGCTGTTTCAGGTCTCCAGCAGCTGTTTCAGGTCTCCAACAGCTGTTTCAGGTCTCCAGCAGCTGTTTCAGGTCTCCAGCAGCTGTTTCAGGTCTCCAACAGCTGTTTCAGGTCTCCAGCAGCTGTTTCAGGTCTCCAACAGCTGTTTCAGGTCTCAGCTGTTTCAGGTCTCCAGCAGCTGTTTCAGGTCTCCAGCAGCTGTTTCAGGTCTCCAGCAGCTGTTTCAGGTCTCCAACAGCTGGGATTCGGATCCAGATCCAGTTCCAGATCCAGATCCAGATCCAGATCCAGTTCCAGGTCCAGGTCCAGATCCAGATCCAGATCCAGATCCAGCCCCAGATCCGGATCCAGATCCAGATCCAGATCCGGATCCAGATCCAGATCCAGTTCCAGATCCTGATCCTGATCCTGATCCTAATCCTGATCCAGATGCAGATCCAGCCCCAGATCCGGATCCAGATCCAGATCCAGATCCGGATCCAGATCCAGATCCAGTTCCAGATCCTGATCCAGATCCAGATCCAGATCCAGATCCAGATCCAGATCCAGATCCGGATCCAGATCCAGATCCAGTTCCAGATCCAGATCCAGATCCAGATCCAGATCCGGATCCAGATCCAGATCCAGATCCAGCCCCAGATCCAGATCCAGATCCAGATCCAGATCCAGATCCAGATCCAGATCCAGATCCATCCAGATCCAGATCCAGATCCAGATCCAGATCCAGATCCAGATCCAGATCCAGATCCAGATCCAGATCCAGATCCAGATCCAGATCCAGATCCAGATCCAGATCCAGATCCAGATCCAGATCCGGATCCAGATCCAGATCCAGCACCTGTTCCACTGCTTCACCTCCACTCTTCTGTCTGACTTTTCTTCATCGTTAACGGTGCAGTTTCCCGCCACGTCCTTTCTTTTCTTTTACTCTTCAAGCCAGAAGACAAAGTGTCTAATAAAACCTTTCCAGGTGTGAACCTTCAGAAAAACAGTGAAATGTCTCTTTTTCTTTGTTTATCCTCGTTATCGTCTTCAGGTTGGAGCTTTGATCCTGATGAACTAAGAGGATGTAGATTCACCTGTACGCAGGTTCACGGGTCTCTGGTCACCTGGGAGTCAGAGTCATACCTGTTCACTGAGCAGAGGTAGAGGCTGATGTTCCAGATGTTTCACTCAGGTAAAAACCAGATGACTCCTCAGGTACCAGACAGGTGAACTGGTGTGGTTATTGATCCGTCCAGATGCAGCTGCTGACTCGGACCAACTAGCAGAGATGAGCAGAGTCCAGCTGGACTGGTTCTGGACTGGTTCTGGACTGGTTCTGGTGTCCCAGTGATGGGACAGATGTGGGTGGAGTCAGCAGAGTCACATGACTCCTGGTTTTAGGGTTGGTGTTTGGGTGTCGGGCCTCTGGACTGAAGCTTCCCAGCATGCTCCTGGCTGGTCTGAGCTGCAGCTACCTGTGCAGGTGAAACCTTCACGCTTAGATCCATCCTGGATGTGTTTTCTGTCTCTTGATGAGTCAGAAAATCTAAAATAAACTGATTTACTGTTTAAACACACAGTTCCAGCTTTCTTTTTCTCCGTCTTTCTCTATAAAACTCATAAACGAGCTCTGACATCAATAAACTTAATAAACATTAATAAACTTTAATTATTTGTTCTTGGGTCTGAAGAACCGTTAGCTGCTGTCAGTCGGTTTAAATCATTTTGTTTCCAACTCTTGAACGAGTGGACGGATGTTTCCTCCATCACTTCATCACTCCATCACACTGACTCGCTTCTGTTCAGTTTATGTGTTTTAACCAGGTTTTACCTGGATACCCCCCCCCCCTCCCCCCCCTGAGCCAGCGTCTGTTTGTGGCCCCAGGTGGGGTCGTCACCTGGTCGTCACCTGGTCGTCACCTGGTCAGGGGTTATCGGATTCATGGGAACCGGCCCAAATGGGACCCAGATGAGACCCAGATGAGACCCGGGTACCTGAGCAGAACCTCAGAACACCTCATCGTACATCTCAGGTACATCTCAGGTACAAATGGAGCTGGAGAATATAACGAATTATAAAATATATCAAGAGTGAATAATAATTTCAGATATCAAAGTCAACATGTGCTGGCGGGACGTGGAGTTCTGGTCCATGTAACCCAACCCTATGTGTCAGGAGCAGAACTGGATAGGGTTAGCAGCGTTAGCAGGGTTAGCAGGGTTAGCACTGTTAGCAGCGTTAGCAGCGTTAGCAGCATTAGTAGGGTTAGCAGGGTTAGCAGCATTAGTAGGGTTAGCAGCATTAGCAGCATTAGCAGCGTTAGCAGCGTCCTCGTCTGCTCTCGAGGCCTACATAAATCGAGGCGCTGGAGCAGCTTTGGCCCGCGGGCCTCGAGTTTGACACCAGATTATTCACCAGTGAAAGACGCTGAAGACAGCTGTCAGTCTTCCAGGAGTGGACGTCCCAGCAGGTTTATCCTGAAGACAGAAACCCAACAGCTCCATCTCAGAGCGGGTCAGACATTAACGTCCAGAACCAGAAGCTACTGATCCGTTTGTCTGGAATAAAGAACTAAACGAAGAACATGGAAGCAGGCACTGAGGTTCACTGAACCAACCAGCAGATTTCTGGACCAACGTCCTCTGGACAGACGAGACCAGAGACCAGAACCAGCAGAACCAGCAGAACCAGCTCAGAGGAGCTGTCAGGCACGGTGGTGGGAGCTGATGATACGGGTTTTCTTTGGGGGTCAAAGTCCAGACTGAACTACTGTGGTGGACCTTCAGAGAGCTGAGAGGAGCGACCAGAGCAACCGGAGCGACCGGAAGCGACCAGACCGACCGGAGCAACCGGAGCGACCGGAGCGACCGGAGCAACCGGAGCGACCGGAGCAACCGGAGCGACCGGAGCAACCAGACCGACCGGAGCGACCGGAGCGACAGCGACCGGACTGACCGGAGCGACCGGACCGACCGGAGCAACCGGAGCGACCGGAGCGACCGGAGCGACCGGAGCGACCGGAGCGACCGGAGCGACCGGACCGAACCGGAGCGACCGGAGCGACCGGAGCGACCGGAGCGACCGGAGCGACCGGAGCAACCGGAGCGACCAGACTGACCGGAGCAACCGGAGCGACCGGAGCGACCGGAGCGACCGGACCGACCAGAGCGACCGGAGCGACAGGAGCAACCGGAGCGACCGGAGCAACCGGAGCGACCAGAGCGACCAGAGCGACAGGAGCAACCGGAGTGACCGGAGCAACCGGAGCAACCAGACCGACCGGAGCGACCGGAGCGTCTGGAGCCACGTTGGAAAGGAGACGGAACCAGAATAGAACCAGGACCAGTAAATGTGGTGGAGATCAAACGTTCTAGTTTTCTAGATCCATGAACCAGTTCCAGTTTGAACCAGTTTGAACCAGTTTGAACCAGTTCCAGTTCTCCGTCGGTCTTTCTTGGTTCCACTTTTCTCTCTTTCAGTTTCCGTTCTAGAGAAGGTTCCTGAACAGCTGCAGGAGGAGGCGGGGCATGATCACATGATCACATGATCACATGATCACATGATCATCATCACTAACGAGTTTAGATTCTGTGATTCTGGGTTTTTATTCTCAAACATCTTAAATGTGTCGTACTGATGTCAGACAGGAAGTGACTGCAGCTGTTGAACTGGGGGGGGGGGGGGGGGGGGGGGGGTAAAATTATTATTTTAGCTTCATTTTTGTTGAATAAACGTCGCAGCAGAAAAGTTCTACAGTTTTGTTAATCCGAGGTTCTGTTTGATGAATATTAAAGAGAAGAAAAACAGAAGGACGTCAGAAGAGACTGATGGGAAGGAAAGACACAAAGAGAAGAAAGATGGAGGGATGAAAGAAGAGAAGAAGAGAAATAGAAAGAAAGGTTGAGGATGCTCAGGAGAGAGGGAGGATGGAGGGATGGAGGGATGGAGGGATGGAGGGATGGAGACAGGATGGAGGGATGGAAGGATGGAGGGATGGAGGGATGGGAGGATGGAGGGATGGGAGGAGGGACAGGATGGAGGGAGGGATGGGGAGGAGGGATGGAGGGGTGGAGGGATGGAGGGATGGAGGGGTGGAGGGGGATGGAGGGTGGGGGGATGGAGGATGGAGGATGGAGAGATGGAGGGATGGGGGGATGGAGACAGGATGGAGGGATGGAAGGATGGAGGGATGGAGGGATGGGGGGTGGAAGGAGGAGGGGTGGGGGGGGCAGCAGTGCGGTACAAACTCAGACTTTTTTCATGCAAATCAGCTCCGCGCGTGCACGCCCACACGCACCTGTGCCTTCCAGATTCTGATTTAATGATCAGAGTATTGATCACCCACCGCCCCCACCCACCGCCCCCCCCCCCCCACCACACACACACACACACGCGGAAGAACGGGATGATTGAGGAATGCAGACGGACGCGTTTTCTTCGCTCCGTCGCTTCGTCCGTGTGACGCGCGCGCGAACCTGCTTGAACCCAGGTGGCGTCGGCGCGTGGAGCTGCTGCAGAGTTTGGCCAGCAGATCTGACGACCCCCCCCCCACCCCCCCCACCCCTCCTCCCCCCTCCAAAATTCCGCCCAAACCTCCAGCATCAGCTGTTCGCTGGAGGCGCTCCAGAAACGCCGCATCGCTCCGCATACCGCACACGCGTCAGAGGCGGCCGCTCTCACCGGTGCAGCAGAGCTCATCAAATGGGTGAGGCTTTGCTACGATGAAGGCCTCCCCCCCCCCCACCCCCCCCCCCCCCCCCCCCCCCCCCCCCTCCCTCCCTCATTCACGTCGCTCTCCATCAGGGAGGAGGCGCGCGCGCGGGCTGCAGGACGCGGCCTCGGAAAAAAAAAAAAAAAATCACTGCATTTTTTTGGCTCATCTCAGAGTCAACTCTTCCTCCTCCTCCTCCTCCTCCTCCTCTTCCACTCCTACAGGCACGCATGCATGTACATGCACGGCCCCAGTTAGAATTAGCACGGATAGATGCGTTTTTAACCCGTGTTCCCGTCATGCATCACCGCTGCAGGAGGACGGGGCCTCGGGGGCGCGCGCAGAGCGCCAAAGCGAGGCGGAAAAAAACGCAATAAAAGCAGACATCGATTCACACTGAGACAGCCCCCCCACCCCACCCCCCACCCCCACCCCGGCCTCCATGCTCACGCGCTCCGCAGCCGCTTCCGCGCAGTCCGGAGTCAGCGCGGAGGAGCAGCGGAGGGGCGGTGGAGGCGCGGAGGGGGAGGACGCGGGGCTGCGGCGGCAGGTGGAGGAAGAGGGGTTTTATTGGTATGGTGGGGGGGGGGGGGAGGGGGGGGGGGGGGGCGGGAACGGGAAAATGGAGGCCAGCAGGGATGGAGGTGGACAGGAAAAGTGAGCTTACGCTTCGCAGTTCCGCCGTACGGTCCTTCATGGTGTCGCCGCGCCGCGCTGGCTGCTGCAGAAATCGGCCCTGGTCCGGGGGGAGGGGGGGGAGGCTTTCAACACCGCGTCCTTCGTGGTTCTGAGATCCCCCTCGGCTCGGTTCGGGTGTCCTCCTCCTCGGTTTTCTCCTCCTGGAGCAGAGATGGAGGGAGGAAGAGCGCTGTGACGCGTATCCGCCTTCTGCCGCTCGCTTTTATCCGTGCGTGAGAGCGCGCGGGAACCGTCCTCCTCGGCCTTTTATTCTCGGTGTGTGTTCTGATGTTGAACGGTACCGGTCGGGCTCGGGTTGCCCCCCTCTCGGTTCCTCCTCTTCCTCCTCGGTGCGGTCGGTCAGTGTGGCCCCGCAGCGCGCAAAGCAGCAACAGCTCAGAGAGAGAGAGAGAGAGAGAGAGAGAGAGAGAGAGGGTGGGGGGGTGGGGGGGGGGGACAGAGAGAGAAAGAGAGAGAGAGAAGGGGGGTGGTCCTGATGCTGCAGAAAAGGAGGGGGGAGTCGATGCGGAGGGGATGGAGAGCAGTGCGCAGGCGCCCTCCCTCCCTCCTCCATCTACCTGCTGCTGCCTCCCCCCTCCCTCTCTGTGTTGTCTCTCGGCGTCTCTCGCCCCCTCCCTCTCTGCAGCAGCAGCAGGGAGGTGTGTTTACTTTCAGGTGAATGAGGATCAGGGGCAGGAGGGGGGGGGGGGGAGGGGGGGGACAATCTGTTCACTCTTCCTCTTCATGTCACCGGTGAGATCCTGAACATGACTGGAGCAGACAAAACTAACAAAAACGAGCCGGAAAAAAACCAGGTGGGGAATCCCAGGTAGCCTTCACCTGACAGGTACTGAAGAGGATCAGCAGCAGCTGGGAGACTTCTGCACCTGCAGGTCTGGAGCATCCAGGTGTGTGTTACCTGGGTGTTTGCACAGGTAGACAGGTGTCCTTCCAGCAGAACACGGTTGAGCAGCTGGTTCACCATCGAAGCACCTGTCTGAGGACAAAACGTCACAATTTTACAACAAAAAAAAAAAAATTAACATTTTTCTCAGAAAGTTACAACGTTGCAAAATTTGTGATTTATATAAAAAAATCAAGATGAAATTTTGGCAGAAATTTAGTTTTTATGACAAAAAGTTGCAATATTTGCTACATACACTGTGTTAAGACTCAATATTAACTTGCTAATATACATATACATATACATATATACATCTATATAGACGGGTGGAGGTCGACTGATGATGTTATATACGGGGGATGTCTATATAGACGGGTGGAGGTCAACGGGGATGATGTCTATATAGACGGTGGAGGTCACGCTGGGATGACGTCTATGGAGGTCAACGCTGGGATACGTCTATATAGACGGTGGAGGTCAACGCTGGGATGACGTCTATATAGACGGGTGGAGGTCACGCTGGGATGAACGTCTATATAGACGGTGGAGGTCAACGCTGGGATGACGTCTATATAGACGGGTGGAGGTCAACGCTGGGATGACGTCTATATAGACGGGTGGAGGTCAACGCTGGGATGACGTCTATATAGACGGGTGGAGGTCAACGCTGGGATGACGTCTATATAGACGGGTGGAGGTCAACGCTGGGATGACGTCTATATAGACGGGTGGAGGTCAACGCTGGGATGACGTCTATATAGACGGGTGGAGGTCAACGTCTGGATGACGTATATATAGACGGGTGGAGGTCAACGCTGGGATGACGTCTATATAGACAGGTGGAGGTCAACGCTGGGATGACGTCTATATAGACGGGTGGAGGTCAACGCTGGGATGACGTCTATATAGAGGGTGGAGGTCAACGCTGGGATGACGTCTATATAGACGGGTGGAGGTCAACGCTGGGATGACGTCTATATAGACGGGTGGAGGTCAACGCTGGGATGACGTCTATATAGACGGGTGGAGGTCAACGCTGGGATGACGTCTATATAGACAGGTGGAGGTCAACGCTGGGATGACGTCTATATAGACAGGGGTGGAGGTCAACGCTGGGATGACGTCTATATATGACGGGTGGAGGTCAACGCGGGGATGACGTCTATATAGACGGGTGGAGTCAACTGGGATGACGTCTATATAGACGGGTGGAGGTCAACGCGGGATGACGTCTATATAGACAGGTGGAGGTCAACGCTGGGATGACGTCTATATAGACGGGTGGAGGTCAACGCTGGGATGACGTCTATATAGACGGGTGGAGGTCAACGCTGGGATGGGATGACGTTTATATAGACGGGTGGAGGTGGAGGTCAACGCTGGGATGACGTCTATATAGACAGGTGGAGGTCAACGCTGGGATGACGTCTATATAGACGGGGGGAGGTCAACGCTGGGATGACGTCTATATAGACGGGTGGAGGTCAACGCTGGGATGACGTCTATATAGACGGGTGGAGGTCAACGCTGGGATGACGTCTATATAGACAGGTGGAGGTCAACGCTGGGATGACGTCTATATAGGACGGGTGGAGGTCAACGCTGGGATGACGTCTATATAGACGGGTGGAGGTCAACGCTGGGATGACGTCTATATAGACGGGTGGAGGTCAACGCTGGATGACGTCTATATAGACGGGTGGAGGTCAACGCTGGGATGACGTCTATATAGACGGGGGGAGGTCAACGCTGGGATGACGTCTATATAGACGGGTGGAGGTCAACGCTGGGATGACGTCTATATAGACGGGTGGAGGTCAACGCTGGGATGACGTCTATATAGACGGGTGGAGGTCAACGTCGGGATGACGTCTATATAGACGGGTGGAGGTCAACGCTGGGATGACGTCTATATAGACAGGTGGAGGTCAACGCTGGGATGACGTCTATAAAGACGGGGGAGGTCAACGCTGGGATGAGTCTATATAGACGGGTGGAGGTCAACGCTGGGATGACGTCTATATAGACGGGTGGAGGTCAACGCTGGGATGACGTCTATATAGACGGGTGGAGGGTGGAGGTCAACGCTGGGATGACGTCTATATAGACGGGTGGAGGTCAACGCTGGGATGACGTCTATATAGACGGGTGGAGGTCAACGCGCTGATGACGGATGGAGGTCAAGGTCTATATAGACGGGTGGAGGTCAACGCTGGGATGACGTCTATATAGACGGGTGGAGGTCAACGCGGGATGACGTCTATATAGGGGGGGTCAACGGGATGACGTCTATATAACAGGTGGAGGTCAACGCTGGGATACGTCTATAAAGACGGGTGGAGGTCAACGCTGGGATGAACGTCTATATAGAAGGGTGGAGGTCAACGCTGGGATGACGTCTATATAGACGGGTGGAGGTCAACGCTGGGATGACGTCTATATAGACAGGTGGAGGTCAACGTCGGGATGACGTCTATATAGGCGGGTGGAGGTCAACGCTGGGATGACGTCTATATAGACGGGTGGAGGTCAACGCTGGGATGACGTCTATAAAGACGGGTGGAGGTCAATGTCTGGATGATGTCTACATAGACGGGTGGAGGTCAACGCTGGGATGACGTCTATATAGACGGGTGGAGGTCAACGCTGGGATGACGTCTATATAGACCCCAGATCTACTTCTGGATCTTCTAGGAACCACAGGTAATCCTGCACTCTGAGAGCAGAGATCTCTATTAGGAGCATAATGTGCTATCAGGTCTGCTAGATAACAAGGAACAGGTCCAGGTCTTGTCTAGGTCCAGGTGCAGGACTGGTCCAAATGCAGGTCCAAGTCTTTTCCGGGTCCAGGTCTGGTATAGGTCAGGTCCAGGTGCAGGCCCCGGTTCAGGTCTGGTCCAGGTCTTGTCCAGGTCCTAGTCTGGTCCAGGTCTTTTCCAGGTCCAGGTCCTAGTCTGGGTCCAGGTCATGTCCAGGTCCTGGTCTGGTCCATTAAGAGGTGCATCATTATCTCTGCATGTTCTTGTTCTTTCACATTAAAGGATTTGACTCATTGTCCTTCTGTCCTCGTCTCTGTCGTCTCTTCTGCCTCCTGCTGGTGACGTCCCAGAATGCAGCTGGATCACTTTCTCCTTGGACCAGGTTGAAGATGGTCGAACCCTCAGCTCTACGTTGGAGTTTCTGTGTCTGTTTCATGCTCTGATCCCAGAACCAGGTCTGCACCCTGATCCGGTCCTCTGAGGAGGACTGTTGAGGACACTGTGAGGACCTCCTTGAGACGTCCGAGACTCTCACACTGGAAAACAGGTTATTACAACCGGCTTGTCTCTGCTGCCATGAGACGCCACTAAACGTGACCAGACCTTGACCTGGAACAGATCTGGACCTGGACCTGGACCAGACCTGGACCTGGACCTGGACAAGACCTGGTCCTGGAACAGATCTGGACCTGGACCTGGACAAGACCTGGACCTGGACCTGGACCAGACCTGGACCTGGACCTGGACCTGGACCAGACCTGGACCTGGACCTGGACCAGACCTGGACCTGGACCTGGACAAGACCTGGTCCTGGAACAGATCTGGACCTGGACCTGGACAAGACCTGGACCTGGACCTGGAACAGATCTGGACGTGGACAACACCTGGACCTGGACAAGACTTGGACCTGGACCTGGACAAGACCAGGACCTGGACCAGACCTGGACCTGGACAAGACCAGGACCTGGACCAGACCTGGACCTGGACAACACCTGGATTTGGACAAGACTTGGACCTGGACCTGGACAAGACCAGGACCTGGACCAGACCTGGACCTGGACAAGACCTGGACCTGGACAAGACCTGGACCTGGACAAGACCTGGACAAGACCTGGACCTGGACCTGGAACAGATCTGGACGTGGACAACACCTGGACCTGGACAAGACTTGGACCTGGACCTGGACCAGACTGGACTTGGACAAGACCTGGACCTGGACAAGACCTGGACCTGGACAACACCTGGACTTGGACAAGACTTGGACCTGGACCTGGACAAGACCAGGACCTGGACAACACCTGGACCTGGACCAGACCTGGACCTGGACAAGACTTGGACCTGGAGAAGACCTGGACCTGGACAAGACCTGGACAAGACCTGGACCTGGACCAGACCTGGAGGAGACCTGGACCTGGACCTGGACCAGACCTGGACCTGGAAAGGCTGTATCAGATCTGAATTAAACTTTAACCTGGTCAGCGTCGTGAACGAACCAGAACCCGTCGGTTCAGTGACATTTATCAATAATAATAATAATAATAATAATAATAATAATAATAATAAGATAATAATAATAATAATAATAATAACATCATCAGACTTTTTACTTATCAGACTCTTTTCTATAAAGTAACATCTGGTTAATATTACAACATTGTGATTTTTGTTATAAAAACGAGTGTTTTGTCTTATAATGTCAATATTTTGCCAAAATCAAAAGTCGAGCAAAATTATTACTTTTTAACTAAATATTTTTGTGGAAAAATATTGACTCATAGTTGCAAAGATTTTGCTAAATATCAGTATTTACGTTATTTATGTTCTAAAATCAAACTTCATTATCAAATATTTCAGCTCATTTTTAAAATAACAATATAAAAAACAAAAACAAAGTAGAAAAATAGAAACCTTTTTGCAAAATATGTAGATTCACAGTTTTTCTTGTAAAAGTTTATTTTTGTTGTAAAAATTACTTGATGTAAATTTAGTTTTAGTCATAAAATCGACGGATGGAAGGTTTTAATCTTTAGTTTTTGACGAGATTTAAAATCAGATTTATTTTGTTAAAGTCTTCCAGGTCGACGGGTTTAAACTCAAACAGACAAACGTTTGTTTTCAACCGTGAATCTTCGTTTCTTGAACCAGAACCCTCCAGAACCCGACCGTCTGGTTTCTGTTTGGAGGGAAAACAATCATTTCCTGTGAACGTGGACAGAAACTCACCTGACACACCTGTTCAACACCTGCAGGCTAACAGGACCTGGAGGAGGACCAGTCCAGTCCAGTCCAGTCCAGTCCAGTCCAGACCAGTCCAGTCCAGTCCAGACCAGTCCAGTCCAGTCCAGTCCAGTCCAGACCAGTCCAGTCCAGTCCAGTCCAGACCAGTCCAGTCCAGACCAGTCCAGTCCAGTCCAGTTCCACCTGAACCCAAACCCCCCCCCCCCCCCCCCCCCCCCCCGTTAGCAGTGACGTAGCTTAGCTACTAGCTGCATCTGTACGATGACCTCGTTAGCTTGTTCAGCTAGATTCAGTTCATCGCTGTTAACGCGTTTAATTAATTTTGATCCTTCAGTTTTATTTAAGTTTCAAAAATTTTCAAAAGTCATAAAATTACCCAGATAGCAAAATGTCGTTGAATCAACGTCAGGATTCAAGCATCACCTACCACTTATGACTTTGCTGTACAAGTAATTATTTCAAATAATCGATACTTTCTGTTATTTTTAAAATGTTGGACATAAAAAATCATGTAAAATAATGAAAAAATAATGACTTAATAACAAAAATAAAATTAAAATGATAAAGAATAAAATAATTTAAAATAAAGAAATCAATTAAACTTTGAGTATGTCCTACAAGAAATAAAATAGCTTAAAAAAAAGAAATTGTGAAAGATTGAAAAATAATTACAACTAGAAAAACACTCGGAGAGTCAGACCTCCGCCAAGAACAACAGTTCTCCCATATAGAGATTAACGTAAAGATTAGGGAAGTTCCACCGTAAGATTACGGTAAAATCCGCTTTCTAGATCAGATCTTGATCAGCCTCTGAAATCTGAAGTTTCCATTGTCAAAAATAAAATAAATAAACAAAACAAAAAATAAAATAATAAAAACAAAGTTGACGTTTGCTGAGCTTTTAGTTTCTAGAAACAAAAATGTGATGTTCATTTTCTATGATTGAAATTTTCTTCCAAACAGAGTTAAACATACAGGATAGTTGTTAATAAAGAAAAGTGTCACTTTATGCTCAAACTTCTTCAAATACAAATTTGTGTTTAACATCAAAATAAATGAAACTGTGTTAAAGTGTAAATACCAGCAGGTCAGGAAGGAAACAGCAGAAACGTGTGCTCACCTGGATGTTGGATGTTAGTCAGTAAGTCCAGGTCCAGACAGATCTTATACCTGTTTCACATTTTATTTCTGTCAACATCTGAAATAAAAATAAAATTACTGATTTAATCCTGAATAATTACAAGCTGCTGCTAGTTAGCGTCATAAATCAGCAGTAACTGAGTTCAAATGGACCAATCTGATCACCTTCACCCCCAAACCGAACCCAAACCCCTCACTTTGATCTCTTAGTACAATTAATAAGGCAAGACATGTTATATTTCATAAATAAATAAATTTAAACAAATAAAACTGATTATGCTCTCTTCTTCTTTTCAGTAGAGGAACTGCAGCCTCTAGTGGTCAGTCGAGGAACTGCAGCCTCTAGTGGTCGTAGAGAAACTGCAGCCTCTAGGTCAGTAGGAAGCCTCTAGTGGTCGGTAGAGAACCGCAGCCTCTATAGAGGTGCAGCCTCTAGTGGTGCAGGAGGAACTAGCCTCTAGTGGTCAGTAGAGGAACTGCAGCCTTCTAGTGGTCAGTAGAAGGCAGTCTCTAGTGGTCAGTAGAACTGCAGCCCTCTAGTGGTCAGTAGAGGAACTGCAGCCTCTAGTGGTCAGGAAGTGCAGCCTCTAGTGGTCAGTAGAGGAACTGCAGCCTCTAGTGGTCGGTAGAGGAACTGCAGCCTCTAGTGGTCAGTAGAGGAACTGCAGCCTCTAGTGGTCAGTAGAGGAACTGCAGCCTCTAGTGGTCGGTAGAGGAACTGCAGCCTCTAGTGGTCAGTAGAGGAACTGCAGCCTCTAGTGGTCAGTAGAGGAACTGCAGTCTCTAGTGGTCAGTAGAGGAACTGCAGCCTCTAGTGGTCAGTAGAGGAACTGCAGCCTCTAGTGGTCGGTCGGTAGAGGAACTGCAGCCTCTAGTGGTCGGTAGAGGAACTGCAGCCTCTAGTGGTCGGTAGAGGAACTGCAGTCTCTAGTGGTCGGTAGAGGAACTGCAGCCTCTAGTGGTCGGTAGAGGAACTGCAGCCTCTAGTGGTCGGTAGAGGAACTGCAGCCTCTAGTGGTCGGTAGAGGAACTGCAGCCTCTAGTGGTCGGTAGAGGAACTTCAGCCTCTAGTGGTCGGTAGAGGAACTGCAGTCTCTAGTGGTCAGTAGAGGAACTGCAGCTTCTAGTGGTCGGTAGAGGAACTGCAGCCTCTAGTGGTCGGTAGAGGAACTGCAGCCTCTAGTGGTCGGTAGAGGAACTGCAGCCTCTAGTGGTCGGTAGAGGAACTGCAGCCTCTAGTGGTCAGTAGAGGAACTGCAGTCTCTAGTGGTCAGTAGAGGAACTGCAGCCTCTAGTGGTCAGTAGAGGAACTGCAGCCTCTAGTGGTCAGTAGAGGAACTGCAGCCTCTAGTGGTCGGTAGAGGAACTACATTTTCTCATTTTTACTTCCTTTCAGCTTCATGACCTCCAAGAAGTCACTTAGATATTTTCGTTCTTACTTTAGCGGGGCGGGGGGGGGGGGGGGGGGGGGGGGGGCACTCTCAAATAAATAGATCCATCTATTTTCTTTACCCTCTTTATGGTTGGGGGCGGAGCTTATCCCAGGGTGCTGCCTTTTATAGGCATTCCATATGTAGAAAATAAAAATAAACACAGATGCATGAAAACAGTTTTTTTTATGGCGTCGGTCGACCGTGACGCAAGACTTCACCTTGTCAGGACTCATATGTTTCCACTCTGAAGCTCCTCCTCCTCCAGACCTTGAAGGGGCGGAGCTGGTTTCCAGCCAGAGACAATAAAATCTCTGTGGCCGCCGCCTCCTGGAGTACGAGGGGCCCCCTACAACCCAGAGGGGCCCCTAACTGCTGAGCATCGGCCGCCGTCTGAGGAGGAGGGAAAACTGTGGACGGTCCCTGAGGGAAAACCTGGAAACATCCGGAAACACGACACAAACCAAAACACAAACCTGACGGACGAAGACACAGAGCAGATGTCCCGGAGTCAAACTGATTATTAAAGACAAAACCCAAAATGACTTTTCTCCTCAGTCTGCAGCTTCAGCTTCAGAGAAAATCAAATTATATGCTTCATTTTTATGTGTTTTTTTTATTCCTGTTTGAATCTGTAATTAAATGAGAAACTGTTTTATCACATAATATCATATTTCTGTTAAAAGAGACTGATTTTTGGAAAATCAGCATTTTACAACAAAAAGTTGTGTTTTTTTCCAACAAAAACAAAAACATAGTTTCTACAACAGTCATGATTTTAACATAAAGTTGGGATTTAAAAAAGAAAAAAACCGGCAGTTTTAAAAGTAAAAAGTCAGTTTTTATGATAATAAGCTACAACATGAAGTTAAAACTGTTATTCGTTGACGCTCCCTGGAGCCGTGACCAGCTGGACCACGCCCACCTCCTGTCAATCACAGTTAGCTATTTTAGCTTGGCTGGCTTAGCTTATGCTAACCAATAATGTTGATTAATATCACTTTACATTCATCCTGATCAAATCTGTCCAAACATCCTGATTTCAAATGTTTCTACTGAAACAACATCTGGAACTAGCTGGTGTCCTGCGGTTAGCCGCGGCTAACCGGGGGTGAAGACTCTCCTGTAGACCCCAGAACCTTCCAGACCACCCAGAACCAGCCACAGCTAACAGCACAATAAGACATATTATATTTAAAATAAAAAAAACAATATGGTTCATTTAGGTCTTTATTCAAGGCTGAGTAGATAAAGTAGCTAAACTAGCCATCGCTCAAATGTCCACTCTCTTAATTACGCATAAAGTTGCGCATTCATCAGTGTTTCTACACGAACTAGTTCAGTTCATCATTTTAAAAAAATGAAATAAATAGTTCATTTTTAGTTTTTTTTTTCTTATTCTTTTTTTAATGTTGCTGCAAACAATTCTGAATCCTGAACCAACCAGGGTTCACATTAGCATTAGCATTAGCATTAGCATTGAAGGGACAGCCCATGTAAAACTGTCATTTCCTGTTTCAGTTTCTCTCTGCAGCAGCTGTTCCCAAACTACAGAATAATAATAAATAAAATAATAAAAAAATAATAAAAGAATAATGTCATTAATATTTTACAGTAATTAAAAACATATTTAAAAAAGATCGAGAATTTAAAACATATTTGTTTAATTTTAATGACCTCGCCTGGCCCACCTGCAGTACCACGACGGTCCACCAGGGGGCCACGGTCCACACTTTGGGAATCACTGCTCTACAGTAGATTAAAAATATGAGGAAAAACTTGCTGCCAAATGATCTTTATTATCAGACAAAAACAGGTCCTTAAGGTGCAAATGTTTTTCCCTCCATTTCAATATTTCAATCCCCCCCAGCAGTCGGGGGTCTCCTCCAGCTCTGGGTAACTATAGCTCTCATCTTCCATGCTTGTTTTAAACGTTTGATGACGTAATTGTTAGCGTGACAGCAGCGACAGCCGTGTTGCCATGTTTGATTGATTTCCTCAGATACATATCAGGCTCATTTGTGGTGGATTTTAGTGGTCGGTAGAGGAACTGCAGCCTCTAGTGGTCGGTAGAGGAACTGCAGCCTCTAGTGGTCGGTAGAGGAACTGCAGCCTTTAGTGGTCGGTAGAGGAACTGCAGCCTCTAGTGGTCAGTAGAGGAACTGCAGCCTTTAGTGGTCGGAAGAGAAACTGCAGCCTCTAGTGGTCAGTAGAGGAACCGCAGCCTCTAGTGGTCAGTAGAGGAACCGCAGCCTCTAGTGGTCAGTAGAGGAACTGCAGCCTTTAGTGGTCGGAAGAGAAACTGCAGCCTCTAGTGGTCGGTAGAGGAACCGCAGCCTCTAGTGGTCAGTAGAGGAACCGCAGCCTCTAGTGGTCGGTAGAGGAACTGCAGCCTCTAGTGGTCGGTAGAGGAACTGCAGCCTCTAGTGGTCAGTAGAGGAACTGCAGCCTCTAGTGGTTCAGTAGAGGAACTGCAGCCTCTAGTGGTCGGTAGAGGAACTGCAGCCTCTAGTGGTCGGTAGAGGAACTGCAGCCTCTAGTGGTTGGAAGAGGAACTGCAGTCTCTAGTGGTCAGTAGAGGAAACTGCAGCCTCTAGTGGTCGGTAGAGGAACCGCAGCCTCTAGTGGTCAGTAGAGGAACCGCAGCCTCTAGTGGTCGGTAGAGGAACTGCAGCCTCTAGTGGTCAGTAGAGGAACTGCAGCCTCTAGTGGTCAGTAGAGGAACCGCAGCCTCTAGTGGTCGGTAGAGGAACTGCAGCCTCTAGTGGTCGGTAGAGGAACTGCAGCCTCTAGTGGTCGGTAGAGGAACTGCAGCCTCTAGTGGTCAGTAGAGGAACTGCAGCCTCTAGTGGTCAGTAGAGGAACCGCAGCCTCTAGTGGTCGGTAGAGGAACTGCAGCCTCTAGTGGTCGGTAGAGGAACTGCAGCCTCGAGTGGTCGGTAGAGGAACTGCAGCCCTCTAGTGGTTGGTAGAGGAACCGCAGCCTCTAGTGGTCAGTAGAGGAAACCGCAGCCTCTAGTGGTCGGTAGAGGAACTGCAGCCTCTAGTGGTCGGTAGAGGAACTGCAGCCTCTAGTGGTCGGTAGAGGAACTGCAGCCTCTAGTGGTCGGTAGAGGAACTGCAGCCTCTAGTGGTCAGTAGAGGAACTGCAGCCTCTAGTGGTCGGTAGAGGAACCGCAGCCTCTAGTGGTCGGTAGAGGAACCGCAGCCTCTAGTGGTCGGTAGAGGAACTGCAGCCTCTAGTGGTTGGAAGAGGAACTGCAGTCTCTAGTGGTCGGTAGAGGAACTGCAGCCTCTAGTGGTCGGTAGAGGAACTGCAGTCTCTAGTGGTCGGTAGAGGAACCGCAGCCTCTAGTGGTCTGTAGAGGAACTGCAGCCTCTAGTGGTTGGAAGAGAAACTGCAGCCTCTAGTGGTCGGAAGAGAAACTGCAGCCTCTAGTGGTCGGTAGAGGAACTGCAGCCTCTAGTGGTCGGTAGAGGAACGCAGCCTCTAGTGGTCAGGAGAGGAACTGCAGCCTCTAGTGGTCAGTAGAGGAACTGCAGCCTCTAGTGGTCGGTAGAGGAACTGCAGCCTCTAGCGGTCGGTGGAGGAACTGCAGTCTCCAGTGGTCGGTAGAGGAACTGCAGCCTCTAGTGGTCGGTAGAGGAACCGCAGCTCTAGTGGTCGGTAGAGGAACTGCAGTCTCTAGTGGTCGGTAGAGAACGCAGCCTCTAGTGGTCGGTAGAGGAACGCAGCCTTAGTGGTCGGTGGTAGAGGAACTGCAGCCTCTAGTGGTCGGTAGAGGAACTGCAGCCTCTAGTGGTCGGTAGAGGAAGCTACAGTCTCTAGTGGTGGTCAGTAGAGGAACTGCAGTCTCTAGTGGTCGGTAGAGGAACTGCAGCCTCTGGTGGTCGGTAGAGGAACTGCAGTCAAACCTACTTCCTGAATGGTTTCAGTCTCAGTGAAGTTTATAAAACAGGAAGTGGGTTTTTTTCTGCTCCTCCATTTTAGCTTCACTACAGATTAAAGTGCTGAATCATCTTAAATAAACGTCAGCAGTTCTGTAAAGTGTCGATGGTGGTTTGGTTCAGATTTCAGTGTCTGACAGAATAAGGAAGTGAGGAAACCACTTCCGGGCGGCCGCAGAGGGGCCGCGGGCCACAGGGGAGCAGCTCGGCTCCTCTCAGCTTCCTTCTGCTTCTTCTTCTCACGAAAACAAAGGCACGCAGGCCCCGCCCTCCTCACAGGCGCCTGATGCTTACCTGATTACCGTAAAACGGGCTGTAGAGGCGCAGCGGGTTTTAGGGGGAGTGTCGCTCTGCTGCGGCACCGCGGCACGCGCTTCAACAGAGGGGGAGGGGGAGGGGTTGTTGGGTGATGTAACGTTAAATTAAAGGGACAACCCACCAAAATCAGTTTACCGCCATCCCTGCTCCACCAGAGCTGAAGGAGAAAAGAGCGCACTCAGTTACACAGCGCTAATCAGCAGGATTATAATAAAATAGAATAAAATATAATAAAATAAAATAATAAAAAAATATAATATATAGCTGCAGTACTACTTGTTTTTATTACACACGGAAAGTTCCTTTCTCCTCAATACAGCAACATTTTGTACTAAAATGGTGAATTTTGTGAGACTGAAACTTTTTGTTGTAAAACTGATTCTTCTGTTTTCTCGTCGTTACAATTTGCTGTAAAATCACTAATTTCACAACCTGGAAGCTATTTGACTTAAAGTGACTTAAAACTGGCAGTTTAAAATAAAGTGAAATTCTTTTATAAAATTTCAAACTTTGCAAAACTGTGACCTTTTATTGTGACTGTCTTATAAAACTGTTGATGACAATTTTGTAAAACTTCAACTGTATTTCCTATAATCACAAACTAAAAAACTTTTAAATTTAATGTGACAAGTTTTATTGTGAAATGTTGACATTAGCAAAATTAAAAGTATTTGATATAAATCTAATTTTTTTTGTTGCAACAGTAGGTTAAAAGTTGAAACTTTCTAAGAGTCACAATTTTAGAGCAAAAATGAGAAAAGTTGCAGTTTCATGACAAAGTTGTGATTCTGTGAAATGTGTAATTTCTTTACTTTAGGGTTACGGCTCCAGACGACTCGTTTGGTTGGAGTTTTACGCCGATTTCCTTCCCGCCACAGCAGCGTCTGATGACTGAGACCGTCACAAGTTTACCGTCGTAACATTTATGTTAAAAAAGAAACTCGCGATTTTAAGGCAGAAGATACAAGAAAAAGATAGTTTACAACAGAGAGGTGCCATCTTATAAAATTCAGTTTAAATGAAAAAATGTTAGTTTCTTCTGAAAAAAGTGGTGTTTTTTCACAGAAAACCTGATGATCCCAGAAATAAATGACTGTAATTAAACCCAGTGGTTGTTTTATGAGACTATAATATAAATCAGTGAGACCGTCTGTCTCTCAGAACCCTCTGGACATATTTGGACCGAGCGTTTCTTCTCAGTGAAACCTGTTCCATGTCACTGGTTTGACTGGGAACACTGGTGCTGACGCTCCACATGAAGCCGTTTCCGTCACATATGTTGGGTTTAAGGGGATTATAGAGCGTCCGCTGCCGCTCCGGCTCATCCTGGAGGTCTTATAGAGGCGATAAGAGGCAGGAAGTTGGACATTTTTAATTACTGCTGTTGTTGTTCTCAGAACCAAAATGGCGCCGGCGGGCCCGCCCCGCGGACATGTGGGAGGGAAACGCCGCTGCGCCGCTACTCGGGTCTTTACGGCCGCCGCACGAAGCGGTGGAAAACACGCGGAGAGCGACGTGGAGAGACACCAGCCGCAGCCGGAGGAGCGCAGCGACCCGCGGCCCGACGTCTACCCAGTCTACGGTCCGGAACTCAGGCCCGGGGGGGAGGGCCGGGGGCGCGGGCCCCTCTCACCGGAGGGGCCGACAACATGAACGGGGCCGTGTACATTTCGTTCTTCCAGGGCCAGCTGGAGTCCGTCCTGGAGCAAGTGGTTCAGCTCGCCGTCCAGGAAATCAGCAAGACGGTCGGCTCGAGCCTGAACGCGCTGCTGCTGGAGACGGCCGTGAAGGAGCAGGAAAACCGCCGGCTGCGGCTCCAGCTGCAGGCGCGGGAGAAACGAGCCTCGTCCGAGGACGGAGGCCCCGCGGTGGCCGGTAGGAACCGGACCGACGACGAGCGGGGGGGCGGCGGCTACAGGACAAAGACCGAGCCGCCGCCGCCGCCGCCGCAGAGCGCCGAGCCCGGCCTGCCCACTGACACGCGCCGCCTGGAGCAGAGAGGACGAGTAGTGGGTAAGCGGCCGTTACAAAATAGTATGGCAAGCCCCCAGGGTCAAACAACGCCCCGCGACGGTATATTCTGAGAGGAAAACAGTAATAAAATAATGCTTAAAAAATCCATGTGAGGCACAAATGGGTCTTTTAGGCAGTTTGGGGGAAAAAAAAAGAATAAAAATAACTGTGTTTCCTGTGATGGAATGTGTTTAAAAATAAAAACTTCCGTTTTTCTTTACAAGGAAATTCTCTCTGTGGTCCTTTAATCCAGTAAACAACCGTAGATTCTTGTTAGAAATGCTGTTTTTTTTTAAAAAAATATATTTTCTGTCAAGGAGGTGCTGATAAGTCTACAGGGTCACATGAGTTCACTGTCACAAAGCATCCCATAATAGAAACAACCAGTAAAAACCGTGAAATATGAGTTATTTACTCATTAATAATAGTGTTCTGTGTGGTGTCTCCTTTAAACCCGCTCATCACAGCGTTCAGAACCAGAACCACCACAGAACCAGAACCAACCACAGAACATGTGTGTTTATTGTTTGATAGCAGTGGCACCAACACCTGGTTCATCCAGATGTTAGGACCAGCCACATCAGGGGGCGGGGCTAAACACCTGGTTCATCAAGATGTTAGGACCAGCTACGTCAGGGGGCGGGGCTAAACACCTTCATCCAGATGTTAGGACCAGCTACATCAGGGGGCGGGGCTAAACACCTTCATCCAGATGTTAGGACCAGCTACGTCAGGGGGCGGGGCTAAACACCTTCATCCAGATGTTAGGACCAGCTACGTCAGGGGGCGGGGCTAAACACCTTCATACAGATGTTAGGACAGCTACATCAGGGGGTGGGGCTTAAAAAACCTGGTTCATCCAGATGTTAGGACCAGCTACGTCAGGGGGCGGGGCTAAACACCTTCATCCAGATGTTAGGACCAGCTACGTCAGGGGGCGGGGCTAAACACCTTCATACAGATGTTAGGACAGCTACGTCAGGGGGTGGGGCTTAAAAAACCTGGTTCATCCAGATGTTAGGACCAGCTACACCAGGGGGCGGGGCTACTTCACCCCCCAAAAACCCTCTGACTGCTGACGTAGTTGGTGTTTGATTATCATCTGCTGGTGTTTGAGGGGCAACGCTGAAAACAGTTTTGGACCAGTTCTGACCTGGTTCCAGGACCAGCTCCAACCTGGTTCCGGGACCAGTTCTGACCTGGTACCGGGACCAGTTCCGACCTGGTACCGGGACCAGTTCCGACCTGGCTCCGGGACCAGCTCCGACCTGGTTCTAGGACCAGCTCCAACCTGGTTCCGGGACCAGTTCTGACCTGGTACCGGGACCAGTTCTGACCTGGTACCGGGACCAGCTCCGACCTGGTTCTAGGACCAGCTCCAACCTGGTTCCGGGACCAGTTCTGACCTGGTACCGGGACCAGTTCTGACCTGGTACCGGGACCAGTTCCGACCTGGCTCCGGGACCAGCTCCGACCTGGTTCCAGGACCAGCTCCGACCTGGTTCCGGGACCAGTTCTGACCTGGTACCGGGACCAGTTCCGACCTGGTTCTAGGACCAGCTTCGACCTGGTACCGGGACCAGTTCCGACCTGGCTCCGGGACCAGTTCCGACCTGGCTCCGGGACCAGTTACGACCTGGTTCTAGGACCAGCTCCGACCTGGCTCCGGGACCAGCTCCAACCTGGTTCCAGGACCAGTTCTGACCTGGTACCGGGACCAGTTCCGACTTGGTTCTAGGACCAGCTCCAACCTGGCTCCGGGACCAGCTCCAACCTGGTTCCAGGACCAGTTCCGACCTGGTACCGGGACCAGTTCCGACCTGGTACCGGGACCAGTTCCGACCTGGTTCTAGGATCAGCTCCAACCTGGCTCCGGGACCAGCTCCAACCTGGTTCCAGGACCAGTTCTGACCTGGTACCGGGACCAGTTCCGACCTGGTTCCAGGACCAGCTCTGACCTGGTTCTAGGACCAGTTCTGACCTGGTACCGGGACCAGTTCCGACTTGGTTCCAGGACCAGCTCCGACCTGGTTCTAGGACCAGTTCTGACCTGGTACCGGGACCAGTTCCGACCTGGTTCTAGGACCAGTTCCGACCTGGTTCTGGGACCAGCTCCGACCTGGTTCCGGGACCAGTTCCGACCTGGTTCCAGGACCAGCTCCGACCTGGTTCTAGGACCAGTTCTGACCTGGTACCGGGACCAGTTCCGACCTGGTTCCAGGACCAGCTCCGACCTGGTTCTAGGACCAGTTCTGACCTGGTACCGGGACCAGTTCCGACCTGGTTCCAGGACCAGTTCCGACCTGGTTCTGGGACCAGCTCCGACCTGGTTCCAGGACCAGCTCCGACCTGGTTCTAGGACCAGTTCTGACCTGGTACCGGGACCAGTTCCGACCTGGTACCGGGACCAGTTCCGACCTGGTTCCGGGACCAGTTCAGCCCACTTCATGTGTTCTTAGTGCTGGTTTTCCATCACTGTTTTTATTACAGAATGTGCTATTTAGTTACTGTTTTATGAGCCTAAGTGCTTGCCATCCTACACTCACGCTGGCGGCTCATGCAAACAAACCGCTGCGGTTGCTCCGCCCCCCCAGCAGCTGCTCCGCCCCCCAGAAGCCTCCAGCTACAGCCTTGCGTAACCGCGGTGGTGTGAAGCTTTACGAGCAAACAGAGAGGCCGCGGGTGGGAACACGACCGCACGAACCTGACGGGGGCCCCGGTAGGGGTCCGCAGGGACGGGGGCCCCTGGTAGGGGTCCGCAGGGACGGGGGCCCCTGTAGGGGTCCGCAGGGACGGGGGCCCCTGGTAGGGGCCAGCAGGGACGGGGGCCCCTGGTAGGGGTCCGCAGGGACGGGGGCCCCGGTAGGGGTCCGCAGGGACGGGGGCCCCTGTAGGGGTCCGCAGGGACGGGGGCCCCGGTAGGGGTCCGCAGGGACGGGGGCCCCTGTAGGGGTCCGCAGGGGCCGTGGGGACGGGGGTCCTGGGAGGAATGTGGTCCGGTTCTCCAGAAACATCACCACGTCAGAGCATCTGACAGAACAGGTTCACGAGTCACGTCAGTTTAGACATAAAGACACGTTGAACGAGGACAGAGGACACCTTTGTTCCTGAGGCTGGAGGGATGGGACCGTTTTAGGGTCACAGAGACAGTTTCAGGGCCACGGGACAGTTTCAGGGTCACCGGGACAGTTTCAGGGCCACGGGGACCATTTCAGTCTCCGGGACAGTTTCAGGGCCACGGGGACCATTTCAGGGCCACGGGGACCGTTTCAGGGCCACGGGGACCATTTCAGTCTCCGGGACAGTTTCAGGGCCACGGGGACCATTTCAGGGCATTTCAGGGTCACCTGGACTGTTTCAGGGTCACCGGGACCGTTTCAGGGTCACCGGGACCGTTTCAGGGTCACAGTGACGGTTTCAGGGCCACAGGGACCATTTCAGTCTCCGGGACAGTTTCAGGGCCACGGGGACCATTTCAGGGCATTTCAGGGTCACCTGGACTGTTTCAGGGCTACGGGGACCGTTTCAGGGTCACAGGGGCCGTTTCAGGGTCACAGATTCAGGGTCACAGGGACCATTTTAGGGTCACCGGAACCTTTTAGGGTCACAGGGGCCGTTTCAGGGTCTAAGGGGCCGTTTCAGGGTCACAGGGACAGTTTCAGGGTCACAGGGGCCGTTTCAGGGTCACCGGGACAGTTTCAGGGTCTCTGGGACCGTTTCAGGGCCACTGGGACAGTTTCAGGGTCACTGGGACAGTTTCAGGGTCACTGGGACAGTTTCAGGGCCACTGAGACAGTTTCAGGGTCTCTGGGACTGTTTCAGGGTCACAGGGACAGTTTCAGGGTCACTGGGACTGTTTCAGGGTCACCGGGACTGTTTCAGGGTCACCGGGACAGTTTCAGGGTCACTGGAACAGTTTCAGGGTCACGGGAACAGTTTCAGGGTCACGGGAACAGTTTCAGGGTCACTGGGACAGTTTCAGGGCCACTGAGACAGTTTCAGGGTCTCTGGGACTGTTTCAGGGTCACAGGGACAGTTTCAGGGTCACTGGGACTGTTTCAGGGTCACTGGGGCAGTTTCAGGGTCACTGGGACAGTTTCAGGGTCACTGGGACAGTTTCAGGGCCACTGAGACAGTTTCAGGGTCTCTGGGACTGTTTCAGGGTCACAGGGACAGTTTCAGGGTCACTGGGACTGTTTCAGGGTCACCGGGACTGTTTCAGGGTCACCGGGACAGTTTCAGGGTCACTGGGACAGTTTCAGGGTCACGGGAACAGTTTCAGGGTCACTGGGACAGTTTCAGGGTCACGGGGACAGTTTCAGGGTCACGGGGACAGTTTCAGGGTCACCGGGACAGTTTCAGGGTCTCTGGGACTGTTTCAGGGTCTCTGGGACTGTTTCAGGGTCACTGGGACAGTTTCAGGGCCACTGGGACAGTTTCAGGGTCTCTGGGACTGTTTCAGGGTCTCTGGGACCGTTTCAGGGCCACTGGGACAGTTTCAGGGTCACTGGGACAGTTCAGGGTCATGGGACAGTTCAGGGTCACGGGACGTTTCACTCTGGGACCGTTCAGGGCCAGGGTGGGACAGTTTCAGGGGTCACTGGGACAGTTTCAGGGTCACTGGGACAGTTTCAGGGCCACTGGGACAGTTTCAGGGTCTCTGGGACTGTTTCAGGGTCACAGGGACAGTTTCAGGGTCACTGGGACTGTTTCAGGGTCACAGGGACAGTTTCAGGGTCACCGGGACAGTTTCAGGGTCACGGGAACAGTTTCAGGGTCACGGGAACAGTTTCAGGGTCACGGGAACAGTTTCAGGGTCACTGGGACAGTTTCAGGGTCACGGGGACAGTTTCAGGGTCACGGGGACAGTTTCAGGGTCATGGGGACAGTTTCAGGGTCACCGGGACAGTTTCAGGGTCTCTGGGACTGTTTCAGGGTCACTGGGACAGTTTCAGGGCCACTGGGACAGTTTCAGGGTCTCTGGGACTGTTTCAGGGTCACAGGGACAGTTTCAGGGTCATTGGGACCGTTTCAGGGTCACAGGGACAGTTTCAGGGTCATTGGGACCGTTTCAGGGTCACAGGGACAGTTTCAGGGTCATTGGGACAGTTTCAGGGCCACCGGGACTGTTTCAGGGTCACGGGGACAGTTTCAGGGTCACTGGGACAGTTTCAGGGTCACTGGGACAGTTTCAGGGTCTCTGGGACAGTTTCAGGGTCACCGGGACCGTTTCAGGGTCACCGGGACCGTTTCAGGGTCTCTGGGAACGTTTCAGGGTCACGGGGACAGTTTCAGGGTCACCAGGACCGTTTCAGGGTCTCTGGGACGTTTCAGGGTCACCGGGACAGTTTCAGGGCCACCGGGACCGTTTCAGGGTCACCGGGACCGTTTCAGGCCCACGGGGACAGTTTCAGGGTCACCGGGACAGTTTCAGGGCCACCGGGACAGTTTCAGGGTCACGGGGACAGTTTCAGGGCCACGGGGACAGTTTCAGGGCCACTGGGACCGTTTCAGGGTCACGGGGACTGTTTCAGGGTTACCGGGACCGTTTCAGGGTCTCTGGGAACGTTTCAGGGTCACGGGGACAGTTTCAGGTCCACCGGGACCATTTCAGGGTCACGGGGACAGTTTCAGGGTCACCGGGACCGTTTCAGGGCCACCGGGACCGTTTCAGGGCCACACCGGGGACCGTTTCAGGGTCACCGGGACCGTTTCAGGGTCTCTGGGACCGTTTCAGGGCCACCGGGACGGTTTCAGGGCCACCGGGACCGTTTCAGGGCCACCGGGACCGTTTCAGGGTCACTGGGACAGTTTCAGGGTCACAGGGACAGTTTCAGGGTCGCAGGGACAGTTTTAGGGTCACTGGGACAGTTTCAGGGTCACCGAGACAGTTTCAGGGTCTCTGGGACTGTTTCAGGGTCACCGGGACAGTTTCAGGGCCACGGGGACAGTTTCAGGGCCACTGGGACCGTTTCAGGGTCACGGGGACTGTTTCAGGGTTACCGGGACAGTTTCAGGGTCTCTGGGACAGTTTCAGGGTCACCGAGACAGTTTCAGGGTCTCTGGGACTGTTTCAGGGTCACCGGGACAGTTTCAGGGCCACGGGGACAGTTTCAGGGCCACTGGGACCGTTTCAGGGTCACGGGGACTGTTTCAGGGTTACCGGGACAGTTTCAGGGTCTCTGGGACAGTTTCAGGGCCACGGGGACAGTTTCAGGGTCACCGGGACAGTTTCAGGGCCACGGGGACAGTTTCAGGGTCTCTGGGAACGTTTCAGGGTCACGGGGACAGTTTCAGGTCCACCGGGACCATTTCAGGGTCACGGGGACAGTTTCAGGGTCACCAGGACCGTTTCAGGGTCACCGGGACCGTTTCAGGGTCTCTGGGACCGTTTCAGGGCCACCGGGACCGTTTCAGGGCCACCGGGACCGTTTCAGGGCCACCGGGACCGTTTCAGGGTCACCGGGACCGTTTCAGGGTCTCTGGGACCGTTTCAGGGCCACCGGGACCGTTTCAGGGTCACTGGGACAGTTTCCGGGCCACCGGGACAGTTTCAGGGTCACAGGGACAGTTTCAGGGCTACGGGGACCGTTTCAGGGTCACTGGGACAGTTTCAGGGTCACAGGAAGGGCCCCTCTCAGTTGATGGGTGTATTAGAATTGTAACATAGTATTTTATTATAATTAGTGATGGGCATTTGGTCGAGATTTATTCGTCGATCGTCGGGAGAATTAATGATTAATAATCGATTAATCATTAACATTTTTATATTAAAAACTATCACAAATATTCTCGATATCAGCGTGACGTTTGTTTTCCCCTTTGGCCTGGTTGCTATGGCCTGGTTGCTATGGCCTGGTTGCTATGGCCTGGTTGCTATGGCCTGGTTGCTATGGCCTGGTTGCTATGGCCCGCGCATGCCCAGATGTGTTCAGTGAACCGGATGTTCGTGGTCGACAATAACGTGACATTTCCTGTTTCTTTTCTTTAAAAAAACAACGATAATAAAAGAAGAGATATCGAGGAGACTACGTAACAAGGACAATTTATATCAAGGCGCCAGTATTACAGGCTTTTTGTTTCTTAAAAAGATGCGCTTGTTGTGTGCTCGATGTGCGCTGCAGCTCCTTCTGGTCCGTGCTAACACCGAGGCTAGGCTAGGCTAGGCTAGGCTAGGCTAGGCTGATGATGAACCGCCTCAACCGTCCTTTACAAGGCTTGGATGCGCGTTGTTCAAGTGATACATCATTGTCGTTGTCGATTAATTGTATTTGTAATTATCATTGCAGTGATTGCAGTACACTTGGTCATTTTCTAAACTAAAATGGTTCCACGCCACACTTCACCGCGACCGCTTCATGATTAGGCGATGACCTACAGAAGCTCGCATGTAACAACTGAGTCCAGCCAGGGTAGGGTGATGGTGAAATGTTGCCCCCTGGTGGCAAATTTCTATCGGTGGAACAGAGAAATGCATCGCATTGTTTGAGGACGTGCACTGATAACCTACATTCAGATTGTTAAAAAAAAAAACAAAAAACATTCGGTTCATCGACGAAAATGAATGTCTTCAACCAAATTCTTAATGATCAATCATCGGATTAATTGATTAATTATGCCCATCCCTAATTATAATATAATAATAATAATAATAATATATCATTATCACAACAACAACAACTGTCATAATCTCATACAAATTTCCAAATATCAGGACTTAAAAAAAATCAACTCAAACACAACTTTCTGTTGTAAAACATCACATGAACATATAAAATATAAACTTTATCGGAGATGTTCATCATCATCGGTTCCTCCACCGACCACTAAAGGCTGCAGTTACTCTACTGACCACTAGAGGCTGCAGTTACTCTACTGACCACTAGAGGCTGCAGTTCCTCTACCGACCACTAGAGGCTGCGGTTCCTCTACTGACCACTAGAGGCTGCGGTTCCTCTACTGACCACTAGAGGCTGCCGTTCTCTACCACTGAGGCTGCAGTTCCTCTACTGACCACTAGAGGCTGCAGTTCCTCTACCGACCACTAGAGGCTGCGGTTCCTCTACTGACCACTAGAGGCTGCAGTTCCTCTACTGACCACTAGAGGCTGCAGTTCCTCTACTGACTAATAGAGGCTGCAGTTCCTCTACCGACCACTAGAGGCTGCAGTTCCTCTACTGACCACTAGAGGCTACGGTTCCTCTACTGACCACTAGAGGCTGCAGTTCCTCTACTGACCACTAGAGGCTGCGGTTCCTTTACCGACCACTAGAGGCTGCGGTTCCTCTACCGACCGCTAGAGGCTGCGGTTCCTCTACCGACCGCTAGAGGCTGCAGTTCCTCTACCGACCGCTAGAGGCTGTGGTTCCTCTACCGACCACTAGAGGCTGCGGTTCCTCTACCGACCACTAGAGGCTGCAGTTCCTCTACCGACCGCTAGAGGCTGCGGTACATCTACTGACCACTAGAGGCTGCGGTTCCTTTATTGACCACTAGAGGCTGCAGTTCCTCTACCGACCGCTAGAGGCTGTGGTTCCTCTACCGACCACTAGAGGCTGCGGTTCCTCTACCGACCACTAGAGGCTGCAGTTCCTCTACCGACCGCTAGAGGCTGCGGTACATCTACTGACCACTAGAGGCTGCGGTTCCTTTATTGACCACTAGAGGCTGCAGTTCCTCTACCGACCGCTAGAGGCTGCGGTACATCTACTGACCACTAGAGGCTGCAGTTCCTCTACCGACCGCTAGAGGCTGTGGTTCCTCTACCGACCACTAGAGGCTGCGGTTCCTCTACCGACCACTAGAGGCTGCAGTTCCTCTACCGACCGCTAGAGGCTGTGGTTCCTCTACCGACCGCTAGAGGCTGTGGTTCCTCTACCGACCACTAGAGGCTGCGGTTCCTCTACCGACCACTAGAGGCTGCAGTTCCTCTACCGACCACTAGAGGCTGTGGTTCCTCTACCGACCGCTAGAGGCTGTGGTTCCTCTACCGACCGCTAGAGGCTGTGGTTCCTCTACCGACCGCTAGAGGCTGTGGTTCCTCTACCGACCACTAGAGGCTGCGGTTCCTCTACCGACCACTAGAGGCTGCAGTTCCTCTACCGACCGCTAGAGGCTGTGGTTCCTCTACCGACCGCTAGAGGCTGTGGTTCCTCTACCGACCGCTAGAGGCTGTGGTTCCTCTACCGACCACTAGAGGCTGCGGTTCCTCTACCGACCACTAGAGGCTGCAGTTCCTCTACCGACCACTAGAGGCTGCAGTTCCTCTACCGACCGCTAGAGGCTGCGGTTCCTTTATTGACCACTAGAGGCTGCAGTTCCTCATGTTACTGTTGCGATATTTAATATACTAATAATACACATAACGATGATGAAGTTCTATCTGAGTCTGAGTCTGAGAAAAAAACACTGAACATTGACAGTTAAGTTCAGTAACAGTTTATTTATCGTTTATCGCAGTAACTATAGTATTTAAGTTTATTCAGAGTCATTCTGGTTCAGACGTGTCAATCTGGTCTCCATCGTCACCATGGTTACTATCTGCTGTTGTTCTGGTGTTTGTTCCTGTCCTCGGTCTACGGCGGTGTTGCTGCTCAGGCTCGGTTAAAACCGTCAGTTTTGGGTCCTGGTTCGGTCTGAGAGCAGAACTGAGCCTGAACCTCATTAGAACCAGGACCAGTGTGGACCTGGTCTGGATAACTGGGGACCAGGGACTCAGCTGACGGCCCCCCGAGCATGACACTGCCGCCTCCGTGCTCCGCAGTAGGGATGGCGGTCTTTGGTTTGTGAGGCCTCGTTTTATTTCTTTCGCCACACAAACGCCGCGTCTTCGACCACGTAGCTCAGTTCTTGTTTCGACACTTTAGTTCCACTTCCGTTCTGCCACTAGGAGTTTGTTTTTAACCGTATAAAACCCTAAAACTCGGTTAAGTAGTACATTAAAGACAGTAAATGGAGGAATGTGGCTCGTGAGTTGCCTTTTAAACGTCCAACTTTGAAGCTTCAAGTGACCGTAGTTATGATGGTCAGTCATTGGCTGAACCAGCTGTCAGTCAAGTGACCACACCCCTGATTATATGTGATCTCATTTATTTTCTTTTTTATTGAACGTTTATTGATGCAAACACCGTTATCACAGTTACGTAATAAGAGCTTTTCCCTTTTTTTTTGTGATAAAATCCTAAAAGATGATTCTGCAGCAACGAACAAAACAAGCCACGCCCACCGCCCAAGACGAGACGAGACACCTGGCAGGTGCTGCTCATCCTTTACCAGATCCAAATACATTACAGTCAGATGTTTGATATCCTGTACATGTGCTAGAAACGGTCCCTTCAGGTGCGCTACAGGTGACCTGCTCGTAGATGGACACCTGTCCTTTGAAACTGGACCAGCTGACAGATTTCCAAACTCATCCTGCTTCCTGTCACGACAAAAAGATTTTTGACGTTTGGACAATTGAATATTACTTTGAAATAAACCCAAAAGACACGACGAAGGTTTCTTAACTAACTGTTTTAACTGTTGACCTTAATTAAAAACAAAACTATAACCGTCCACTGGTTCTATCACACTCACACAACCTCCACCTGTCCATCACACCTGTCCATCACACCTGTCCATCACACCTGTCCATCACACCTGTCCATCACACACCTGTCCATCACACCTGTCCATCACACACATGTCCATCACACCTGTCCATCACACCTGTCCATCACACCTGTCCATCACACACCTGTCCATCACACACCTGTCCATCACACCTGTCCATCACACACCTGTCCATCACACACCTGTCCATCATACCGGTCCATCACACACATGTCCATCACACCTGTCCATCACACCTATCCATCACACCTGTCCATCACACACATGTCCATCACACCTGTCCATCACACACCTGTCCATCACACCTGTCCATCACACACATGTCCATCACATCACACCTGTCCATCACACACATGTCCATCACACCTGTCCATCACACCTGTCCATCACACACCTGTCCATCACACCTGTCCATCACACACATGTCCATCACACACATGTCCATCACACCTGTCCATCACACCTGTCCATCACACATGTCCATCACACACATGTCCATCACACCATGTCCATCCCACCTGTCTATCACCCCATCACACCTGTCCATCACACCTGTCCATCACACCTGTCCATCACACACACGTCCATCACACCTGTCCATCATACCTGTCCATCACACCTGTCCATCACACACATGTCCATCACACACATGTCCATCCCACCTGTCTATCACCCACCTGTCATTCACACACCTGTCCATCACACACATGTCCATCACACACATGTCCATCACACCTGTCCATCACACACCTGTCCATCACACACCTGTCCATCACACCTGTCCATCACACACTGTCCATCACACCTGTCCATCACACACCTGTCCATCACACCTGTCCATCACACCTGTCCATCACATGTCCATCACACCTGTCCATCACACACATGTCCATCACACCTGTCCATCACACCTGTCAATCACACCTGTCCATCACACCTCTCCATCACACCTGTCCATCACACACCTGTTCATCACACACCTGTCCATCACACATGTCCATCACATCTCCAGCAAATATCTCTAGGAGTCCAATAAGATCTAATCAATATCTTATAACCAATGAGCTGCGCGGTTTTAGTTATTTGCGGATTTTTTCAGAAATATATGATATAATTTAATTTTTTTTTTTAAAATCCTTAAAACATCAAAGGATGTTGTGCTCGTTCTCTCACAGTGAAGAACATGCTGTGAGCCAGCCTGGCCCCTTTAAGAAGGTGGCCTTATGGGTAATGGTGTGGCCTTATGGGTAATGATGTGGCCTTATGGGTAATGGTGTGGCCTTATGGGTAATGGTGTGTGTGCCCAACAATACAACCTGTGTGATGTTACAAGTTCCTGCAGTGACACAATAAAGTTCCCGTTTCATGCAGAGAAAACCATGGACTTTTTCTGTTGTTTGTTAGCGTGTTAGCCGCTAATTACGAGCCAAAAATAGCACGATAGCAGCGGTTTGTTTACTACGGTTCAGAGACCAGAGGCTGTGAAGGAAACAGAAAGACCACAGTTGAGCCTTTGTCTTGTTTCGCTACTTTTTTACGGTTTTTAAACATATTTTAAACACATTATTTAGGCTCGGGGGGCTCCGGCTCCATTTTGCGGATTTTGATTTACGCGGGGGGGGGGGGGGGGGTCCCCATTAACCGCTAAAAATAAAATGTACATTAATTCCACCCACTTCCTAAATTTTGACCCAAAACCAAAGTTTTCCAGCGTATAAAACAAGAATGGAGGCTCCACCTGATCAAACACCTTTTCCTCGTCCAACCAGAAGGCAGCAGTTGAGTTTCCTGTTTAATAGTCTGGAGGTCACCTGCCCAACACCTGCCCGCATAAACCCACCTGATCAGGTGAACGAACGATGGGACCGCTTCTTCTGATCGAGATGTGGATGGTTTCGTCCACGTTAATCAATTACTGGTGATCACCTGTCGGCCTCTGGAGGTCAGAGGAGGAACTGCACCTGTCGTGGTCCACCGTCTTGGGTCAATCGTTTGTTGCCGTAGTAACGAGCGTCCCTCTGTCCCCGCAGACCAGCTGAAGTCCGTCATGCAGCAGGTCCTGGACTTCGCCGTGCGCGAGCTGAGCAAGATCGTGGAGGCGTCGTTCGACAACCTGCTGCTGGAGGTCACCAAGATGGAGAGAGAGCAGGCGGCGCTGGAGGAGACGCTGGGGCGGGGCTGTGGGCGGGGCGGAGGGGGGGGCAGGAGGCGGGGCTCCGAGAACGACTCCGTCTCCCCCAGCGGGTCCGAGGACGCCCGCGAGGAGCCGGCTGAGGCGTCCAGGGAGCCGGCGCCGACAGACGGTGAGTGATGCTAAAACCTCTGCAGACTCCTCCCACTCCTACACCTAACCCCCCCCCTCCCCCCCTCCTCCCCCCCAGGCCCAGACCAGCCCCCCGTCCTCTCCGTCTCCCAGGACTGGGTCCCCATCCTGGACAAGGTGTTCGGCCAGAAGTGGTGCAGCGACGTCTGGCAGGTGAAGGAGCCGGGTGGAGGCGGGGCTGGGCGGGGCCTGGATGATGGGGGGGGCTGCCGCGCCGAGCCTCTGTCCTCCCCCGCCGTCATCCTGGAACCCACCCCCTCCTCCCCCCAGCAGGACCCCCGCTGGACTCCCCTGGAGGACATGGAGGTGTTTTCTCCCGACAGAGAAGACGAAGTAGACGACGGCCAGAGGAGCAACTCCGCCCCCCCACCTGGACCGCCCCTCACCCCCACAGGTGAGGCGGAGAACTCCACCTGCACCGCCCGCACCCTGACAGGTGAGGCACAAAACTCCACCTGCACTGCCCCCACCCTGACAGGTGAGGCACCCCCCCTCATTAACTCCTCCCCTCACAAGCTCCTGCTGTTGTTGTAGAGTCTAGTAGAGGTCTTCGGAACAACCTGAAAACTCGAAGGTTCCGACCCGAATCGGGTCTCTCGGGTCCATTCAAAAGATGTGACTCCAGGTTCTGGTCTGAATCAGTACAGTTAGTCTCGGGTCCGGTCGGTGCTCTCTGACAGGCTGGGTCCACGTTTACTCCAGAGAGGTAAAGATATTGGCGGTGGCAGCTAATGTCAGGACTCGGGGCAGTTTAATTAATTATTCATTAACGTGGCGTGTTTGTCATGAAACAATCGTGTTGCCGTAGCGTGTTATTAGCGTGTTATTAGCGGTTTGCCCAGCAGCTGTAAAGAACAACGGATCGCCAACATGACAACGCTGGATAAGAGAACATATTCACCACACGTCCTGACCGGTGTAGCTATTAGCGTTAGCAGTTGCTACCAACAGCATCTGTATCCACAAAGAAAATAACGACGTGGATTTATTGTTGTTTGCCTCACGTAGCCTATGTAGCAGCTGCTATTAGCGTTAGCTGTTGCTACCAATAGCATCTGTATCCATAAAGAAAATAACAACGTGGATTTATTGTTGTTTACATCACGTAGCCTATGTAGCAGCTGCTATTAGCGTTAGCAGTTGCTACCAATAGCATCTGTATTCACAAAGAAAATAACGACGTAGATTTATTGTTGTTTACATCACGTAGCCTATGTAGCAACTACTATTAGCGTTAGCAGTTGCTACCAATAGCATCTGTATCCACAAAGAAAATAACGACGTGGATTTATTGTTGTTTACATCACGTAGCCTATGTAGCAACTACTATTAGCGTTAGCAGTTGCTACCAATAGCATCTGTATCCACAAAGAAAATAACGACGTAAATTTATTGTTGTTTACATCACGTAGCCTATGTAGCAACTACTATTAGCGTTAGCAGTTGCTACCAATAGCATCTGTATCCACAAAGAAAATAACAACGTGGATTTTTTGTTGTTTACATCACGTAGCCTATGTAGCAACTGAACCGGTAGAAGAAGACAACTTTAGGTAAGAAAATCAAGTTTTATTCAACGCTAGACAACTTTAACAGGAGCAGCTATGGGCTGGATTGGCTCGGTTCTATTCAGGTTCAGTTCGTGGTCAGAAACTAAAGACTCGGTTTGGGTCGGTTTCGGGTCGAATTTTCACGGGTCCATTCGGGTTCGGGTCCATGAAAGTGGACCCGTGAAGACCTCTAGTCTGCCGTGGTGTTTGTCTCCCCCTGGTGGACGCGTCCGGATCATCATCCCCCAACTCTGCAACATAAATACAGAATTTTATTACAAAATGTGACAGTTTTGCAAAATTTAGAATTTTATGACAAAAAGGTTTTGTTTTAGAACCAAAAGTTGTAAAAATCGTGACTTTACTGCAGAAATTTTATGTGAAATTTTATGTCATAAAACAAAATTGTTATTTTCCAAACGTCCATGTTTTGTGACAAAACGTTTCAATGTCACGTTAAAAATATTTTACAACCAAATGTGATTAAAGGACATAAAGGTGCGGTTCTGCTAAAGTTCTGGTTTTGGGACATAAAGTTGGAATTTAATTGTGAAATTTAAGGTTTGATGATGATTTTTCTTCAGGAAAATTTGTTTGAAGGAAAAATTTTTGATTTTTGGTCAAAAAGTCTCATTGTGTGAAATATTCAGTTTTACGACATTAATTCATAATTTTATTTCAGAAAATTGCAAATATTAAAACAAAACTTTCAGTTTTACAACAGAAAGTCACAACCGGTTGAAATTTACAGTTTAATGATAAATGTTGCTTTCATAGGAAAAGGGGTGTGGTTCTAGAAATAAATGCTCTCGTGGTCTCAAGCTCCTCCCACAAACGCCTGACTGGGAGGAGTCTGTCTGCAGGCGTTGCCGTGGAGATCAGATTGATTTGATGACAGATGAGCTGGGATCAGCTGATCAGTAACTTGTGACCCCAGGCTCCTCCCCCTTCCCTCCCCAGGTCGCCGCTCCTCGGCCTCCATGCTCCACCGCCTCCTCACGCTGCCGTCTCAGCTGCTGGACGAAGACGAGGACGAGGCCGCCGCCAAGGAGACGCTGGTCGCTCTGGCGGCCAACGGCAGCAGCGACCAGCGGGACGACGTGACTCCCGCCACCCGCGCCGCCGAGGAGGAGGAGGGGGAAGATGAGGAGGAGGAGGGGGACGATGGGGACAAGGGAAGGAAGGTAAGGTGTGAAGGAAGGATGGAGCAGGAGATCTGAGGAGAGTTGAGTCGTCATGGCAACTGTAGGTAGAGACGGAGGGAACCAGGTCTCTGCAGGTTCCTGGACTCGTCCAGGTGAGACTCAGAGTAGAGTAGGATCATCGGGACCACCAGGACCATCAGGACCACCTGGACCATCAAGACCATCGGGACCACCAGGACCATCGGGACCATCAGGATCATCGGGACCACCAGGACCATCAGGACCACCGGGACCATCAAGACCATCGGGACCACCAGGACCATCGGGACCATCAGGATCATCGGGACCACCAGGACCATCAAGACCACCTGGACCATCAGGACCACTGGGACCATCAGGACCACCGGGACCATCAAGACCATCGGAACCACCAGGACCATCAAGACCACCGGGACCATCAAGACCATCGGAACCACCAGGACCATCAAGACCACCGGGACCATCAAGACCATCGGGACCACCGGGACCATCGGGATCACCGGGACCACCAGGACCATCAAGACCACCGGGACCATCAAGACCACCGGGACCATCAAGACCATCGGGACCACCGGGACCACCAGGACCATCAAGACCATCGGGACCACCGGGACCACCAGGACCATCAAGACCACCGGGACCATCAAGACCACCGGGACCATCAAGACCATCGGGACCACCGGGACCACCAGGACCATCAAGACCACCGAGACATCCAGGACCACCAAGGACTGCAGACCAGCCTCAGGACTTTCTTATAAGAATCAGTTTCTGTTGTTGATCTGCAGAAGTGTTTGTCGGATCTGTAGAATCGCTACAGTCAGATTTGTAGAATCGCTACAGTCAGATCTGTAGAACCGCTACAGTCAGATTTGTAGAACCGCTACAGTCAGATCTGTAGAACCGCTACAGTCAGATTTGTAGAACCGCTACAGTCAGATTGTAGAACCGCTACAGTCAGATCTGTAGAACCGCTACAGTCAGATTTGTAGAACCGCTACAGTCAGATCTGTAGAACCGCTACAGTCAGATCTGTAGAACCGCTACAGTCAGATCTGTAGAACCGCTACAGTCAGATCTGTAGAACCGCTACAGTCAGATCTGTAGAACCGCTACAGTCAGATCAGTCAGATCTGTAGAACCGCTACAGTCAGATTGTAGAACCGCTACAGTCAGATCTGTAGAACCGCTACAGTCAGATTTGTAGAAGCTACAGATCTGTAGAACAGTCAGTAGAACCGCTACAGTCAGATTTGTAGAACCGCTACAGATCAGAGTCAGATTTGTAGAACCGCTACAGTCAGATTTGTAGAACCGCTACAGTCAGATCTGTAGAACCGCTACAGTCAGATCTGTAGAAACCGCTACAGTCAGATTTGTAGAACCGCTACAGTCAGATCTGTAGAACCGCTACAGTCAGATTTGTAGAACCGCTACAGTCAGATCTGTAGAACCGCTACAGTCAGATCTGTAGAACCGCTACAGTCAGATTTGTAGAACCGCTACAGTCAGATCTGTAGAACCGCTACAGTCAGATCTGTAGAACCGCTACAGTCAGATTTGTAGAACCGCTACAGTCAGATTTGTAGAACCGCTACAGTCAGATTTGTAGAACCGCTACAGTCAGATCTGTAGAACCGCTACAGTCAGATCTGTAGAACCGCTACAGTCAGTCAGATTTGTAGAACCGCTACAGTCAGATCTGTAGAACCGCTACAGTCAGATCGTAGAAACCGCTACAGTCAGATTTGTAGAACCGCTACAGTCAGATTTGTAGAACCGCTACAGTCAGATCTGTAGAACCGCTACAGTCAGATCTGTAGAACTGCTACAGTCAGATTTGTAGAACCGCTACAGTCAGATCTGTAGAACCGCTACAGTCAGATCTGTAGAACCGCTACAGTCAGATCTGTAGAACCGCTACAGTCAGATTGTAGAACCGCTACAGTCAGATCTGTAGAAAACGCTACAGTCAGATTTGTAGAACCGCTACAGTCAGATCAGATCTGTAGAACCGCTACAGTCAGATTTGTAGAACCGCTACAGTCAGATCTGTAGAACCGCTACAGTCAGATCTGTAGAACCGCTACAGTCAGATCTGTAGAACCGCTACAGTCAGATTTGTAGAACCGCTACAGTCAGATCTGTAGAACCGCTACAGTCAGATTTGTAGAACCGTAGCTACAGTCAGATAGAACCGCTACAGTAGTAGAACCGCTACAGTCAGATCTGTAGAACCGCTACAGTCAGATTTGTAGAACCGCTACAGTCAGATTGTAGAACCGCTACAGTCAGATCTGTAGAACCGTACAGTCAGATTTGTAGAACCGCTACAGTCAGATTTGTAGAACCGCTACAGTCAGATCTGTAGAACCGCTACAGTCAGATCTGTAGAACCGCTACAGTCAGATTTGTAGAACCGCTACAGTCAGATTTGTAGAACCGCTACAGTCAGATTTGTAGAACCGCTACAGTCAGATCTGTAGAACTGCTACAGTCAGATTTGTAGAACCGCTACAGTCAGATCTGTAGAACAGCTACAGTCAGATCTGTAGAACCGCTACAGTCAGATCTGTAGAACCGCTACAGTCAGATTTGTAGAACCGCTACAGTCAGATTTGTAGAACCGCTACAGTCAGATCTGTAGAACCGCTACAGTCAGATTTGTAGAACCGCTACAGTCAGATCTGTAGAACCGCTACAGTCAGATCTGTAGAACCGCTACAGTCAGATTTGTAGAACCGCTACAGTCAGATTTGTAGAACCGCTACAGTCAGATCTGTAGAACCGTTACAGTCAGATTTGTAGAACCGCTACAGTCAGATCTGTAGAACCGCTACAGTCAGATTTGTAGAACTGCTACAGTCAGATTTGTAGAACCGCTACAGTCAGATCTGTAGAACCGCTACAGTCAGATCTGTAGAACTGCTAAGTCAGATCTGTAGAACCGCTACAGCCAGATCTGTAGAGCCGCTACAGTCAGATCTGTAGAACCGCTACAGTCAGATTTGTAGAACCGCTACAGCCAGATCTGTAGAACCGCTACAGTCAGATCTGTAGAACCGCTACAGTCAGATCTGTAGAACCGCTACAGTCAGATCTGTAGAACCGCTACAGTCAGATTTGTAGAACCGCTACAGTCAGATCTGTAGAACCGCTACAGTCAGATCTGTAGAACTGCTAAGTCAGATTTGTAGAACCGCTACAGTCAGATCTGTAGAACCGCTACAGTCAGATCTGTAGAACCGCTACAGTCAGATCTGTAGAACCGCTACAGTCAGATTTGTAGAACCGCTACAGTCAGATCTGTAGAACCGCTACAGTCAGATCTGTAGAACTGCTACAGTCAGATTTGTAGAACCCGCTACAGTCAGATTGTAGAACCGCTACAGTCAGATCTGTAGAACTGCTAAGTCAGATTTGTAGAACCGCTACAGTCAGATCTGTAGAACCGCTACAGTCAGATCTGTAGAACCGCTACAGTCAGATCTGTAGAACAGCTACAGTCAGATTTGTAGAACCGCTACAGTCAGATTTGTAGAACCGCTACAGTCAGATTTGTAGAACTGCTACAGTCAGATCTGTAGAACCGCTACAGTCAGATTTGTAGAACAGCTACAGTCAGATCTGTAGAACCGCTACAGTCAAATCTGTAGAGCCGCTACAGTCAGATCTGTAGAACGCTACAGTCAGATTTGTAGAACCGCTACAGTCAGATCTGTAGAACCGCTACAGTCAGATTTGTAGAACCGCTACAGTCAGATTTGTAGAACCGCTACAGTCAGATCTGTAGAACCGCTACAGTCAGATTTGTAGAACCGCTACAGTCAGATTGTAGAACCGCTACAGTCAGATCTGTAGAACCGCTACAGTCAGATTTGTAGAACCGCTACAGTCAGATCTGTAGAACCGCTACAGTCAGATCTGTAGAACCGCTACAGTCAGATGTAGAACGCTACAGTCAGATTGTAGAACAGCTACAGTCAGATCTGTAGAACTGCTAAGTCAGATTGGTAGAACGCTACAGTCAGTCTGTAGAACCGCTACAGTCAGATTTGTAGAACCGCTACAGTCAGATCTGTAGAAAGCTACAGTCAGATCTGTGTAGAACCGCTACAGTCAGATTTGTAGAACCGCTACAGTCAGATTTCTAGAACTGCTACAGTCAGATCTGTAGAACCGCTACAGTCAGATCTGTAGAAACCGCTACAGTCAGATCTGTAGAAACCGCTACAGTCAGATCTGTAGAACGCTACAGTCAGATCTGTAGAACCGCTACAGTCAGATCTGTAGAAACGCTACAGTCAGATTTGTAGAACCGCTACAGTCAGATTTGTAGAACCGCTACAGTCAGATTTGTAGAACCGCTACAGTCAGATTTGTAGAACCGCTACAGTCAGATTTGTAGAACCGCTACAGTCAGATTTGTAGAACTGCTACAGTCAGATTTGTAGAACCGCTACAGTCAGATTGTAGAACCGCTACAGTCAGATTATAGTGATGTTTTAAAAGGGGGGCGGGGCTAACTTTGGACCTCAGAGTCAGCTGACCTGCTCGTGTCTTTGTGTCCGACAGAAGAAGCGGCGGCGGATCTGGTCCGAGTGTGAGGAATGCGGTCGGAGGTTCAGTCGGATGTCGCTGCTGAAGGCGCACCGCCAGACCCACGCCGGAGACGGCGCCGCGGACGCGCCCTCGTCGCCCTCGTCCCCGCCCGCCGGCGGCGCCTCGCCGCTGCGCTGCTCCAGGTGCGGCAAACGGTTCTCGTCGGCCACCCGGCTCCAGAGCCACATCCAGACCCAGCACCCCGAGGACCGGTCCTGACCGGGAACCGGAGCGGAGGAGGATCCCTGGGACCGGCGGGGGGGCGCACGGACGTGACCGCGGGCTTTTATTCTGAAAGTCAACTGAGGAAGGTGACTGAGGTCTGTTCCTCCTGAGGTCTGGAGGGAGCAGGTTCTGGTTCTGAGGACCTGAGGATCTTTCCCAGGCTCCAAGGTCGAGGCTGAGGAAGGACTTGAGTTTTCACAAAGGTCTGAGGACCAGGTTGAGGTCTAATTTTAATTTTTCTGAGGTCTGAGGACCATGAGGGTCTGACCAGGTTGAGGTCTGAGGTCTGAGGACCAGGTCTGAGGTCTGGTCTGAGGGTCTGAGGACAGGTCTGAGGACCAGGTCTTTTTCTGAGGTCTGAGGACAGGTCTGAGGAGGTCTGTCTTCTGAGGTCTGAGGACCAGGTCTCTTCTGAGGTCTGAGGACTGAGGTCTGAGGAGGTCTGAGGTTGGTCTAGGTCTGAGGTCTGAGGACCAGGTCTGAGGTCTGAGGACCAGGTCTGAGGTCTGAGGACCAGGTCTGAGGTCTGAGGACCTGAGGTCTGAGGACCAGGTCTGAGGTCTGAGGACCGAGGACTGAGGTCTGAGGACCAGGTCTGAGGTCTGACTGAGGACCAGGTCTGAGGTCTGAGGACCAGGTCTGAGGTCTGTGGACCAGGTCTGAGGTCTGAGGACCAGGTCTGAGGTCTGAGGACCAGGTCTGAGGGTCTGAGGACCAGGTCTGAGGTCTGAGGACCAGGACTGAGGTCTGAGGACCAGGTCTGAGGTCTGAGGACTGAGGTCTGAGGACCAGGTCTGAGGTCTGAGGACCAGGTCTGAGGGTCTGAGGACCAGGACTGAGGTCTGAGGACCAGCCGTCAGTCGACTCATCCTGTGATTGATTGATTTGGTTCAAGAAGCTGGTTACAGCTGGTTCCTGGGGAAGGAGAAGACCAGGACCAGGGTCTGGGTCCAGGTCCAGGTCCAGGTCCAGGTCCAGGTCCGGGTCCGGGTCTGACGAGTCCATCGGGGGTCTGCAGGTCTCTGGAGCCCATCAGAACGTTGACTGGTTTGGTTTTGATTGTGCTGCTCCTCCTAAACTTGAACCTGAGATCTGAGTCTCTTAACCTGCGGATTATTTTCTCTGCTGACTGATTGATTGATTGATTGATTGATTGATTGATTGATTGATTGATTGATTGGTTCTCGTGCTCCTGAACTTCCCTTTGGTCCAAACCGTCAGTCGAGCAGCTGTGTTTTGGAGAATCTGACTGCGGAACAAACCCAACCCACAAACTTGAAGCTCCGCCTCCTTCTGCTTCTGTAGGAGGACCAGGTGGACAGGAAACGGGTCTTCTGCAGGAGGACACTGGGGGACGCCGTTTCCCCGGCCAGCTTTGTTTTGGTCTTTTGTCTTTTGTTGTTGTTTTTTGTTTTTTTTTTTTTGTTTCAGCAGAGCTCCGGCGGTCAAACAGGAAGTGACCTGTTTGTTTTTAAATTTCTCTTCTTAGTCTTTCTTCTTCTTTAGTTTCGTTTTGGATTTTCATCTGGCGTGTTTCCGTGGTAACTTTGCGCCTGTTCTGTCGGTTCTTGTCAAGGAGGAAGAACTGGTGCATCAGTGGCTCCGAATGTGAAGCTATCGCTTTTGTTTTTGTCATTTTTACATTTTTAACTCCTCCCTCCCTTCCTCCCTTCCTTCCTTCCTTTCCTTACCTCCTTTCCTTACATCCTTCCCTCTGTCCCTACAGTCACTGTAGGAAGCATCATGTTTACAAAGAAATGCAACCACGAATGTTTTCACATGAACAATCAGAGATTTTCTTTCTTTAATGAAGCTCGTTACTGAAACACAAAGTTTCAGATTTAACCGTTTTAAATCCCTTAAATCTCGATCAAATCAAACGTGAAAATGAACGGGGAAAAAAGCTTTAGTCCAATAAAAGCCTCCGTCTAAATAAAACACGGTTTCAGCGCTGAGCGGCTAAAACCAGCCGCTACGTGCTCCCAACACTAGCCTGTTAGCGTTAAACCGCTAACGCTAGTGTTGGGAGCACGTAGCGGCTAAAACCAGCCGCTACGTGCTCCCAACACTAGCCTGTTAGCGGTTTAACGCTAACAGCAACTTCAGTTTCCACAGAACAACCCAGGACCAGGTTCTGACCGTCTGGGACGAATCGGAGTCACTGGGGGCGGGGTCATCAGCCAGTCATCTCAGGGCTCGCTTGTATCGGCGGGAAAACCTCAGTCAGGACGGCGAATCCGGTCCCAGCTCAGAAAACGCATCATTCCTCTTTGTTGTGATTGGATGGATCCTCCCCGTTGATTCTGTAACGACGTGTCAATCATCCAGAGACGTGTCAATCATCCAGAGACGTGTCAATCATCCAGACCTGTCGAGCCGTTCCTGAGATACGGCCTCGTTCAAATTTCACGTATCTTTATTTTAATACATTTGTTCAGTTTTAAATGAGGGATTTGAAAACTGGGATCACAACTGTGACCTTCAGGTTTTAAAACATCAGAATTTTTAAAAATGGAAAAGTTAGTATTTTTGGATAAATAGTCCATTTTATCCCAAAATAACACTTTTGTTTTCATGGAGATTCCACGGATGTGCAATTTAGGAAAATAAAAAAAAACATGTATGCTTTTAAAATCAAAATGACGTAGAGAAAACATCGATTCAAAAACAACAGTGTTATTTGTTATATGTAGAAAATAATTAGTCATTTTTGCGCAGCAGTCGTTACTTCAGAGCGCTTCCATAGATGTGTTGGAAAAACGCTGCTGGTTTAATGAAGCACAATAATAAATAACAGGTTTCAGGATTTAAATAAAAACGGGTCCGACAGACCTGATCACAACTAACTCACCACTAAACTTCTGATTTAAATTCAAACCTGGAGAGTTTGTTTCTGCAGATGTTGTCAGACAGAAAACCTCTGGACCAGAGCGACGAACATTAGAGTTAAAATGATGTTTAGTTTCCTCTAAAATGACGCAGCCGTCATCAGAGAGTCGTATTTGATTTCCCGTCGTTGGGCAGGTGTATGGACCCCCAGTGGTGCCTGGTGTAAAAAATAAAAATGACTGTAATTAACCATAAAATCATGCATGCTTTTAAGATTAAATTATACCAAACCAAAAATCTATGACTTTAGAATATAAACAAGATCTGAAGATTTGTTCTGCAACAAAAAAAAAAATAGAAGTTATTACAGTTATGAGTTTGTTTGTTTGTTTTTTTTAACTTATGAGACCTTTAAGAAAAAACTATTATGACATTTTATATGGCCATATATGTGAAATTACACATTTAATTATATATTAAAATACTTGATTATTCAAACATGTAGAATAGATTGAATTTAGAGTTTTTTTCTTAATTTAACTTTCTTTTCTATCAATAAACCCCTATGGAACCCCTCAATTGGAAAAAAATGGACAAACTAGTATAAGAAAAATAGTTAAACCCTTCAGAAGTCTGAATAATGAAGTTTATCTGTGTGTTTTGAGCTAAATTTAGATTTTGTATTTTCTAATAGATTTTTACACCTTCAGGTGGATCATTTGTCAGCTGGATGTGTTTGATTTCTGGGAGTCGGTGGTTAAAGAACGTTCTTGAAGAACCAACTAACGTGCTGTTAAAGTCGCCCTCTGTAGCAGAACCACCTCTGACCACATGGGGGCGTGGCTGATACCGCTGGTTTCAGTGCTGCCCCCACGTGGTCAGAGGTGGTATTGTTATGTAATATGGCTTTAATTCAAAGTTAATATATAGTTTCCAACAGTTTTGGAGACTCTGGCGTCACCGTTTCCACCGTCTCTCCAATAGACGTGATAAAGCCTGTTTCCTGCCAACGATGTTTGAAGTAAAACGATTGGAAGGCCGAACCTGCAGAGAAGCAAATCAAATGTTTGCCAACAACAAGCGTTCATTAACATCAAACATTAGCCAACATCAAACGTTCACCAACGACAAATGTTCACCAATGACAAACGTTCGCCAATGACAAAAGTTAGCCAACATCAAACGTTTACCAACGACAAACGTTAGCCAACATCAAATGTTCACTAATGACAAACGTTCGCCAACGACAAATGTTCGCCAACATCAAAAGTTCGCCAATGACAAAAGTTAGCCAACATCAAACGTTTACCAACGACAAACGTTAGCCAACATCAAATGTTCACTAATGACAAATGTTCGCCAACATCAAACGTTCGCCAATGACAAACGTTAGCCAACATCAAACGATCACTAATGACAAACGTTAGCCAACATCAAACGTTCACTAACGACAAATGTTAACCAACATCAAACGTTCGCCAATGACAAACGTTAGCCAACATCAAATGTTCACTAATGACAAATGTTCGCCAACATCAAACATTCGCCAATGACAAACGTTAGCCAACATCAAACGATCACCAACGACAAACGTTCACCAACGACAAATGTTCACCAATGACAAACGTTCACCAACGACAAATGTTCGCCAACATCAATCGTTCACCAACGACAAACGTTAGCCAACATCAAACATTCACCTAGACAAACGTTCACCAACGACAGATGTTCGCCAACATCAAACGTTCGCCAATGACAAACGTTAGCCAACACCAAACGTTCGCCAACAACAAATGTTAACCAACATCTGATGTTCGCCAATGACAAATGTTAGCCAACATCAAATGTTTACCAATGACAAACGTTCACTAACAACAAATGTTCACCAACAGCAAATGTTCGCCAACATCAAACGTTCACATTTATGTTTTCATGAACGTTTGAACCAGGAGCTGCTTCTCCTCCGTTAGCGTCGCTCGTTCCCGTCTGTTGCACTTTCATCCTGGACTCGTGTCCTCATACCTCATCTTCACGTCTCATCAAAATACCTCAGTATTTGTACCGTGCTGACGTCTCACTTCAGAAATGTCTTTTATTTTAATTTTTTCGTTCTTGGATGCGTCAGTTTTTCAAAGACCACAAACGGCAAACTAGCATTTAATAGGTTTATTATACATATATTTTTTTTTTTTTTTTTTTTTGATTTGTATGGATTTCCAAAGTTTGGGGAATTCTTTTTTTGTTTTATTTTTTTGAAACCAACGTTGATTAAAGGATTTTAACGGGTGTAGATAACGATGACGCCCTGATGTACGGAAGCCCACAAATGCCATGAAATAAAAGACTTTAGTTAAAAGAAAAGAAGAAGTAAAGGCATGAAGCTTTGGATGTGGACCGCTGATCTAGAAGACTTGATTTGTCTTGAACATGTAGATAAAAAATCAGAAGATCTTAGATGTGAAAATGTTGATAATTTACTTTTAAATGCTTCAAAATTTTGATTTAAAAGTGAAATATTCTTGGTAATGTCCCTGCTACATTTTTACATAAACATAAAATGTTATTTCGTAAATTCTCAGCTTTTAGTTTTTGTTTTTATTTCTTTTTTACTTTTTTTTATCTTTATCTGGACTGGCTTCATGTTTGACCAAATATCAACAATGAATTTAATTCATCATCCAGCGAAACACAAGTATTTAAAGCGCTCATCTCACTGGACACCAGCGGTCATGTGACCTGTTCCACCAATCACAGTCCTGTTTACAAACCTGTCCAGAGAGAAAAGCATCTGGAGGAAAGAGAAAACTTTATAATCATTGAGAATAATAATAGACTCCTGGAATCTGCATTTACTGAAAGGCTTTTATTTTGAAGTAATGAAAAAGGAAATCCTCGTATCGCTGCTTCGTTTACCGGCTGTCCACATTTTTCAGAATTTAAATTAAAGGTTCAAAGTTTCCTGACTGATCCAGAAACTTCCAGATTAATTATGTTGTGACGTTAATAGTGATATTAGAGAGTAAAATGCTGTTTGTCTACGTTTACGTCGTCAGTCGGTCGTTGCCATGGTAACGTTTTCTCTGTGAAATATCGTGACCGCTAAAAAGATGGACATTTTTCAGAGTTTTTTTTTGAAAGTCGTCTTTGTCTTTTCTGACATTTTTAAATTCTTGACTCAGTTCTTTTTTCTCAAAAAAACTTTTTTTTTTTTTTTTTAACATAAAATCATCTTATCGTAAAGTCTACTTTTTTCTTTATACCTTCACGACTTTTTCTTTCTCAGTAAATTGTAACATTTTCACGTAAATCAGGACTTTATTTTCCAGAAACATCAAACTTTGAAAGCTTCAATCTTTTATTCAGAAGTTACGTTTAGGAGTTAAATGATTAAAACTACGTCACTCAGGATGATTAACTCGTTAAAACTCCACATGCTTTTATTTTTCTGGGATTTATGACGTCAGTGAGGCGTTCAGAGAACAAGCGTGAAGGTTCAGTGGACGAGAACGGACGCAGGTCCGGTTCTGACCCGGTTCTGGATCAACTGAAACTGGATCTAGTTTTATCGCTACGGCAACAGCCGGTAAACGTAGCGGTTGTGCGTCTGGAAGGAGAACCGTCTCTAGTTTGAGGCTCGTTAGCCGTCGGTGTAACGACTCTCTCAGCCACCAGGGGGAGACGCAGTTCTCACTGTCCAACTAAATTAATTAGTTTGGACAAAACTGTCAGATTTGGAGCGAAAGGTTTCTGTTAACATGTAAGAACGTTTCCCAAGGATGCATTTCTCTCTCCAGGTATGTTTTTATTTTTAAACGGTGTTTCAGAGCCGCCGTGACGTTTGTGGCTCAGACGCGTCCAGACTTTGATGTTCTGAGCTCAGCAGGACCTCCAGTCTGGACCGGTTCCTGTCTGGACCGGTTCCTGAGAGGACCGCCAGTCTGGACCTCCAGTCTGGACCTCCAGTCTGGACCGGTTCCTGTCTGGACCGGTTCCTGAGAGGACCGCCAGTCTGGACCTCCAGTCTGGACCTCCAGTCTGGACCGGTTCCTGAGAGGACCTCCAGTCTGGACCGGTTCCTGTCTGGACCGGTTCCTGAGAGGACCTCCAGTCTGGACCGGTTCCTGAGAGGACCTTCCAGTCTGGACCGGTTCCTGAGAGGACCTCCAGTCTGGACCGGTTCCTGAGAGGACCTCCAGTCTGGACCCCCAGTCTGGACCGGTTCCTGAGGGGACCTCCAGTCTGGACCGGTTCCTGTCTGGACCGGTTCCTGAGAGGACCTTCCAGTCTGGACCGGTTCCTGAGAGGACCTCCAGTCTGGACCGGTTCCTGAGAGGACCTCCAGTCTGGACCGGTTCCTGTCTGGACCGGTCTGGACCGGTTCCTGAGGGGACCTCCAGTCTGGACCGGTTCCTGTCTGGACCGGTTCCTGAGAGGACCTTCCAGTCTGGACCGGTTCCTGAGAGGACCTCCAGTCTGGACCGGTTCCTGAGAGGACCTCCAGTCTGGACCCCCCAGTCTGGACCGGTTCCTGAGAGGACCTCCAGTCTGGACCGGTTCCCGAGAGGACCTCCAGTCTGGACCGGTTCCTGAGAGGACCTCCAGTCTGGACCTCCAGTCTGGACCGGTTCCTGTCTGGACGGTTCCTGAGAGGACCTCCAGTCTGGACCGGTTCCTGTCTGGACCGGTTCCTGAGGGGACCTCCAGTCTGGACCGGTTCCCGAGAGGACCCCCAGTCTGGACCGGTTCTTGTCTGGACCGGTTCCTGAGAGGACCTCCAGTCTGGACCAGTTCCTGAGAGGACCGCCAGTCTGGACCGGTTCCTGAGAGGACCGGTTCCTGAGAGGACCTCCAGTCTGGACCGGTTCCTGAGAGGACCCCCCTGGAGGCCGTGAAGGAGTTCTGCAGGGCATGCCACCTGCACGGGCAGACTCCAGGTGGTGCTCAGGCTCCTCCCCCTTCTGGAGAACAAACGTTGAACCGTTTTACCATCAGCAGAAAAAAAAAAAACAAAAAAAAAACCTTTCTACAAGGTTGAATTATTAGTAAAGTATTTTACTTTTTTATTCATTTTCAGATGTTGAAGTCCATCAGGAATTTGTGATTTTGTCAAATTTGAAATTTTATGAGCAACAATTCTTGATGTTTTGGACAGTTTTAGGAATGTCTGTGCGGCCCAACATTCCTGGGGTCAAAGGCGGGGTCAAAGGGGTTAAAGGCGGGGTCAAAGGGGTTAAAGGTGGGGTCAAAGGGGTTAAAGGTGGGGTGGGGTTAAAGGCGGGGTCAAAGGTGGGAATAAAGGCGGGGTCAAAGGGGTTAAAGGCGGGGTCAAAGGTGGGGTTAAAGGTGGGGTCAAAGGGGTTAAAGGTGGGGTTAAAGGCGGGGTTAAAGGTGGGGTCAAAGGGGTTAAAGGTGGGGTCAAAGGTGGGAATAAAGGCGGGGTCAAAGGGGTTAAAGGCGGGGTCAAAGGTGGGGTTAAAGGCGGGGTCAAAGGTGGGGTTAAAGGCGGGGTCAAAGGTGGGGTTAAAGGCGGGGTCAAAGCGGGGTCAAAGGTGGGGTTAAAGGCGGGATTAAAGGCGGGGTTAAAGGTGGGGTTAAAGGCGGGGTCAAAGCTGGGGTTAAAGGCGGGGTCAAAGGGGTTAAAGGTGGGATTAAAGGTGGGGTCAAAGGCGGGATTAAAGGCGGGGTCAAAAGTGGGGTTAAAGGTTAAAAGGTGTTTTGATGTGTTTGCTGTTGTTGGTTTTCTCTTCAAGCTGTTTGTAAAAATGAAGTCCTGGAGGGTTTTATTGTTTTTATACTTCAGAATCAGTTTCTACTTCCTGTATGATGTCATCGAGCTGACGACGTTCATCTCGGTGTTTGTCTGGATTTGATGCAATACTTTTATAAGATGTGCCCTGTTTTTGTAATTCAGCTCTCAAATGGAAACGTTTCCTTCGTTGAAACGCGGCGGCGAGGAGTCCGCGTCACTTCCTGTCCGTGATCACAGCTCCTCTGGAAGAGCTGAAACTGTTGTTGCCATGACGATGAAGGCCACAGCCAGGGCGTCTGGGTTTTTGTTTCTTTTCAATTTTACTACCTGTTTTAAGTCGATGAGACTGGGTACTTTTTGTGTAAAAATTTAAATAAATGTTCACAACTGCACACTGGGACTCCGATAACTTTATTATCAAAATTAAACATTTAAAGTGAAACCCAACAAAATGTAAGATTATAACCACCAACCGTATACAGAGAGCAGGCCACACCCCCTGTGATGTCACCCATCAGGTTTCTGAAGTGTCTAGCGCCGCACAGTGCTGCCATGGTAACGACTGATGCTGCACGACGGCGGCCCGTCCAGATCTGGGAGACTGAGACTGTTTTAGCTAAAGTTAGAACTAAACCATTCGTGTTAGCCTACGATGCTAAATCACTCGTGCTAGCCTACAATGCCAAACCGCTCATGCTAGCCTATGATGCTAAACCACTCGTGCTAGCCTAGGCTGCAAAACAGCTCGTGTTAAAATATGATGCTAAGCCATTTGTGCTAGCCTAGGATGCAAAACACCTCATGTTAGCCTACAATGCTAAACCACTTGTGTTAGCCTACGATCCTAAACTACTCTGGTTTTTGTTTTACTTCAGTTGAACTTGTTTGTAAATTTTTGTGTTTTTCAAACAAAAAGTTGTAATTTCATGTCAAAGTTGTGATTTTGGGGAAATTTTAATTTCATCGTAAAATCTGTTTTTTTTTTTTTTTTAAAATAAAGTTGTGAAATCTTGAAGTTCACAACAAAAAAATGTGATTTTTAAGACGTTCATTTGTAAGTCAAAGTTGCAGGGTTTTTTTGAAGTTGTGTGAATTTTTAAAGTTGTTTTTAAGTCAAAAAGACTTTTTATATCATTTTTATATTTATATATGGTTTATATCAGAAAAAAAATTCCCCAAAAATTTGACAATTTGACAAAAGCTGGGAATTTGTCAAAGTTACAGTTCTGTAAATTTTGTGACATTTGATTTTTAGACAATTTTTTAAAATTAAGAGAAAGTAGAATTTTGCAATAATTTTAAAGGTCAAGTTTTGTGAAATCTGCAGGACAAAATGATTTGAAAAAATCTGTTTTAAAATAAAAACATTCAATTGTATGAAAATAACTTTACAACAAACCTGGAAATTTTTGTTAAAAAAAGTCAGAATTTTGTCAAGATTAGTGATTTTTATGACAAAAGAATTGATTTTAGAACAAAAGTTGCAATTATGCAAGTTAACAATTTATTTAACAGAAGTCTATTTTATTTCATTTTAGAGATGTGATTTTGCAGCAAAAATTGTTTTTGTTTTTTTTGCAACAGAAACATAATTTTACATGTGATTTTATGATAAAAAAAATGAGCCTTTTATAACAAAAAGTTATGACGCTAGAAATATTTGTGATTTTTAGGATGTGTATTTGCAATTACATTAAATTCACATTTTTTTTAATTGAGAACATAATTTTTTTTTAGGACTTTAGAACAAAAATCTGCTTTTCAAGACAAAGTTGCAAAATTGTGAAATTCACAAGGTTTTTTTTAAGGCTAAAAAAGTCATTTTAAGATATAAAGTTGTGATTGATGTTCTGACCTGCGATTTGGGGAAAGTTAATATTTTTATACAAGAAGTTAAGAATATTAAGCTAAAAAGTGTCAATTTTATGAAAGTCGTGATTTTACAACAAATGTGATTATTGGTAATTTAGTAACAGTTATCTGACATCAAAAGAAAGATTTTATGACCAAACAGTTGATACAGATTCACAATTTTACTCACAAAACTTCTTTAATTTAATATAAATGGCTTAAATGTTAAACTAAGATAATTTTCGCTGTTTGAAACCACTTTAACGCGTTAAAAATCCCATTCACGCTGATCAGTTCGGCACGTGCGTCGCTTGATGACGTCAGTTAATTGGCTCCCGCCTCGCTGACCCGGCCCAGCGGGGCGCGTGCTGCTCTTCATTCACGCACTAATTGATATCTGTAAAGCGACGCGTGAGATCGAAAAGGGAGCGCGCAGGCCCGGCGCGTACCCGCCCCTCACGCGTGCACTGACTACTGCTGTTGTCATAGTTACTTCGATACCCGCCTGAACGGGTACGTGTGTGCGCGAGCGAGCGAGCAGGGAGGGAGGGAAGGAAGGAAAAACAGGCTCGAGGAAGGAAAGGAAGGTAAAAAGGAGGGAGGGAGCGGAATTAGTCAGTGATAGAGGGGAGGAGAGGAGGAGAGGCGGCGGGTGTTCTGCCGAGGTGGACGTGGCGGGTCCGGCGGAGCTAGCTTCGACTGACGGCCAGCGGCGGAGCCGAACCGAACCGAACCGAGGATTGCAGCCAGCGAGAGCCGGCCATGAACCGGACCACCCGCAGGTAAGGAGCCCCGCCGCCGCCCCTGCTCTCCAACCCGCTCCGGCTCGGTTCCCCGCCGTGTAACGGGCCGCCGGCTGCGGCGCTGACCGACAGCCGCTCCGCTGCCTTTTGTGTCGCGGCGTCCGCCGCTCCCCGCCGCCCTCGGCCCGCTCCGGAGCGGAGAGCGGCCGTGACCGCGGAGCAGGCGGCTGCCGCCGCCTGGCCCCCCCCGCGGCTGCCTCGCCTCTCCTCCCCGCCTCACTCTCACTTTCTCCCGGCTAGCTCCGTTAGCTCCGCTAGCCGTTAGCTCCAACAAGATGGCCACTGCGCGAGCTGCTGGCGCCGTCCTGCGCGGAGCGGCGTGTTTCCTCCGGAGCCTCCGGTCCCGAGACTCGGTACTGCGCCGTTAGCGGGAGGGTGTTCCGGGACCGGGGAGGGAAACGTTTAAGATGAAGAAGAAAAACAACAAACAAACAAAAAAAAAAAAACAAATCTGCGGAGGAGAGACAGGTAACACCGAGGCAGGTAACGGTCACGTCACAGCCGCCGCGTGCGCAAGTACCTGGGCGCCTTTTGTCTTTTATCTCCTAAAGCTTTTCTGTGCGTGTTTATGTTTGTTTACAAGGCACAAACGCACGCGCATGTACGCGCGTCTCAGCTCCGCGGGTCGTTACCTACGAAAGCCCTCAGCCTCGTAAAAGTGTCCGTTTACGGGTTCTCCCACGGTCCCTGAACGTCTCACCAACGTTAATGTTGAAGTTTTGACCCCGTTTACAAAATATAAAAAAGCTATTTTGGCATTTGGGGCAGACAATAGATGTAAGATGTATGTACATAAGATGTATCCGAAGGATATGGATGTCTGATTCTGAATGTCAATAAAAAATAAATTAAAAAAAAAAAAAAAAAAGAAGAAGTTTTGACCCCGAAATTCATAAAGTGTTGTTTACGGGTTCTCCCACGGTCCCTGAACGTCTCACTAAGCATTAATGTTAAAGTTTGGAGACTTCTGGCAGATTTGAGACTCAGATATAAACACTGAGAAGACTTTGATGCCGAAACCGATATCTTCAGTAATGATGATTGAACAATGATTTTTTTTTAAATCTTTTTTTAGATACGCCTACTTAAATTCTAGCATAAAGGAAGTTTACATCGGACATTAATGTAGGAAACCTCTGCAGTTTTAAGTTTTTAATGCGTAGAGCCAAAACTAGGAGACGAGTCGGTGCTCAGGTGTGTTAAACTCCGTCACCAGCAGGTTTTCTGCTGACGTAAACTCCGGTGGCCACGTTTCTCGTTAACGCAAATATCCAAACAGCCGATCGTATTTATTCACGTAGACGTGGTCCACACGACTTGATTGGACCTCTCGGAGCAGATGCCAGATGACCACGGGGGCGGGGCTACGACCACAGGGGCGGGGCTACACTCACACACCTGATCCTCAGCACCCGGAGGTACCAGGAGCTCAAAACGAACCACTTCGTTTTTGTGCTGGTTTCCATGGTTACGGATAGGTGTCATGGTTTCCATGGTTACGGTTAGGAGGCCGGATGTTCTCAGGTGTCGCTGTCGTCTCTCCGCAGGCTGGTTGCAGGCAGGTGTGGCTGCTGACGTCTCCGAGCTCTTCCACCTGGTCGCGGGACCCCCCGGCTCCCCTGGAGGGACGTCCTCTCAGCTGCGGGGGGGCAGTGGAGGAAGGAGGTGACGAGGAGGAGGAGGAGGAGGAGGAGGAGGAGGAGGAGGAGGAGCAGGGGAGGAAGACGTCTTAACACCTGGGAGCAGCTGAGACGGACAGTGGCGAGGAGGAGAAGCCCCGCCCCCTCACCATGACGGACTTGGAGGCCGAGTGTCTGAGCCTCAGCCTGGCGCCGGACTGCGGCTCCCCTCCCCCGCCTCTGGACCCGTCCCTGCAGGTGGACTGCGGCCCGGGGCCCGCCGGGTCGGCGCCGGCGGCGGCCACCTTGGCCCTCCTCTCCTCGGACTGCCCCACGCCCACGCTCAGCTCGCTGGCGGCGGAGATCGCCGAGCCGCTGGTCATGCTGCCGTGCGTGAAGAGCGAGCCGGAGGACGGGGACCTGGAGCCCATCCGGACCGTGGACCTGTCCGAGATCCAGCCGCTGTCCACCGCCGAACTGGGCCACGACCAGATCAAGATGGAGATCAGCGGCCTCGACTACATCAAGTCCGAGCACCACGGCAACCACCACCTGGGCCCCTGTTACCACAGCGACGTCGCAGAGCTGGACTACAAGTCCCACTACGAGACCAGCTCCGTGTTTGACTACATCTCCCAGGTAACGGCACCAGAACACACGGGTCCGGCCAGAACCACTGCACTTTAATCATGAAGGAACGAGCTGAACGGCTCAGAGCGTCAGAACGTTAGCTGCTAGCACGAGTCCGTTAACGCTAGCGGTCTCAGGACGTCCCCCAGAGACCAAACGCCAGGTTCCTGGTCCCGACGTGAGCGTCAGAACGTTAGCTGCTAACACGAGTCCGTTAACGCTAGCGGTCTCAGGACGACCCCTCAGAGACCAAACGCCAGGTTCTTGGTTCCCGACGTGAGCGTCAGAACGTTAGCTGCTAACACGAGTCCGTTAACGCTAGCGGTCTCAGGACGACCCCTCAGAGACCAAACGCCAGGTTCCTGGTCCCGACGTCTCCGTGTCGTCGGTCCAGATTCCCAGTTCAGCGCCGGTTCTTGGTCCCGACGTCTCCGTGTCGTCGGTCCAGATTCCCAGTTCAGCGCCGGTTCTTGGTTCCGACGTCTCCGTGTCGTCGGTCCAGATTCCCAGTTCAGCGCCGGTTCTTGGTCCCGACGTCTCAGTGTCGTCGGTCCAGATTCCCAGTTCAGCGCCGGTTCTTGGTCCCGACGTCTCCGTGTCGTCGGTCCAGATTCCCAGTTCAGCGCCGGTTCTTGGTCCCGACGTCTCCAGTGTCGTCGGTCCAGATTCCCAGTTCAGCGCCGGTTCTTGGTCCCGACGTCTCCGTGTCGTCGGTCCAGATTCCCAGTTCAGCGCCGGTTCTTGGTCCCGACGTCTCCGTGTCGTCGGTCCAGATTCCCAGTTCAGCGCCGGTTCTTGGTCCCGACGTCTCCGTGTCGTCGGTCCAGATTCCCAGTTCAGCGCCGGTTCCTGGTCCCGACGTCTCCGTGTCGTCGGTCCAGATTCCCAGTTCAGCGCCGGTTCTTGGTCCCGACGTCTCCGTGTCGTCGGTCCGGATTCCCAGTTCAGCGCCGGTTCTTGGTCCCGACGTCTCCGTGTCGTCGGTCCAGATTCCCAGTTCAGCGCCGGTTCCTGGTCCCGACGTCTCTGTGTCGTCGGTCCAGATTCCCAGTTCAGCGCCGGTTCCTGGTCCCGACGTCTCTGTGTGGTCGGTCCGGATTCCCAGTTCAGCACCGGTTCTTGGTCCCGACGTCTCCCTGTCGGTCCAGATTCCCAGTTCAGCGCCGGTTCCTGGTCCCGACGTCTCCCTGTCGGTCCAGATTCCCAGTTCAGCGCCGGTTCTTGGTCCCGACGTCTCTCCGTGTCGTCGGTCCAGATTCCCAGTTCAGCGCCGGTTCTTGGTCCCGACGTCTCCGTGTCGTCGGTCCAGATTCCCAGTTCAGCGCCGGTTCCTGGTCCCGACGTCTCCGTGTCGTCGGTCCAGATTCCCAGTTCAGCGCCGGTTCTTGGTCCCGACGTCTCCGTGTCGTCGGTCCAGATTCCCAGTTCAGCGCCGGTTCTTGGTCCCGACGTCTCCCGTGTCGTCGGTCCAGATTCCCAGTTCGGCGCCGGTTCTTGGTCCCGACGTCTCCGTGTCGTCGGTCCAGATTCCCAGTTCGGCGCCGGTTCTTGGTCCCGACGTCTCCGTGTCGTCGGTCCAGATTCTCAGTTCGGCACCGGTTCCTGGTCCCGACGTCTCCGTGTCGTCGGTCCAGATTCCCAGTTCGGCGCCGGTTCTTGGTCCCGACGTCTCCGTCGGTCCAGATTCCCAGTTCAACACCGGTTCTTGGTCCCGACGTCTCCGTGTCGTCGGTCCAGATTCCCAGTTCAGCGCCGGTTCTTGGTTCCGACGTCTCCGTGTCGTCCGTCCAGATTCCCAGTTCAGCGCCGGTTCTTGGTTCCGAGGTCTCCGTGTCGTCGGTCCAGATTCCCAGTTCAGCGCCGGTTCTTGGTCCCGACGTCTCCGTGTCGTCGGTCCAGATTCCCAGTTCAGCGCCGGTTCTTGGTCCCGACGTCTCCGTGTCGTCGGTCCAGATTCCCAGTTCAGCGCCGGTTCTTGGTCCCGACGTCTCCGTGTCGTCGGTCCAGATTCCCAGTTCAGCGCCGGTTCTTGGTCCCGACGTCTCCGTGTCGTCGGTCCAGATTCCCAGTTCAGCGCCGGTTCTTGGTCCCGACGTCTCAGTGTCGTCGGTCCAGATTCCCAGTTCAGTTCAGCGCCGGTTCTTGGTCCGACGTCTCCGTGTCGTCGGTCCAGATTCCCAGTTCAGCGCCGGTTCTTGGTCCCGACGTCTCCGTGTCGTCGGTCCAGATTCCCAGTTCAGCGCCGGTTCTTGGTCCCGACGTCTCCGTGTCGTCGGTCCAGATTCCCAGTTCAGCGCCGGTTCTTGGTCCAGACGTCTCCGTGTCGTCGGTCCAGATTCCCAGTTCAGCGCCGGTTCTTGGTCCCGACGTCTCCGTGTCGTCGGTCCAGATTCCCAGTTCAGCGCCGGTTCTTGGTCCCGACGTCTCCGTGTCGTCGGTCCAGATTCCCAGTTCAGCGCCGGTTCCTGGTCCAGACGTCTCTGTGTCGTCGGTCCAGATTCCCAGTTCAGCGCCGGTTCCTGGTCCAGACGTCTCTGTGTCGTCGGTCCGGATTCCCAGTTCAGCACCGGTTCTTGGTCCCGACGTCTCCGTGTCATCGGTCCAGATTCCCAGTTCAGCGCCGGTTCTTGGTCCCGACGTCTCCGTGTCGTCGGTCCAGATTCCCAGTTCAGCGCCGGTTCCTGGTCCAGACGTCTCTGTGTGGTCGGTCCGGATTCCCAGTTCAGCACCGGTTCTTGGTCCCGACGTCTCCCTGTCGGTCCAGATTCCCAGTTCAGCACCGGTTCTTGGTCCCGACGTCTCAGTGTCGTCGGTCCAGATTCCCAGTTCAGCGCCGGTTCTTGGTTCCGACGTCTCCCTGTCGGTCCAGATTCCCAGTTCAGCACCGGTTCTTGGTCCCGACGTCTCCCTGTCGGTCCAGATTCCCAGTTCAGCACCGGTTCTTGGTCCCGACGTCTCCCTGTCGGTCCAGATTCCCAGTTCAGCGCCGGTTCTCAGTCGTGTGTTTAAAAGTTACTAACATTAATTGGACGAAAATCACCAGAGAGCGACGCCAGAACCAGAACCAGAACCAGATCAGACGGATGCAGAGTCCAGTCTGAAGGACGTCGACGCGTCGTAACCGACGTCTACACGTAGCTGAAAATTAACTTAATGATCTGAGCGCGTCGAGTGTTTCTAAAGTTCTCCAGAACGGGTCGTCCAGACAGAACGGGTCGTCCAGACAGAACGGGTAGTCCAGACATTTATCATCCAGAAGGATCTCATCGTCATGGTGACGTTACCGTCTCTGTGTTCAGGTTTCTGAATACATTAGGGACGCGCCATAACTGTTTTTATAAAAGCGATAACACACACATAAACCTAAGATCATTACATCAATACTATGAACAAAATCAAAAACAGTTTTGACTTTTTATATGAACAGATATTTATTTTCTCCAATGAAAAACTATTGTCAAGCCTCTCAAACATTTTCATAAAGCTATCAAACAAACCTATTTGATATCTCACATTAACTTAAATAAGGTTCATTACTGACTGATATAAAAAATAAAGACTCCTTGAACTGATAGAAATACATGCATCAGAATTACTAACTGAAAAAGATTAACATTTAAAGGATTTTGGCTTGTGGTTCCATTTAAATTAATACCTTTAATTATAGTAAATGAGGTTCAGTAGTTTTTATTTTTTAATCTCATGCAAGTTTTAGATGAGAGAGATGATGGGGAGTAGAGACTGCTGCTGGCTTGTGCACGTTAGCATTAGCTCTTGTTAGCGTGATTTCAAAACTCCATGGAAGTGATTATGTTTAAGGGTGTCCCGATCCCTGATCGGATCGGCCTTAAACATTATTATAACGCGCCGATCTTTTTTTCATTTTTTTTTTTTCTTCAAAAAGTGATCCTGATTAACACAAATTAATAAAGTAATCATATTACACAAACAAAAATATTTTTTAAACTATATACATTTAATAATTTGCACTGAAATGAGGTTTCCCAGCAGCGCTGTCTTGTATCCACCTTAAAAGTTTAGACCGGCGGCGTCAGGATAAACTTTAGCAAAAATGTCAGCAGTGTGGCAGCGCTATAAAATTATATATAAAATTATAAAATAAAATTATAAAATTACAAAGACCGACGCTTCAACTGCGACTTGAAACGTGTGGAAGGCTGAGATATCATGATGGGTAAGTAAGAAGAGAGTTTACAACACCACCAATTTAATCAGACACTTAAAAAAGCACCATCCTAGCGAGCAGGAACCTTCTGTCAGGCGTCGACAGTAAAACCTTTAACCTGTGAAGCTTTTAAAAGAAAGGACAAACTCCCGAAAGACTCGGAGAAATACAGAAAAATCACCGAGCTAATGGCGGAATGTATTACTGAGGACGACCAGCACATTTACAAGGCATTTAACCGGCTCATTAATTACCTCGAGCCTCGTTCCCGCCATTACATGAACGACAAAGGACACAAAGGTGCGCGAACATGTGCAGCGGGTCTTGAAAGAAGTGAAGTTAATATTTTATGTTATTTTTATTCTGATGTGATTTCATTGATTGCAAAGACTTCTGCTAGTGTTTTCACTGCCTTAAACTGCTAGCCAAGTTCACCTGCTGCTATTTAAATGAAGTGCTTTGTTCTTTAGTACTGAGACTGTTGAACAGTCACTGTTCTGTAACTAAATGTGTTTTATAATAATTCTCCCAAACAAAAAAGAAAGAAAGAAGAGTGTTTAAATAAGTTATTGTTTATTTTATGAGATGATAAAAGCTATTAATCTCAGCTTGGATGCAGGCCTATTTATTAATGTACACAGGAAATAAAATGCACAGGAAATTAAACTCTGTTTGCCCACTCAAAAAAAGTTAAATCAGATCGGAAAAAATCGGAAATCGGCCGATCATCAAAATTAAAAGATCGGAATCGGATCGGGACCCAAAAAAACGTGATCGGGACGTCCCTAGTTATGTTGTAGGTGGCTGATCAGGTTTTACGTATTAAAGCTTGTGCTTCCCTCCTCGTAGAATTCACTCGGAGGATTCGTCACAAATAACCACCAAACTATCTTCTTCTGAAACTTTAACCAAGTTCCACGCCGCCATGTTTGTTGTGATCAGCGCTGTGCTGCATTCAAGGTGTAACGTAAATTCCGATGGTGGTCGCTGAGACCTCAGCACAAGTTTCTACTTTATATTTCAGCTTTTTCACAAAAAATTAGGCCTTAAAACCCCAAATTATTGTTGTAAAATCTAAAATCTCACCACATCACAAATTTGTCATTAAAACAAAAATCACTTTTTTTTTTTTTTACATCTCACACAAAATTTAAAAAGGTAACTTTTTGACATTTTTAGTCATAAAACCATGACTTTTCTAGAATCTTCCGCTATAAAATCGTTGTGATTTCATAAACCGTGTGACGGTGAAGCAGCTCCTCAACGCTCCTCCTGCTGATGGGACACCTGTCCAGTCGGACATGAAGGGGGAGGAGCTTGAGCCTCCACCTGTTGCAGGTGTCTGATGTCAGAAGTCAGCCAGGTTTAAAATGAGGAAGTAGGTCTGAAAGGTTTAAAGGAAAGTAGGACCCTTTTTTTAAATGTCTGTTGAATTTTAAGGGTCAATGATGCTGACATCATTATGACATCATTATGTAGCGTCTCAAAGCTGATGTCTTTCCTCTCATTACTACGATCTAACATGATTTAAAAACCAAAAAGGATCCTCTGGAGCTCAAACTGAAAGGTAGAAATAACAGGTGGAGTTTTTATCCAGTCCGGCTCTTTAGATCGTTAATTGTGGCCCGTAAATCCGTTTTAACGAGCAGCTGAGCTGATTATTTCTGCTGCTGATCCAGCTTCATTTAAACGGATCGTCCTTCTGAGAACGTTCCAGAAGATCCAACACCTCCTGCGATCCATGTGAACTATCAGGAAACGTTCGATTCCTTCCAGACACCAAACGACAGCAGCGCCACAGTCTCACGGGTCGTCCAGCCCGTCCGTAGAGGGGAGGACATCACTTCCTGTGTCCCACAGTTCTTCGGTCCACCAGTTTATAAACTGGTCCTGACTCTTCTTCGCTGCTGGAACTGAAGTTTGGACTCACTGGACTGGAGGTATCAGCTCCAGGTGTTTGGGTCGGTACCGGGCTGACTGGTTCTGAGAGCAGCTGGCAGTGACCTTGATGCTAAAGACGCTAATGCTGCGGTAGTTTTGATTGTGGAGGTCAAAGGTCAAACCCAGACTGAACTCTTGAGTTTTTCTTTTCTGGATTTAATTGAACCTGGACTGGTTCACTGATCTCTGGTTAACTAACTTAATCACTTATTAACGAGCTAACGTCACACTGAAGTTAAACTAAACTGTATCATTTATCTCCTGAAACTACTGCCTAAGTAAAATCTAGTTCTTCTATGTTCGTCACGTTTATTCTTCTGTACGTAGTTTCAGCTCTTTTAATGGCCGACAGACGTGAGAAAGAAAACAGGTTTAATAAAAGTTCGTCACAAGGAAACAAAAACCCGCCAAACGAACCAAACGAGGTAAATCCAGTTAAAAACGCTCCACAGCTCAGATGTCACGTTTACATCACGTTTACAGAGTGATGACATCACCAGAGTGATGACATCACCACTGTAAATGTTGAACCTGTGAAATAACCTGAAGAATTGTTTCAGACGACCTTCACACCCACGTCTTCTCACCACCTACGTTAGGGGGAGGGGCTACGTTGGAGACCTGAAACCGCTCTGAACCAGACAGTAGGGATGGAACGGTTAGCGGTATTACGGTAAAGCGCGGTAAAATTTTACGCTATAGCGATTACCGTTTATGTTTGACTTCATCTCGTTATCGCGGTCGATTAGCGGGATGTTTAATATCAGCCTCATTCAAGTCTGAGAGCGACTCGCGTGAATATGTAGCTTGTAACATCTACATCGTAACGTTAGCATGGCGGGAAGTGGTGATAGCACGCAGGACATTGAAAAAGGACCGGAACGATGTTCTTCTGATGCAGTTAAAATATTAATTTATTCCATTAACTGATCCGACGGCAGTTAGCGCCACAGCGGTCAAACAGCTAACCAATAACAGGCAGCTACCTTTATACCTGACCCTCAGGTAACAACACGGCGACACCCACAGACACACAGAGTGAACTACAATTCAGAACAACATATTTGGCTCCTAAACAACTGTTTCTTTATTTACACATTTATACGTATTTAAGGTTCAGCTTAAAGTCCAAAGTTTATTTCATTTAAACTATAATTTTTGTTCTTGATAATTGTTTGCATATTTTGACCGACTATGGTTGTTAAAGTGTTTATTTAAATTTTTACCAGACAAATCAGCTTTTGTTCCTGTTATTTATTTTGTTCACTTTAAAATTAAACCTCTTTCTGTGACAGTTGTTTCTCCGTTTAGTTTCATTTTGATAAGATTTTGGCTTCTGATGTTTTAGTGACAAGAAAATCACAAGATTTAGTGAAATTATTAAAATGTATTCTTTTTTAGACATTTGTACAGCAATTAAGAGTATCGCGATAATATCGTAAACCGTGATAATTTGGTCACGATAATCGATATCAGATTTTCCATATCGTTACTACCTACGTTGGGGGGCGGGGCTACGTTAGAGACGTTTCCTGAAAACGCCTTGAACCCGACCCAGATGTGTTTTCTGGTTCCAGGTGTCAGACACTCTGGAGTACATCAAGTCGGACCACCACATGGACCTGCAGTGTTACTACGCCACCGAGCTCACCGCCCTGAAGTCCGAGTATCCCGACGCCGCCGTGGCGCCCGTCCACCTGCAGCACAACGCCCTGGAGTCCATCCACATGGCCGAGCTCCGCACCGAGCTCAACAAGCTGCGGCCCGACGCCCTGCTGATGGACGGCATCGGCAAACTGGACCCCGAGTTCGGAGGGGCGCCGTACGAGCTGCAGCCCAGCGAGGAAGGGAAGGCCTCCACGGCGGCGGGACAGCCCGGGGGCGGCAGGGCGGCCGCCACCACCAAGACGCAGAGCCCGACGGTGAGGAAACCCCGCAACATGCAGGGGGAGAAGCCGTTCTCCTGCACGCAGTGCGGGAAGAACTTCAGCACTCTGGGGAACCTGAAGACCCACCAGCGCATCCACACAGGTGAGCGCCCCTACACCTGCTCGCAGTGCGGCAAGAGCTTCGGTCAGGCGGGCAACCTCAAACGCCACCAGCTGATCCACACGGGCCAGAAGCCCTACGTGTGCGCCCACTGTCCGAAGGGCTTCACCAAGGCGGACGACCTGCGCTCGCACCAGCGGCTCCACACCGGCGAGCGCCCGTTCATCTGCGGCACCTGCAGCAAGAGCTTCGGCCAGTCCAAGGAGCTGAAGGCGCACCAGCTGAGCCACACGGGCGAGCGGCCGTTCTGCTGCCAGCACTGCGGCAAGAGCTTCACCAAGGAGACCAGCTACCGCAACCACGTCCAGATCCACACCGGCGAGAAGCCCTACACCTGCTCGCAGTGCGGGAAGACTTTCAGCAACTCGGGCGTCCTAAAAACTCACGAGAAGATCCACACGGGCGAGCGGCCGTTCGGCTGCACGCAGTGCGGCAAGAGCTTCGGCCGCCTCGGCCACCTGAAGGCGCACCAGCAGATCCACACGGGCGAGCGGCCGTACGCCTGCCCGCAGTGCGGCAAGACTTTCAGCCAGTCGGGTCACCTCAAAGCCCACGAGCAGATCCACAAACGCGAGCGGGCCGACACGGCCAGCACCAGCAGTGACGGCGGCAGCGCCGTCGGCAGCGACAGCAGCTAAGACTTGACCGCCTCCCGGAGAAACAAAGTATTATTCCTCTTTTTGTTTTTTTTTATAAATACTATATCTAAAGGTTTCTTTATGAGTTTTCTTACATTTTCATACCTTTTGTGCTCTTTTACATTCGAACCGTGTGCAGAGTGGACCGACGTATGCGAGTGTCTGCGTGTATGTTCCTTATATACGGCGTGTCTGTGGGCGGCGCCGTCCACCACCCGAGCTGGACTGACGCACAGAGGCGGGGCTTATTTTCGGAGCACCCAGAATACTTACAAGCACAAATGGTTGAGAACTTTTGTATTTCGAGTTTTTTACTGAATCGGACCAGCAGCTCCGCCAGAACCCCGTTAACCGCGAACCGTCAGGACGGTTTCCGTTGATCCAAAGGACTGCAAACGCGTCTGCGCCGTTTACACCGCTCGTTCCAGGGTACGTAGATACCTCGTCATCAAAAACAGTCACTGGGCGGGTTTCCGTTTCCGGGGCAACGGGGTAAAACCGTTACTGGACCCCCTCCTGATGTTAGTGCTCTGCCGGACCTCCTGGTTCAGGGCGGATACAACCAGCTGGGCCACACCCACTTCTGTTACACAAGTTAGCTGTTTTAGCTTAGCTGGCTCAGCTAATGCTAACCTGTGATGCTAGTTGGCTGGATGATGATTCAGTCTGATCTGATCTGGGAGCTGAGGATCCAGTACCACTGGTTCTCTTCTGGCTCCACCCATTTTACCCATAATGCATCCAGCAGAGACTTGAGACAAATATCCCACAATGCATTTTTCGTCAACAAGTGAAGGTAAAGGCAGAGAGGATCTGTTCAGTCATTAAAAAACAACTCAGGATTTTGGACGTCGTGGTTTTACAGAAACATGAAACTACAGAAGTTAAAGACTTTTACAAGAAAAACTAAGTTTATTAACTATAAAGTTAAAAGTTGTTTTGTGAGTCGTGATATTACAACAAAAACAGAGACTGATTCTACAGAAGATAATATTTTAAAACTATTAATCTAGAACAGAAATGTGGACCCCCGTTAGCGGAAACCCGTTAACAGAAACCCGTTAACAGAAACCCGTTAACGGAAGCCCATTAATGGGAACCCGTTAACGGAAACCCGTTAGCAGAAACCCGTTAGCGGAAACCCGTTAACGGGAACCCGTTAACGGGTTTCCGCTAACGAGTTTCTGTTAACGGGAACCTGTTAGCAGAAACCCATTAACGGAAACCCGCCTGCTGATCTGGAGGGTGAAACCGCTGAAACCATCAACGGTTCCAGCTGGTTCTGGTAAACGGGCTCAACTTCAGGTTCCTCCATCTCCTTCTAAGTACTCAGTTACGTTTCCACGTTTGTGGTGTTTTACTCGGAGGAGGCGTGGCCTCCCGCAGGGAAGGCGTGGCCTCCTGCAGGGCGTAACCCGACCACGCTGCTGTTTTTATTGATCAGTATTGACGGACGTCGTTTATCGGCGGGTTTTCAGCGTCGTTGGGATCCAAGGACCAAACTCAGCACAAAGGACCCAATACCCCCCCCCCCCCCCCCCCCCCCCCCCCCCATCCAGATCGCTCACTGTGTACAAATCTAATATTGATTATGTCATTCCTACAAAAATGTATTAAAAGGAGAAAAAAAAAACAGTAAAATACAAAACGATGCAGCATCTCGTTCTGGAGACATTAAAGAATAACGACACTTCTGGATCTGGTTCCTTCATTTCTGATCTGATCGGAACGTTGTAGTTGTTGGGAACAAAGAAACATGATGAAGATGGCGTCTTCATCATCTTCATCATCATCATCATCTTCATCTTCATCATCTTCATCCAGACCAGTCGTCCTGCGTCCAGAATCAGGTCTGAACGTTTAGAGGTGTTAATTACCCAGAAAACTGTTAATGAGGAGGCGACATCAGGCCGTCGTCTTGGTTTCTGATTGGATCATTGGATCCACCTGCTGGTTCTGTCAGGTATCACAGGTGTCAATCATCCAGACGTACGCTGGAGTTTTATTCATAAACAGCCGCTGGATGTTGATTTATAAATAAAAACATGAAAAAAAGGATCAAATGTAAAACTTTCCAGAGAGAGAAGATCAATGAACGTCTTATCAATCAGTCACTGACACCTGATTGATTATCTATCAGTCAGTCGCTGACACCTGATTGATTATCTATCAGTCACTGACACCTGATTGATTATCTATCAGTCAGTCACTGACACCTGATTGATTATCTATCAGTCACTGACACCTGATTGATTATCTATCAGTCAGTCACTGACACCTGATTGATTATCTATCAGTCACTGACACCTGATTGATTATCTATCAGTCAGTCACTGACACCTGATTGATTATCTATCAGTCAGTCACTGACACCTGATTGATCATCAATCAGTCACTGACACCTGATTGATTATCTATCAGTCAGTCACTGACACCTGATTGATTATCTATCAGTCAGTCACTGACACCTGATTGATCATCAATCAGTCACTGACACCTGATTGATTATCTATCAGTCAGTCGCTGACACCTGATTGATTATCTATCAGTCAGTCACTGAACACCTGATTGATTATCTATCAGTCAGTCACTGACACCTGATTGATTATCTATCAGTCAGTCACTGACACCTGATTGATTATCTATCAGTCGGTCACTGAACACCTGATTGATTATCAATCAGGTGACTCTGTCTTCAGTCAGCAGATGTTGCTGCTGGTTTCAGTTCATTCCAGATGTTAGAAGAACAGTGATCTTTGATCCAGACTCAGGTGTCAAACTGACCCGTTAAAGGTTTCTGTTCCAACCAGCAGAAACACCTGACTGGTTTTCTGAACCAGTTCAGTGGACTGAACGGAACCAGTCAGGTGGTTCTGGTTGGAACAGAAACCTTTAACGGGTCAGGTTCAGACTGATTCAGAAGTTGATCATCTCGATTGATTTAAAATGGAACCAAAGAGCTGGAAGGAACCAGAACCAGAGAACCAGTACTGGACTGGAAGAAGAACAAAGAGTCAGGATCCAGATGTTCATTGAGTTCTTTTATTGATTGAAGACAGATTGGAGAAGTTTCTGCTCTCAGATCTGCAACAGGTGAAGGTTAGAAATGCTCCTGATCAGGTGCAGAAAGGTGAGAGGTTTGGATTAGGCTCCGCCCCCCGGCCAGACGACCACACGGTTGGTCTCAGGTGGTCTCAGATGGTCTCCTCGATGACCTTTGTGATCACCGTCTTGGTGGTTGTGGTGGTGGAGGAGGAGGAGGACAGAGACCTGCAGGAGACAAACGGGTCAAACTCAAACATGAGGTTCTGGTTCTGAGACCGGTCCGGTTCCCTCCATGAACACCTGCCGTTATTTGGACCTTTCTGACCTCCAGTTCTATGGAGCCCCGTTTGGGTCATAATTCAATAAGAATGGTTTGTGTGTCAATCACAGCAGAGGGGGCGGAGCCATTTATGTGATTGGCTGCTCTCATTCAGACATAAGCAACAGAACAGTGAATATGGTCCAAACTGAACCGCACCTTGATGACATCACAGCCCGCTGCTAACGGGACCTCACGGCCAAAACTAGTCGATGTCAGAACGTAGAATGGAGAAGGATCAGCCAATGAGGGCGCAGGTCAACCACTGGTCCCGCCCACTGGCAAAATGTCATTATGTAAAAACTCATTCTTAGATATAAAAAAAATAATCCATTCTGAAATAAACTATTATGCATTAAACTAAGATTAAATAATAAGAAAAATATATTTCATAATAATAAACACCTGTATTTGATAACAGACTCATTTATTCATTGAATTATGACCCAAACGGGCCTCCGTACAGTTAAAGGTTCTGATTAAAGTGTTTCATTTAAGAAAGTTGAAGATTTAAACCAAAGCTGCCGGTCGGTTCCGGAGCAGCTCCTCTGGTTCTGTCGAACCTTCTCACCCGGACCAGAGGAGCCGGTCGGTTCCGAGCGGCTCCTCTGGTTCTGTCGGACCAGAGGAGCCGGTCGGTTCCGGAGCGGCTCCTCTGGTTCTGTCGGACCAGAGGAGCCGGTCGGTTCCAGAGCAGCTCCTCTGGTTCTGTCGGACCTCCTCACCCGGACCAGAGGAGCCGGTCGGTTCCGGAGCGGCTCCTCTGGTTCTGTCGGACCTTCTCACCCGGACCAGAGGAACCGGTCGGTTCCGGAGCGGCTCCTCTGGTTCTGTCGGACCTTCTTACCCGGACGCCTCTCCGTCCAGCAGCCGTCGGTACTCGGCGATCTCCATCTCCAGCCGGGTCTTGATGTCCAGCAGCGTCTGGTACTCGTGTCCCTGCCGCTCCAGATCAGCCCTCAGCTGCACCAGCTGCTCCTCCAGACTGCTCACCTGCACAGGTGAAGCCCAGAGCTGAAGTTCAGGTGAACCAGAGCGCGTGGAGGCGGCGGCGGGTGCCGTCACTCACCATGACCTGGTAGCTGCTCATCTGCATGGCGTAGCGGCCCTGGACGTCGGCGAGAGACGCCTCCAGAGAAGCTTTCTGTGGGGAGACGCTTTGAGTCACGGTCCTGGTTCTGGTTCTGGTTCTGGTTCTGGTCGGTCTCAGAGACCTCAGAGTTCTGTTCTCACCATGCTGAGCTGCGACTGGAGCTCGATCTCCAGAGCCTGGAGCTGGCTCTTCACCTCCTTCACCTCCGACGTGGACGACTTCAGCGTCATCTCTGTGGACGCCACCTCCTTGGAGAGGACCTCCGACTGCGGGACAAAGACAGACCGCGTCAACCGGACACGCCCCCTGCAGCCGCCGGTTCTGGTTCCCGCCTCCTGGTCCGGGAGCTCCTACCTTGGCCTGGAACCAGCCCTCCAGCTCTTTGCGGTTCTTGCCAGCGATGGCCTCGTAGTGTTCCCGGATCTCCTCCATGACCTTAGTGAGGTCCTCCTGAGGAGCAGCGTCCACCTCCACGTTCACCTGGCCGCTCACCTGAGTCCTCATGGCCAGCAGGTCCTGCAGGAGCCGGAGGAGACCGGTTCAGAGAGTCACCGCAACATTTTACTAAACATGAAAGTTTCCTGAAGAAGCTGAGAAAACTGTCATTTCAACAAGACATTACAGGACACGTGACCCTGGAGCCCCGCCCCCTGGAGCCCCGCCCCCCGGAGTCTCCTCACCTCCTCGTGGTTCTTCTTCATGGATACCAGCTCGTCGGTCAGCCCGTCGATCTGCATGCTCAGGTCGGTCTTGGCCACGCCCACTTCTCCCAGCAGCACCTTCAGCCCGGCGATGTCGGCCTCCACCGACTGGCGCATGGACAGCTCGTTCTCGTACCTGCGGAGTTCAAGGAGGCACCAGGAACTTCAAGAACCTGGAACAGGACTGACCGGACCAGAACCAGCAGCTCAGGTGCTCCAGATGTTAGTTTGTTTGTTTTATGAACTGAAATCCTGTTTAGATATTAAAGTTTAGACTCCAGAGTTTAACTTCCTCCAGTCGGCTGTGAAGCTTCTAAATGAGCTCAGATGGTTCCGGTTCCACCTGCAGTACCGACAGCAGCCAGCAGGGCTCATTAATTCAGTTACTGAGGTTCATTAACGAGGAATAATTAAGAGGACAATCAGCCGACAGGTAAAAACAAATGTGGACCAAACTGCTAAAAAAAAAAAACATGTTTGAAAAGATAAATAAAAATGTAAATGAAAAATAACATCTGCCAGCAGAGGGCGCTGCTGATGATGAAATTCACTTTCTCTTTTTTTTAAAGTTGGTTTGTTAATTCTTTATTTTTATTTCTGATAAAATATGAATTTATTAGCAGCTGTGGAAGTAATTAATTACAAATACTCAAATTACTGTAATTAAGTAGTTTTTTTTGGGTACTTGTACTTTTGAGTAGATTTTCAAGCCTGTACTTTTACTTGTACTTAAGTATTCATTATGCCATGGAATCTACTTAGTTACTTTTAGTTACTCAACTATAATAACCAGACCTTTTATCTACATTTTTGTAGCCAGTAAGGTGATTTGATAGCAAACAAGCTGATAAAACAAAAACGGGATGTTAATTATTGATCTTTATTTGATTCTGTGTTTAAGAAGAATTTAACCAGTTAAAAATGTATTCCTGAATATTTAATCAATAGTCGTGGCAGCAACTGCACCTCATCTAATTTTTTGAGACATTTGCTGAACAGGGAAATAAAAACTAAAAATGAGAAGAAAAGACAAAAAAACAACCAATCAAAACAAAAAAAAAAAAAAGACTTGTTTTGTATCTTATCAGTTATTAATGATTAATTGTTAGCGTTCTAACAACATTTAGAGCCGTAGTCTGGAGAGGTGACGGTGACATCACTGACGGTGACATCACTGGTTAAAAGTAACTAATCCCCTGAGTAGTTTTATGATGAATACTCTGTACTTCTACTTAAGTATTTTTCAAACACTAGTACTTTTACTTGTAATTGAGTAATATTTTAGCAATGTAACAGTACTTGTACTTGAGTACAGATTAGCAATGATTATTCTACATTATTGATTCAGAGTTGTTGTTAGGAGGAAGGAGTCAGAAACAGGGAAGGAAACAAGGAGAGGAACTGACTTGATCCTGAAGTCGTCCTGAGCCAGTCTGGCGTTGTCGATGCTCAGAGAGACGCTGCCGTTGACGACGAGGGCGTCCTGGATCTGAAAAGGTCGTTAGGAGATTCGTTAACGAGGCAGCTTCACCTGGATCAGGTGAGCAGCACCTGAGACTTCCATCCAATCAGCCGAAGCCTCGATTCTCTTCTCGCAGTATTCAAGTTACCGAGTAGCGTCTCTGACACCAGAACCGACATCTTTATTTCCCTCCACATGTTTTTAAAGCTTCAGCATCACCTGCACAGGTAGGCTCCAGGTGGAGCTCAGGCTCCTCCCCCTTTCACCTCAGTCAACAGCAGGTACAAGATGACGTTTTAAAAATAGTTGAAATTGATCAACAACATTTAGTGATTTTTTTTTTTTAGTGTAATTCTGCAGAAGTTGTTTAAAAAAAGACAAGTTTGAGAATTTTTTAGTTACAATGTTTCTGTTCAGATATTTTATAATTAAAATCTGTGATTTGAGGACAAGGAAGTAAACATCTTTGTGGAATTTAGTTAAAGTCTGTGTATCAAAAAACAAAAGCTGTAGTTTTATGTTAAAATGTCTCAGTTTCAGATGTAATTACAGGACATAAAGTTGTAGTTGGACCGAATTTTCTGGACTAAAAGTCTCACTGGAGTTTAAAAATACTATAAAATAATAATTTAAAATACTCGTCCGTCCATCTTTCAGTTTAATCTGCTCATTTATTCAGTATCAGTGTTCAGTTGTTGTCATGGAGACAAACTACTGAAATAAGATTTATAGTCCAGAAAACACGGTCGTTGAAAAAGTCACAGATTTGTGAGATTCTAGATTTTACTAATGATTTCAGAACAGAAAGTTATTAGATTCGTTATTTTATGACAAAGTTGTGATTTTGCAAAAACCTTATTGAACCCCAGCGGCCCCGGAGGCCCGCAGCGGCCCCAGTGGCCCCCAGTGGCCCCCAGCGGCCCCAGAGGCCCCCAGCGGCCCCCAGCGGCCCCAGCGGCCGCCAGCGGCCCCAGAGGCCCCCCGCGGTCTCACCTTTCCCTGCAGCTCGGCGATGGTGGCGTAGAAGCCGCTGTAGTCTTTGGCGGCGGGTCCGATCTTGGTCTCTGCGAACTGGCGGATCTTCAGCTCCAGATCTGCGTTGGCCTGTTCCAGCGCGGCCACCTTGGCCAGGTAGGAGGCCAGGCGGTCGTTCAGGTTCTGCATGGTGAACTTCTCGTTGCCGATGACGCTGTCATCCATCCCGGCTCCGCCCCCGAACCCTGCACCGCCACCAAAACCTGCACCTCCACCAAAACCTGCACCTCCACCGAAGCCTCCACCAGCAGAGAAGCTGCGGCTGGCCTGGGACACCCGGATGCCGCCACCGCCCGCACCTCCGGCCACGCTGAAGGAGCTCAAGCCCCTGCCGGAGCCGAAGGATGCTCGGCCGAGGCCGCCGCCCATCAGGGAGCTCCGTGAGGAGGAGGAGGAGGAGTACGCCATGGTCGCCATGTCGGAGCAGAGGAGATCTGTCTTCTCAGGAGCAGGAGAGAAGTGAGGAGAAACGGCGCGGACCGCTGCTTATGAAGGCGTCCAGGTGGGCTGAGCTGCAGGTGAGGGGGCGGGGTCTTCGTCCACACCCACAGAGGAAGGTCACGTACTCAGATGTGAACGTTACTGAACAGCTGACTGAGATGAAAACTCTCCTTCCTTTAGTGTAAAAGAAAATCACCTGACAACAACAGAATATATATCTGAATATCAAACCAAACAAAAACACCTGACTGAAATAATATTTACTAAAATAATTAAGACAAAAGGAAGGAAACTCATGTGGGCAATCCCAAGTACCCCCTCACTGCTTCCAGAGGGTTAAAGAGTTGCAGGTGTGCAGACCTCTATGAGACCAGATGTTCTGGCATCTGGATCATCCAGGTGTTTTAGAGCAGCTGTCTGAGAGAAGATACTGCTGCTGCATTTAAAACCACATGTAACCTGGAGGACACCTGCTGGAGGACACCTGCTGGAGAACACCTGCTGGAGGACACCAGCTGGAGGACACCTGCTGGAGAACACCTGCTGGAGGACACCTGCTGGAGGACACCTGCTGGAGGACTACTGCTGGAGGACACCTGCTGGAGGACACCTGCTGGAGAACACCTGCTGGAGAACACCTGCTGGAGAACACCTGCTGGAGGAACACCTGCTGGAGGACACCTGCTGGAGGACACCTGCTGGAGAACACCTGCTACTGGAGAACACCTGCTGGCTCAGCTGTTCATCCAGGAGGATGAGATCCTGCACACCCAGGAACACTGCAAGAACGTTGGTGGAACACTGCTAACACACCGCTGAGACACTGCAGCCAGGAACGTTGCAGGAACGTTGTAGTAACATTGCAGGAACATGGTAGGAACGTTGGAGGAACGTAGCAGAAAAGTTTCAGGAACGTTGGTGGAACGATGCAGGAACGTAGCAGGAATGTTGCAGGAACGTGGTAGTAACGTTGCAGAAACGTTGCAGGAACGTTGGTGGAACGATGCAGGAACGTTGCAGGAACGTAACAGGAACGTAACAGGAATGTTGCAGGAATGTAGCAGAAAAGTTTCAGGAACGTTGATGGAACGATGAAGGAACGTAGCAGAAACGTTTCAGGAACGTTGGTGGAACGATGCAGGAATGTAGCAGGAATGTTGCAGGAACATTGCAAAAACGTTGCAGGAACGTTGCAGAAAAGTAGCAGGAACGTTGCAGAAAAGTAGCAGGAACGTTGCAGAAAAGTAGCAGGAACGTTGCAGGAACGTTGCACGAACGTAGCAGGAACGTAGCAGGAACGTTGCAGGAACGTTGCAGGAACGTAGCAGGAACGTTGCAGGAACGTTGCAGGAACGTAGCAGGAACTTAGCAGGAACATTGCAGGAACGTTACAGGAACGTAGCAGGAACGTAGCAGGAACATTGCAGAAAAGTAGCAGGAACGTAGCAGGAACGTTGCAGGAACGTAAGAGGGAAGGTAGCAGGAACATTGCAGAAAAGTAGCAGGAACGTAGCAGGAACGTTGCAGGAACGTAGCAGGAACGTTGCAGGAACGTTGCAGGAACGTTGCAGGAACGTAGCAGGAACTTAGCAGGAACATTGCAGGAACGTTACAGGAACGTAGCAGGAACGTTGCAGGAACGTAGCAGGAACTTAGCAGGAACATTGCAGGAACGTTGCAGGAACGTAGCAGGAACGTTGCAGGAACGTTGCAGGAAAGTTGCAGGAACATAGCAGGAACGTAGCAGGAACGTTGTAGGAACGTAGCAGGAACGTAGCAGGAACGTTGTAGGAACGTAGCAGGAACGTTGCAGGAACGTATTTTGAGACTTTTTGTCAAAGTTTTGACTTTTACAAAATTAGAACTTTCTGACAGAAAATTTACAAATTTGTTGAAAAATTGTGAACTTTTGTAAATTTCAACTTCGCTGAAATTTTCGTTCCACTAGTTTTTGTTGTAAATTCAAATTTATCGAACCCTGGAGTTTTTCACTAAATAAAATCACTGAACGTTTCTGGAGTTTCAGGTTTTAATTTGAATTTAACTCAAAGGGGGAGGGGCCTGACTACACCTGGGCTCTACCTGTGCTCCGACCAGTTTCAGATGTAAATGAGTGAAACCTGCAGGGTTCTTCAGAAGAGTATGAACTTGTTGACGGCGGTCGTGTCACACCTGGTTTCACTGAGTGGATCATGTGACCAGCCCCTCCCTCCCTGTTATTTAACCTCAGCGTTGCCGTCGGCGCTGCTTGTTCAGCAGAAAGGGTCTTTGGCAGCGAGCCAACACTCGTCACCGTGTCATGTCCTTCTTCTTCTGCTGCTGTGGGAAACCGCCTCCGGTTGACATCGTCATGGCGTCGCTGCTGTCACTCGGTAACGAGCTTGTTGTGCAAACTCAGAGTTCAGGCGGGAGCGTCCTCCACCCAGAGCAACAAACCGCTTTCATCCAGTTTGGTGTCAGCGGGAGTTCAGGTGTTCAGAGACCAGAACTTCTGGAATCAACTGGGTTTCTGCAGGAATTCAGGTTAAAATGTGACCCGATCTTCATTTCAGTCTCCAGAACAAACGCAAAGTTCTTCACTGGATAAAACAGTGAAGAACCTTCCTTCCTCCAGAACTCTGAACAGTTCTGGAGGAAGGAAAGAACCTTGGAGAACCAGCTGGTTGGAGTGACTTCACAGGTTCTTTCAGAATCTCTGGATCAGAACTGCTTCAACTCGGACTCATTAAATCAATGGTACCACCCTTGGTTCTCCTATGTTTTACTCAAGGTTCCCTGACGGTTCTATCTGGGTTCCAACTTGGTTCCTCCATGATTCTCCAATGGTTCCCCCTTGGTTCCTCTACGATTCTCCAATGGTTCCAACTTGGTTACTCCACGATTCTCCCATGGTTCCAACTTCATTCGTCCACAATTCTCCCAGGGTTCCCCCTTGGTTCCTCCTTCATTTTCCCATGGTTTCCCCCTTGTTTCCCCCACAATTCTTCCATGGTTCCCCCTTGGTTCCTTCATGATTCTCTCATGGTTCCCCCTTTGTTCCTCCATGATTCTCCAATGGTTCCACCTTGGTTCCTCTACGATTCTCCAATGGTTCCCCCTCGGTTCCTCTATGATTCTCCAATGGTTCCCCCTCGGTTCCTCTACGATTCTCCCATGGTTCCCCCTTGGTTCCTTCATGATTCTCCCATGGTTCCTCCACGATTCTCCAATGGTTCCCCCATGGTTCCTCTACGATTCTCCAATGGTTGCAACTTGGTTCCTCCACGGTTCTCCCATGGTTCCAACTTCGTTCGTCCACAATTCTCCCAGGGTTCCCCCTTGTTTCCTCCATCATTCTCCCATGGTTCCCCCTTGGTTCCCCCACAATTCTTCCATGGTTCCCCCTTGGTTCCTGCATGATTCTCTCATGGTCCCCCCTTGGTTCTTCCACGATTCTCCAATGGTTCCCCCTTGGTTCCTCTACGATTCTCCAGTGGTTCCCCCTCGGTTCCTCTATGATTCTCAGATGGTTCCCCCTCGGTTCCTCTACGATTCTCCCATGGTCCCCCCTTGGTTCCTTTTTGATTCTCCCATGGTTCCTCCACAATTCTCCAATGGTTCCCCCATGGTTCCTCTACGATTCTCCAATAGTTCCAACTTGGTTCCTCCATGATTCGCCCATGGTTCCCCCTTGGTTCCTCCATGATTCTCCCATGGTTCCCCCTTGGTTCCTTCGTGATTCTCCCATGGTTCCCCCTTGGTTCTTTCATGATTCTTCTATGGTTCCCCCTTGGTACTTTCATGATTCGCCTATGGTTCCCCCTTGGTTCTTTCATGATTCTCCCATGGTTCCACCTTGGTTCCTTCATGATTCTCCCATGGTTCCCCCTTGGTTCCTTCATGATTCTCCCATGGGTTCCCCCTTGGTTCCTTCGTGATTCTCCCATGGTTCCCCCTTGGTTCTTCCATGAGTCTCCAATGGTTCCACCTTGGTTCCTCTACGATTCTCCAATGGTTCCCCCTCGGTTCCTCTACAATTCTCCAATGGTTCCCCCTTGGTTCCTCTACGATTCTCCAATAGTTCCAACTTGGTTCCTCCACGATTCTTCCCATGGTTCCAACTTGGTTCCTTCATGATTCTCTCATGGTTCCCTCTTGGTTCCTCCACGATTCTCCAATGGTTCCCCCTTGGTTCCTCTACGATTCTCCAATGGTTCCACCTTGGTTCTTCTACGATTCTCCAATGGTTCCCCCTTGGTTCCTCTATGATTCTCCAATGGTCGCCCTTGGTTCCTCTATGATTCTCCCATGGTTCCAACTTGGTTCCTTCATGATTCTCCCATGGTTCCTCCACGATTCTCTAATGGTTCCCCCATGGTTCCTCTATGATTCTCCAATGGTTGCAACTTGGTTCCTCCACGATTCTCCCATGGTTCCCCCTTGGTTCCTCCATCATTCTCCCATGGCTCCCCCTTGGTTCCCCCACAATTCTTCCATGGTTCCCCCTTGGTTCCTTCATGATTCTCTCATGGTTCTCCCTTGGTTCCTCCACGATTCTCCAATGGTTCCCCCTTGGTTCCTCTACGATTCTCCAATGGTTCCACCTTGGTTCCTCTACGATTCTCCAATGGTTCCCCCTTGGTTCCTCTACGATTCTCCAATGATTCCCCCTTGGTTCCTCTATGATCCTCCCATGGTTCCAACTTGGTTTCTTCATGATTCTCCCATGGTTCCTCCACAATTCTCCAATGGTTCCCCCATGGTTCCTTTACGATTCTCCAATGGTTCCCTCTTGGTTCCTCCACGATTTTCCCATGGTTCCAACTTCGTTCGTCCACAATTCTCCCAGGGTTCCCCCTTGGTTCCTTCATGATTCTCTCATGGTTCCCCCTTGGTTCCTCCACGATTCTCCAATGGTCCCCCCTTGGTTCCTCTACGATTCTCCAGTGGTTCCCCCTTGGTTCCTCTACGATTCTCCAATGGTTCCCCCTTGGTTCCTCTACGATTCTCCCATGGTTCCCCCTTGGTTCTTTCATGATTCTCTCATGGTTCCTCCACGATTCTCCAATGGTTCCCCCATGTTTCCTCCATGATTCTCCCATAGTTCCCCCTTGGCTCCTCCATGATTTTTCTATGGTTCCCCTTGGTTCTTTCATGATTCTCCCATGGTTCCCCCTTGGTTCTTTCATGATTCTCCAATGGTTCCCCCTTGGTTCCTCTTTGATTCTCCCATGGTTCCCCCTTGGTTCCTTCATGATTCTCCCATGGTTCCTCCACGATTCTCCAATGGTTCCCCCATGGTTCCTCTATGATTCTCCAATAGTTCCAACTTGGTTCCTCCATGATTCTCCCATATTTCCGCCTTGATTCCCCCACAATTCTTCCATGGTTCCCCCTTGGTTCTTTCATGATTCTTCTATGGTTCCCCCTTGGTTCTTTCATGATTCTCCTATGGTTCCTCCTTGGTTCTTTCATGATTCTCCAATGGTTCCACCTTGGTTCCTTCATGATTCTCCCATGGTTCCCCCTTGGTTCCTTCGTGATTCTCCCATGGTTCCCCCTTGGTTCTTCCATGATTCTCCCATGGTTCCACCTTGGTTCCTTCATGATTCTCCCATGGTTCCCCCTTGGTTCCTTCATGATTCTCCCATGGTTCCCCCTTGGTTCCTTTGTGATTCTCCCATGGTTGCCCCCTTGGTTCTTCCATGATTCTCCAATGGTTCCACCTTGGTTCCTCTACGATTCTCCAGTGGTTCCCCCTTGGTTCCTCTACGATTCTCCAATGGTTCCAACTTGGTTCCTCCAGAATTCTCCCATGGTTCCACTCTGACTTTATTCTGGATCATTCTTGTTTCCAGAACCGCTACAGCTCAGATAAATCTGGAGGATGTCTGGTAGGGCTGAACGATTTTATCGATCCTGCGATAAATATCTATATTTTATTTCCCCAGAGAGTATCGATTTTTCAGCCGTGGGTATCGATATTCTAAACTTCTTGAAACCCACGTGTCCCACCTTTAAAAGCTCGCAACTGTTTAAATAAATGAAACCATTTTTCTCAACACATCTTTTATTCATGTTGTCCAGCATTAGCAAGCTGCCTGTCAGCCATATAATGTGTAATTAATGCTTTCAGGTTAATTAATTTAATCAAAGTCATAGGAACACTCACAAGATGTCACCAAAATCACTTTGTCCCTTTAAAATCTTTCAGAAAATGATGTAAATGTAATGTAAGATGAATATCGATATATATCGTATCGTGAGCCGAATATCATGTATCGTATGGTATCGTGAGATTAGAATATCGCTACAGTTTTAATGTCTGGTCTGAATGGTTCTCTGGAGCTCGTTCTATTGGGTCTCGGTTCTTACTGGACCCGTCCAGAACCTGGACTTTCTCTCTCTGTGGTGGATTTACCTCCATGTCCAGAATCACTGTCCTGCTGCTTCGTCCAACTTCTACTGAGCTGGTCGTGTTTTAGTCGGAGGAGGCGTGGCTTCCTGCAGGGAAGGCGTGGCTTCCTGCAGGCCGTAACCCGACCACGCTGCTGTTTTTATTGATCAGTATTGATGGACGTCGTTTATAGGCGGGTTTTCAGCCTCGTTGGGATCCAAGGACCAAACTCAGCACAAAGGACCCCCCCCCAAAAAAAGCAGTAAAATACAAAATGATGCAGCATCTCGTTCTGGAGACATTAAAGAATAACGACACTTCTGGATCTGGTTCCTTCATTTCTGATCTGATTGGAACGTTTTAGTTGTTGGGAACAAAGAAACATGATGAAGATGGCGTCATCATCATGTTCATCATCTTCATCATCATTATCTTCATCATCATCTTCATCTTCATCATCTTTTTCATCATCATCTTCATCATCTTCATCTTCATCATCTTCATCATCATCATCTTCATCATCTTCGTCATGGCTGAGCCAGCGCCGGGGGGCGCTACGATGAGCGGAGCCGTGACCACGCGGGGCCAGACGAAGAAGCAGCAGCAGCAGCAGGAAGTGGTGGCCTCGCTTCCGATGTTTGAAGTCGGCGGACCGTCAGGGGCTCAACTCGTGTTCCGAGCCTGGACATTAACGGAGATAAAAGAGGCATCAGCGAGACTCCCAGACCCGCACGACTCAGTTGAGCGATTTGCGGAGGAATTCCGTGCCTTTTGCAGAGAGTTTCGACCGTCTCTGACTGAGCTAAAACGTCTGTTAGCCATGAGGCTAAAGCCCACAGATTGGAATAATCTGAAGTCGTACGTGCCTAAAGATGATGCACGCTGCGGGCAGGTTGAGTGGGCCGCCAACCACGTGTATGTACAGGCAATTGAAGCTATTGCAAAAGGCATTGAGACTGTGTTTCCATCTAAGGTGAATTTATTGAAAATTGATCAGTGCAAGAGTACAAGAGGACGAGTCAGCTGCCGACTTTTATGTTCGCTTTTGGAACGTTTATGTCGAGTCATCCGGCATGGGAGACGCTCCAGAGGGATACGCTGGAAAGGCAGAAGCGACGGTGTGGGAGCAGCATTTCCGTAATTCATTTCTGAAGGGTTTAAAGCGTGAAATTGTGGATGAACTGCAGAAAACGTGTGTCGACTATGATGAAGCAAGGTTGGTTGACATACGCAAACACGCTATTCATGTGGACAAAAACCAGACTGCCGCTAGACGTCTCAAATTGCAGAAGAAAGACGATGACATGCACAAGTCTGCTTTGTGTCTCTACAACGCTGTTTACCAGGCTCCATTCAAACGAGGAAGGGGCCGGCGTGGCCGCTTCCCACCCCGCGGCAGAGGATCGAGGCGGGGCCGGGGAGGGGCCAGCCGGAGCGACGCCTGTTTTCAGTGTGGCGAGGTAGGACATTGGGCGGCACAATGCCCAGCGGGGGCGGGGACTGAGGATTGACGTCATGTGGACTCTGCCACGGGCGTGGGGGCGGAGTCAGATGACACACCTACTGATAACGCATCACACAATGTTCTCACTGCGACCTGCAATGAAGACCTGCTTGCTAAATGTGACACACACACACTGACACCTGCTGATAACATGTCACACAATTCTCTGCCATCTGCAAACTGCAATGAAGATCTGCTTGCTCAGCTTTCTGGCACCATCGAGCGGTTGGAAAAAGGTACTACATCCCTAACACCTACTACACCTCTGACATCCAGTTATGTGAAACTGGGGCATGCCAGTTTTAAAAATATGCCCCAAATGACATTGTCTATTTCTGATTCCCCAGTAACTTTTTTAGTTGACACAGGTGCGACGATTTCTGTTATTCGGGAAGCAGATCTGCCATCTGCACCGAAGTTGAGTGGCAGATATGTCCATTCTGTCTCTGCCACGGGACACGTTGTCCGTGAGAATTTTACAATTCCACTGGGCTGTACCGATACTGATGGTAAGAAATTTAAACACTCATTTTTGTTCTCTTCACATTGTCCTGTGTCATTATTAGGACGTGATCTGATCTGTGACCTGGGGTTATCACTTGTGTCGACGCCAGAAGGCCTCAAAGTAACTAAATTAGATTTAAATGATGTTCACTCGCTTGTGCAGTTGTCTGTCAACGCCCCGTTGTATGTGTATAATTGGAAACTCCCCGTTGGTGAAATCACCAGCCATCTGCTACAGGCAGTGCACGGGGTCGTTTCTCCCACGGGGACTGAGTTTGCCCCAAGCGGTACAATTAATTGTACGTCACATTTGTCCCTGGGGCCTGATGCTGTTTACGAACAGCAATGGTACCGGGAGGGGACAATTTGTGAGAGATTGATAACACAACATCTGTACTGGTCAACGCACAAAAGCGCGTTGTCAGTGACCTTGACTCAGAGTCAGGGAAAATTGTTGACCGCTTGTGATTGCTCTGATGTGCATTATGATCTGCCTGCAGGGCGATGCAAATGTTTCAGGCGACTGCGCCCACATGTGGCCCTCTCAAAGGGCTTGGATGACACCTGGACTGACGTGGGCTCCTTTCTGACTGACTGTGTGGAGGCAGGTGACTGGGAGGCGACTCCTGACCCAGCTGTTTTTTACAGTGCCGGCAGAAAAGCATATCGTATGCTGTTCGTTTTGGGGACACACGTGACGCGGTGTGTTCACCTGATAGAAGATATGGATTTCTGCCTGCTTACTGATGTTGAGTTTGACCAAATACCAGCGCTCCAGAGCGTCCCGTCGACGTTATGGGCAAAAGGTCCACACGATGTAGGGTTAATCAGAAACGTTGAACCAGTTGTGATTACACCAAAGTCTGATTTTAGGCCGTGTCAACAACAATATCCGTTAAAAGCGGAGGGGGTGATGGGAATTACACCTGTTTTCGAATCTCTGCGCACTGCAGGTGTGATCGTCCCGTGCCCTGACTCTCCTGTCAGAACTCCGATTTTTCCGGTAAAAAAGAGTCGTGAAAATGGCCAGCCGACAGAGTGGCGCTTCGTGCAGGACCTGCAGGCCGTCAACAAGGCCGTGCAGGCCCGGGCGCCATCGGTCCCAAATCCATACACTATAGTTTCACAGATTCCTAGTTCAGCTAAATGGTTTTCTGTTGTTGATCTGGCTAATGCTTTTTTCAGTGTTCCTGTCCATCCTGACAGCCAGTTCTGGTTTGCCTTCAATTTCAAAAATGAGGCCTGGACGTTTATTCGTCTGTGTCAAGGTTATTGTGAATCACCGACGATTTACAATGCTGCTCTGCGACGCAGCCTTGAACCTTTGGAACTGTCCTCTGGGACAGTAATGCTGCAGTACACGGACAACGTGTTGTTAGCGTGTCCCACACAGCAGCAGTGTGAGACCGACACGATCGCTCTTCTTCATCACCTGGCGAAGGAGGGCCACAAGGCCAGCCTGTCTAAGTTACAGTTTGTGAAACAGCATGTGAAATTTCTGGGACACTCTATTTCAGCTGATGGCAGATCGTTGTCACCGAAGCGGGTTGAGGCGATCCAGCGTGTTCCCAGACCTCTCACAAAGAAACAGGTGATGTCTTTTCTAGGAATGTGTTCATACTGTCGGATGTTTATCGTGGGCTATGCGGAGTTGGAGGCTCCCTTGACCGCCCTCATCCATGGGAAAGGGCTGGCTGCACACGATAAGGTCAGTTGGACACCTGAGGCAGAAGAGGCTTTCCAGCGGCTGAAACGGGCCCTCCAAACCACTCCGGCCCTGGGCCGGCCGGACCCCATGCGGCCCTTCACGCAGACAGTGAGTGAAAGGGAGGGGTTCATGACATCTGTTCTGTTACAGGAACATGGCGGGGCGTTGAGGCCTGTGGCTTATTTCTCTGGTAAGCTGGATCCAGTTGCGGCTGGGCTTCCCCGTTGTTTGCGGGCTGTGGCTGCTGCTGAGAAAGCCGTCTATGCTTCACGCGATCTGGTAGGTTATGCTGATCTGACACTGTTGGTTCCGCATGCTGTGTCTATGATCCTGTTGGAGCAGAAAACATCACATTTGTCTGCTGCTAGGTGGCTTCGGTATCAGACTGTTCTCCTTGATTTACCGAACATAACTGTGAAGCGCTGCAGTGTTTTGAATCCAGCCACTCTCATGCCAGGTCCGGAGGACGGCGAGCCCCACGACTGTGTGGCCGCTGGCTGCTCATCCGCAGCCTCACAGGCCGTTTGAGTACATCATGCTTGATTTCGTTGAACTTTCTCCTTGTGAGGGGAAGAAGTACTGTTTGGTGATTGTTGATATGTTTTCAAAGTGGGTTGAGGTCTTTCCTTCCTCTAAGGCTGACAGTTCCACAGTGGCCCACTTATGGGGAAATGTTTAGGATGTTGATTTTGTTTCTGTTATCAATTTTCTGTGTTTTTGGTTTCATGTAGGCTCATGGTACTGGGTAATTTTGAAGATGTTTACTCCAATCTTGATTATTTTGGTTGTGTTTTTCCTTTTATTTACATGTGTGATTCCATGTGTACGCCACATGATGCTAAAAGCAATGATGACATCTTTTTTGCGGGATCAGAGACCTGATCCCTTCCCCGACATCAACTGGGGTGGTGCACCTGCAGGTGCTTCTGAGAATTGAATGTTCTGTGCTTTAGGTAGAGTGTGGCCTTTTTATCCCACTGGGTTTTTGGCCTAGATTAGAGTAGATAGTCTCTAGGGGTCTTTTGCCGTTCCCCTTATTTCCGGGAATCTGACAATCTAAATTATACCAAATCCAAAATTCAACTTCTAAATTTAATCAGTCCAATCATTTTAACCAATCAACAAGATTCCAATCTGAGCTGCAAACTCGTTACATAGCTGGGGACGGGTGTTTGGCCGCTAGAGGGGGCACTTCCTATAGAGTAGACTGCGCACCATTATTCCCTGTTTAGCTCGCAGTTGTGGGCTGCGCCCTTTGGGCTGGGAACCGCGTGCTCTACTGCTGTGCCCAGATAAGCTTTCATATATATCCAAAGAAAATGAGGTGCTAAAAACAAAAGCAGGGATTGTGATATTAGAAATTTATTTCAGGCTTTCTGAGGCCTTCCTGACCTCTTAAACCCTGGAGTAAAATCACTGACAGGGCTGGATGACATTTGATTAACCGTGACTTTTCATCGCTTAAACTCGTCTCAGACGAGGCCACTGTGTTGTTATGATGTTAGGCGTCAGCTTGTCTGCAGTTTGACGTGTGTCTGAATAAGATCAAGGTTATGCTGTTTACCACTTAGCCTTCAGATTATCGATGCAACTGTTTTCTTAAGTCACTGTTCACCCTGTGTCATTTGGCATTCTGTTTCTGACCTGGCTCTCATGAAGATCTGTAATAAACTGCCTGTGCACCTGCGTCAGTTGTTTGTGTCTTAATTACCAGCTGAATTGAATGCTGCACCACTGCACCTTATTACCACCCTCACAGGTGAATAGATCCTGAATTTTAATATAACAGCTTCATTCAGGCTTTGGCAGTTTACATCTCTGTTTACAGGTTTTTCTTCCAGCTGCAGGTAAAAACTGGTTTCTAGTCTGAGGTCCAGCTGCAGGTTCTGGTGGGTCAGAAACCAAAGAGTCAGGATCCAGATGTTCATTGAGTTCTTTTATTGATTAAAGACAGATTGGAAAAGTTTCTGCTCTCAGATCAGCAGCTGCTCTGATCTGCAACAGGTGAAGGTTAGAAATGCTCCTGATCAGGTGCAGAAAGGTGAGAGGTTTAGATTAGGCTCCGCCCCCCGGCCAGACGACCACGCGGTTGGTCTCAGATGGTCTCAGATGGTCTCCTCGATGACCTTTGTGATCACCGTCTTGGTGGTTGTGGTGGTGGAGGAGGAGGAGGAGGACAGAGACCTGCAGGAGGAGACAAACGGGTCAAACTCAAACATGAGGTTCTGGTTCAGAGACCAGTCCAGTTCCCTCCATGAACACCTGCCGTTATTTGGACCTTTCTGACCTCCAGTTAAAGGTTCTGATCAAAGGGTTTCATTTAAGAAAGTTGAACATTGAAACCAAAGCTGCTGGTTGGTTCTGGAGCAGCTCCTCTGGTTCTGTCGGACCTTCTTACCCGGACCAGAGGAGCCGGTCGGTTCCGAGCGGCTCCTCTGGTTCTGTCGGACCTTCTTACCCGGACGCCTCTCCGTCCAGCAGCCGTCGGTACTCGGCGATCTCCATCTCCAGCCGGGTCTTGATGTCCAGCAGCGTCTGGTACTCGTGTCCCTGCCGCTCCAGATCAGCCCTCAGCTGCACCAGCTGCTCCTCCAGACTGCTCACCTGCACAGGTGAAGCCCAGAGCTGAAGTTCAGGTGAACCAGAGCGCGTGGAGGCGGCGGCGGGCGCCGTCACTCACCATGACCTGGTAGCTGCTCATCTGCATGGCGTAGCGGCCCTGGACGTCGGCGAGAGACGCCTCCAGAGAAGCTTTCTGTGGGGAGACGCTTTGAGTCACGGTCCTGGTTCTGGTTCTGGTTCTGGTTCTGGTCGGTCTCAGAGACCTCAGAGTTCTGTTCTCACCATGCTGAGCTGCGACTGGAGCTCGATCTCCAGAGCCTGGAGCTGGCTCTTCACCTCCTTCACCTCCGACGTGGACGACTGCAGCGTCATCTCTGTGGACGCCACCTCCTTGGAGAGGACCTCCGACTGCGGGACAAAGACAGACCGCGTCAACCGGACACGCCCCCTGCAGCCGCCGGTTCTGGTTCCCGCCTCCTGGTCCGGGAGCTCCTACCTTGGCCTGGAACCAGCCCTCCAGCTCTTTGCGGTTCTTGCCAGCGATGGCCTCGTAGTGTTCCCGGATCTCCTCCATGACCTTAGTGAGGTCCTCCTGAGGAGCAGCGTCCACCTCCACGTTCACCTGGCCGCTCACCGCCGTCCTCATGGCCAGCAGGTCCTGCAGGAGCCGGAGGAGACCGGTTCAGAGAGTCACCGCAACATTTTACTAAACATGAAAGTTAGAAAAATAAACTGTGTTTTCCTGAAGAAGCTGAGAAAACTGTCATTTCAACAAGACGTTACAGGACACGTGACCCTGGAGCCCCGCCCCCCGGAGCCCCGCCCCCGGAGCCACGCCCCCCCGGAGTCTCCTCACCTCCTCGTGGTTCTTCTTCATGGTTACCAGCTCGTCGGTCAGCCCGTCGATCTGCATGCTCAGGTCGGTCTTGGCCACGCCCACTTCTCCCAGCAGCACCTTCAGCCCGGCGATGTCGGCCTCCACCGACTGGCGCATGGACAGCTCGTTCTCGTACCTGCGGAGTTCAAGGAGGCACCAGGAACTTCAAGAACCTGGAACAGGACTGACCGGACCGGAACCAGCAGCTCAGGTGCTTCAGATGTTAGTTTGTTCAATGAAATTTGTTGTTTGTTTGTTTTATGAACTGAAATCCTGTTTAGATATTAAAGTTTAGACTCCAGAGTTTAACTTCCTCCAGTCGGCTGTGAAGCTTCTAAATGAGCTCAGATGAAATGAAAAATAACATCTGCCAGCAGAGGGCGCTGCTGCACTGAAATTCACTTTCTCTTTTTTTAAAGTTGGTTTGTTAATTCTTTATTTTTATTTCTAATAAAATATGAATTAATTAGAAATAATGATTCTACATTATTGATTCAGAGCTGTTGTTAGGAGGAAGGAGTCAGAAACAGGGAAGGAAACAAGGAGAGGAACTGACTTGATCCTGAAGTCGTCCTGAGCCAGTCTGGCGTTGTCGATGCTCAGAGAGACGCTGCCGTTGACGACGAGGGCGTCCTGGATCTGAAAAGGTCGTTAGGAGATTCGTTAACGAGGCAGCTTCACCTGGATCAGGTGAGCAGCACCTGAGACTTCCATCCAATCAGCCGAAGCCTCGATTCTCTTCTCGCAGTATTCAAGTTTCTCATCCATCTTTCTGCTCCGTTACTGTTTTCAGCTGCTGATTTTATCATCTTCATTTTAAATGTTTCTCTTTGCTCTCATATCTGCGTCTCTCAGTCTTTACGGTTTAATCTGCTCATTTATTCAGTATCAGTGTTCAGTTGTTGTAATGGAGACGTGGAGGAGTTACAGGACCAGACAAACTACCGAATTAAGATTTATAGTCCAGAAAACACGGTCGTTGAAAAAGTCACAGGTTTGTGAGATTCTAGATTTTACTAATGATTTCAGAACAGAAAGTTATTAGATTCGTTATTTTATGACAAAGTTGTGATTTTTCAAAAACCTGATTGAACCCGGCGGCCCCCAGCGGCCCCCTGCGGCCCCGGAGGCCCCCAGCGGACCCGGAGGCCCCCAGCGGCCCCGGAGGCCCCCCAGCGGCCCCAGAGGCCCCCAGCGGCCCCCAGCGGCCCCAGCGGCCGCCAGCGGCCCCAGAGGCCCCCCGCGGTCTCACCTTTCCCTGCAGCTCGGCGATGGTGGCGTAGAAGCCGCTGTAGTCTTTGGCGGCGGGTCCGATCTTGGTCTCTGCGAACTGGCGGATCTTCAGCTCCAGATCTGCGTTGGCCTGTTCCAGCGCGGCCACCTTGGCCAGGTAGGAGGCCAGGCGGTCGTTCAGGTTCTGCATGGTGAACTTCTCGTTGCCGATGACGCTGTCGTCCATCCCGGCTCCGCCCCCGAACCCTGCACCGCCACCAAAACCTGCACCGCCACCAAAACCTGCACCTCCACCGAAGCCTCCACCAGCAGAGAAGCTGCGGCTGGCCTGGGACACCCGGATGCCGCCACCGCCCGCACCTCCGGCCACGCTGAAGGAGCTCAAGCCCCTGCCGGAGCCGAAGGATGCTCGGCCGAGGCCGCCGCCCATCAGGGAGCTCCGTGAGGAGGAGGAGGAGGAGTACGCCATGGTCGCCATGTCGGAGCAGAGGAGATCTGTCTTCTCAGGAGCAGGAGAGAAGTGAGGAGAAACGGCGCGGACCGCTGCTTATGAAGGCGTCCAGGTGGGCTGAGCTGCAGGTGAGGGGGCGGAGTCACCGTCCACACCCACAGAGGAAGGTCACGTACTCAGATGTGAACGTTACTGAACAGCTGACTGAGATAAACTCTCCTTCCTTTAGTGTAAAAGAAAATCACCTGACAACAACAGAATAAATATCTGAATATCAAACCAAACAAAAACACCTGACTGAAATAATATTTACTAAAACAATTAAGACAAAAGGAAGGAAAATCATGTGGGCAATCCCAAGTACCCCCTCACTGCTTCCAGAGGATTAAAGAGTTGCAGGTGTGCAGACCTCTATGAGACCAGATGTTCTGGCATCTGGATCATCCAGGTGTTTTAGAGCAGCTGTCTGAGAGACTATACTGCTGCTGCATTTAAAACCACATGTAACCTACCTGGAGGACACCTGCTGGAGGACACCTGCTGGAGGACACCTGCTGGAGGACACCTGCTGGAGAACACCTGCTGGAGAACACCTGCTGGAGGACACCTGCTGGAGAACACCTGCTGGAGAACACCTGCTGGAGGACACCTGCTGGAGAACACCTGCTGGAGGACACCTGCTGGAGGACACCTGCTGGAGGACACCTGCTGGCTCAGCAGTTCATCCAGGAGGATGAGATCCTTCACACCCAGGAAGACTGCAAGAACGTTGGTGGAACACTGCTAACACACCGCTGAGACACTGCAACCAGGAACGTAGCAGGAACGTTGCAGGAAAATAGCAGGAACGTAGCAGGAATGTTGCAGGAATGTTGCAGGAACGTAGCAGGAACGTTGCAGGAACGTAGCAGGAATGTTGCAGGAACGTTGCAGGGACATAGCAGAAACGTTGCAGGAACGTTGCAGGAACGTAGCAGGAACGTTGTAGGAACGTAGCAGGAACATTGCAGAAAAAAAGCAGGAACGTTGCAGGAACGTAGTAGAAATGTAGCAGGAACGTTGCAGGAACGTAGTAGAAACGTAGTAGAAACGTTGCAGGAACGTAGTAGAAACGTTGCAGGAACATTGCAGAAACGTTGCAGGAACGTAGTAGAAACGTTGCAGGAACGTTGCAGAAACGTTGCAGGAACGTAGCAGGAACGTTGTAGGAACGTAGCAGGAACATTGCAGAAAAAAAGCAGGAACGTTGCAGGAACGTAGTAGAAATGTAGCAGGAACGTTGCAGGAACGTAGTAGAAACGTTGCAGGAACGTAGTAGAAACGTTGCAGGAACGTAGCAGGAACGTTGCAGGAACGTAGCAGGAACGTTGCAGTAACGTTGTAGGAACGTTGCAGGAACGTAGCAGGAACGTTGCAGGAACGTTGCAGGAACGTAGCAGGAACGTTGTAGGAACGTAGCAGGAACATTGCAGAAAAAAAGCAGGAACGTTGCAGGAACGTAGTAGAAATGTAGCAGGAACGTTGCAGGAACGTAGTAGAAACGTAGTAGAAACGTTGCAGGAACGTAGTAGAAACGTTGCAGGAATGTTGCAGAAACGTTGCAGGAACGTAGCAGGAACGTTGTAGGAACGTAGCAGGAACATTGCAGGAACGTAGCAGGAACGTAGCAGGAACATAGCAGGAACATTGCAGGAACGTTGCAGGAACATTGCAAGAACCTTGCAGGAACGTAGCAGGAACATTGCAGGGATATAGCAGGAACGTAGCAGAAACGTTGCAGGAACGTTGCAGGAACATTGCAGGAACGTAGCAGGAACGTAGCAGAAACGTTGCAGGAACATTGCAGGAACGTAGCAGGAACATTGCAGGAATGTAGCAGAAACGTTGCAGAAATGTTGCAGGAACGTAGCAGGAACATTGCAGGAACGTAGCAGGAACATTGCAGGAACGTTGCAGGAACGTAGCAGGAACATTGCAGGAACGTTGCAGAAAAGTAGCAGGAACGTAGCAGGAACATTGCAGGAACGTAGCAGGAACGTAGCAGAAAACGTTGCAGAAACGTTGCAGGAATGTTGCAGAAAAGTAGCAGGAACGTAGCAGGAACATTGCAGGAACGTAGCAGGAACGTTGCAGAAACGTTGCAGAAAAGTAGCAGGAATGTAGCAGGAACATTGCAGGAACGTAGCAGGAACGTAGCAGGAACGTTGCAGGAACGTTGCAGAAAAGTAGCAGGAACGTAGCAGGAACATTGCAGGAACGTAGCAGGAACGTTGCAGGAACGTTGTAGGAACATAGCAGGAACATTGCAGGAACGTAGCAGGAACGTTGTAGGAACGTAGCAGGAACATTGCAGAAAAAAAGCAGGAACGTTGCAGGAACGTAGTAGAAATGTAGCAGGAACGTTGCAGGAACGTAGTAGAAACGTAGTAGAAACGTTGCAGGAACGTAGTAGAAACGTTGCAGGAACGTTGCAGAAACGTTGCAGGAACGTAGTAGAAACGTTGCAGGAACGTTGCAGAAACGTTGCAGGAACGTAGCAGGAACGTTGTAGGAACGTAGCAGGAACATTGCAGAAAAAAAGCAGGAACGTTGCAGGAACGTAGTAGAAATGTAGCAGGAACGTTGCAGGAACGTAGTAGAAACGTAGTAGAAACGTTGCAGGAACGTAGTAGAAACGTTGCAGGAACGTAGCAGGAACGTTGCAGGAACGTAGCAGGAACGTTGCAGGAACGTTGTAGGAACGTTGCAGGAACGTAGCAGGAACGTTGCAGGAACGTTGCAGGAACGTAGCAGGAACGTTGTAGGAACGTAGCAGGAACATTGCAGAAAAAAAGCAGGAACGTTGCAGGAACGTAGTAGAAATGTAGCAGGAACGTTGCAGGAACGTAGTAGAAACGTAGTAGAAACGTTGCAGGAACGTAGTAGAAACGTTGCAGGAACGTTGCAGAAACGTTGCAGGAACGTAGCAGGAACGTTGTAGGAACGTAGCAGGAACATTGCAGGAACGTAGCAGGAACGTAGCAGGAACATAGCAGGAACATAGCAGGAACATTGCAGGAACGTTGCAGGAACATTGCAAGAACCTTGCAGGAACGTAGCAGGAACATTGCAGGGACATAGCAGGAACGTAGCAGAAACGTTGCAGGAACGTTGCAGGAACATTGCAGGAACGTAGCAGGAACGTAGCAGAAACGTTGCAGGAACATTGCAGGAACGTAGCAGGAACATTGCAGGAATGTAGCAGAAACGTTGCAGAAATGTTGCAGGAACGTAGCAGGAACATTGCAGGAACGTAGCAGGAACATTGCAGGAACGTTGCAGAAAAGTAGCAGGAACGTAGCGGGAACATTGCAGGAACGTAGCAGGAACGTAGCAGAAAACGTTGCAGAAACGTTGCAGGAATGTTGCAGAAAAGTAGCAGGAACGTAGCAGGAATATTGCAGGAACGTAGCAGGAACGTTGCAGAAACGTTGCAGAAACGTTGCAGAAAAGTAGCAGGAATGTAGCAGGAACATTGCAGGAACGTAGCAGGAACGTAGCAGGAACGTTGCAGGAACGTTGCAGAAAAGTAGCAGGAACGTAGCAGGAACATTGCAGGAACGTAGCAGGAACGTTGCAGGAACGTTGTAGGAACATAGCAGGAACATTGCAGGAACGTAGCAGGAATGTTGCAGGAACGTTGTAGGAACGTTGCAGGAACGTAGCAGGAACGTTGCAGGAACGTTGTAGGAACGTTGCAGGAACGTAGCAGAAACATTGCAGGAACGTTGCAGAAAAGTAGCAGGAACGTAGCAGAAACGTTGCAGGAACGTTGCAGAAAAAAAGCAGGAACGTTGCAGGAACGTAGTAGAAACGTTGCAGGAACGTTGTAGGAACGTAGCAGGAACGTAGCAGGAACATTGCAGGAACGTAGTAGGAACGTTGCAGGAACGTTGTAGGAACATAGCAGGAACGTTGCAGGAACGTAGCAGGAACGTTGCAGGAACGTTGCAGGAACGTTGTAGGAACATTGCAGGAACGTAGCAGGAACATTGCAGGAACGTAGCAGGAACGTAGCAGGAACGTAGTAGAAACGTTGCAGAAACGTTGCAGAAATGTTGCAGGAACGTTGTAGGAACGTTGCAGGAACGTAGCAGGAACATTGTAGCAACGTTGCAGGAACATTGCAGGAACGTTGCAGGAACGTAGCAGGAACGTTGCAGAAAAAAAGCAGGAACATTGCAGGAACGTAGTAGAAACGTAGTAGAAACGTTGCAGGAACGTTGTAGGAACGTTGCAGGAACATTGCAGGAACGTAGCAGAAACGTTGCAGGAATGTAGCAGGAACATTGCAGGAACATTGCAGGAACGTTGCAGGAACATTGCAGGAACGTTGCAGGAACGTAGCAGGAACGTAGCAGGAACGTTGCAGAAAAAAAGCAGGAACATTGCAGGAACGTAGTAGGAACATTGCAGGAACGTAGCAGGAACGTTGCAGAAAAAAAGCAGAAATGTTGCAGGAACGTAGTAGAAACGTTGCAGGAACATTGCAGGAACGTTGCAGGAACGTTGCAGAAACGTAGCAGGAACGTTGCAGGAACATTGCAGGAACGTTGCAGAAACGTAGCAGGAACGTAGCAGGAACGTTGCAGAAAAAAAGCAGGAACATTGCAGGAACGTAGTAGAAACGTAGTAGAAACGTTGCAGGAACGTTGTAGGAACGTTGCAGGAACGTAGCAGGAACATTGCAGGAACGTTGCAGGAACATTGCAGGAACGTTGCAGGAACGTAGCAGGAACGTTGCAGAAAAAAGCAGAAACGTTGCAGGAACGTAGTAGAAACGTTGCAGGAACATTGCAGGAACATTGCAGGAACATTGCAGGAACGTAGCAGGAACGTTGCAGGAACATTGCAGGAACGTAGCAGGAACGTAGCAGGAACGTTGCAGAAAAAAGCAGAAACGTTGCAGGAACGTAGTAGAAACGTTGCAGGAACATTGCAGGAACGTAGCAGGAACGTAGCAGGAACGTTGCAGGAACATTGCAGGAACGTAGCAGGAACGTAGCAGGAACGTTGCAGGAACGTTGCAGGAACGTAGCAGGAACATTGCAGGAACATTGCAGGAATGTTGCAGGAACGTTGCAGGAATGTAGCAGGAACATTGCAGGAATGTTGCAGAAACGTTGCAGGAACGTTGCAGGAACGTTGCAGGAACGTAGTAGAAACGTAGTAGAAACGTTGCAGGAACGTAGTAGAAACGTTGCAGGAACGTTGTAGGAACGTAGCAGGAACGTAGCAGGAACATTGCAGGAACGTAGCAGGAACGTTGCAGGAACGTTGTAGGAACATAGCAGGAACGTTGCAGGAACGTAGCAGGAACGTTGCAGGAACGTTGTAGGAACGTTGCAGGAACGTAGCAGGAACATTGCAGGAACGTAGCAGGAACGTAGCAGGAACGTAGTAGAAACGTTGCAGGAACGTTGCAGAAATGTTGCAGGAACGTTGTAGGAACGTTGCAGGAACGTAGCAGGAACATTGTAGGAACGTTGCAGGAACATTGCAGGAACGTTGCAGGAACGTAGCAGGAACGTTGCAGAAAAAAAGCAGGAACATTGCAGGAACGTAGTAGAAACGTAGTAGAAACGTTGCAGGAACGTTGTAGGAACGTTGCAGGAACATTGCAGGAACGTAGCAGAAACGTTGCAGGAATGTAGCAGGAACATTGCAGGAACGTTGCAGGAACGTTGCAGGAACATTGCAGGAACGTTGCAGGAACGTAGCAGGAACGTAGCAGGAACGTTGCAGAAAAAAAGCAGGAACATTGCAGGAACGTAGTAGGAACATTGCAGGAACGTTGCAGGAACGTAGCAGGAACGTTGCAGAAAAAAAGCAGAAACGTTGCAGGAACGTAGTAGAAACGTTGCAGGAACATTGCAGGAACGTTGCAGGAACGTTGCAGAAACGTAGCAGGAACGTTGCAGGAACATTGCAGGAACGTTGCAGAAACGTAGCAGGAACGTAGCAGGAACGTTGCAGAAAAAAAGCAGGAACATTGCAGGAACGTAGTAGAAACGTAGTAGAAACGTTGCAGGAACGTTGTAGGAACGTTGCAGGAACGTAGCAGGAACATTGCAGGAACGTTGCAGGAACATTGCAGGAACGTTGCAGGAACGTAGCAGGAACGTTGCAGAAAAAAAGCAGAAACGTTGCAGGAACGTAGTAGAAACGTTGCAGGAACATTGCAGGAACATTGCAGGAACGTTGCAGGAACGTAGCAGGAACGTTGCAGGAACATTGCAGGAACGTAGCAGGAACGTTGCAGAAAAAAAGCAGAAACGTTGCAGGAACGTAGTAGAAACGTTGCAGGAACATTGCAGGAACGTAGCAGGAACGTAGCAGGAACGTTGCAGGAACATTGCAGGAACGTAGCAGGAACGTAGCAGGAACGTTGCAGGAACATTGCAGGAACGTAGCAGGAACGTAGCAGGAATGTTGCAGAAAAAAAGCAGAAACGTTGCAGGTACGTAGTAGAAACATTGCAGGAACATTGCAGGAACATTGCAGGAACGTTGCAGGAACGTTGCAGGAACGTAGCAGGAACATTGCAGGAACATTGCAGGAATGTTGCAGGAACGTTGCAGGAATGTAGCAGGAACATTGCAGGAATGTTGCAGAAACGTTGCAGGAACGTTGCAGGAACGTTGCAGGAACGTTGCAGGAACGTATTTTGAGACTTTTTGTCAAAGTTTAGACTTTTACAAAATTAGAACTTTCTGACAGAAAATTTACAAATTTGTTGAAAAATTGTGAACTTTTGTAAATTTCAACTTCGCTGAAATTTTCGTTCCACTAGTTTTTGTTGTAAATTCAAATTTATCGAACCCTGGAGTTTTTCACTAAATAAAATCACTGAACGTTTCTGGAGTTTCAGGTTTTAATTTGAATTTAACTCAAAGGGGGAGGGGCCTGACTACACCTGGGCTCTACCTGTGCTCCGACCAGTTTCAGATGTAAATGAGTGAAACCTGCAGGGTTCTTCAGAAGAGTATGAACTTGTTGACGGCGGTCGTGTCACACCTGGTTTCACTGAGTGGATCATGTGACCAGCCCCTCCCTCCCTGTTATTTAACCTCAGCGTTGCCGTCGGCGCTGCTTGTTCAGCAGAAAGGGTCTTTGGCAGCGAGCCAACACCCGTCACCGTGTCATGTCCTTCTTCTTCTGCTGCTGTGGGAAACCGCCCCCGGTTGACATCGTCATGGCGACGCTGCTGTCACTCAGTAATGAGCTTGTTGTACAAACTCAGAGTTCAGGCGGGAGCGTCCTCCACCCAGAGCAACAAACCGCTTTCATCCAGTTTGGTGTCAGCGGGAGTTCAGGTGTTCAGAGACCAGAACTTCTGGAATCAACTGGGTTTCTGCAGGAATTCAGGTTAAAATGTGACCTGATCTTCATTTCAGTCTCCAGAACAAACGCAAAGTTCTTCACTGGATAAAACAGTGAAGAACCTTCCTTCCTCCAGAACTCTGAACAGTTCTGGAGGAAGGAAAGAACCTTGGAGAACCAGCTGGTTGGAGTGACTTCAAAATTCTTTCAGAATCTCTGGATCCTTCATGATTCTCCCATGGTTCCAACTTGGTTCCTCCATGATTCTCTCATGGTTCCAACTTGGTTCCTCCATGATTCTCCCATGGTTCCAACTTGGTTCCTTCATGATTCTCCCATGGTTCCAACTTGGTTCCTCCATGATTCTCTCATGGTTCCCCCTTGGTTCCTCCATGATTCTCTCATGGTTCCAACTTGGTTCCTCCATGATTCTCCCATGGTTCCCCCTTGGTTCCTTCATGATTCTCCCATGGTTCCAACTTGGTTCCTCCATGATTCTCTCATGGTTCCCCCTTGGTTCCTCCATGATTCTCCCATGGTTCCCCCTTGGTTCCTCCATGATTCTCTCATGGTTCCCCCTCGGTTCCTCCATGATTCTCCCTTGGTTCCCCCTTGGTTCCTCCATGATTCTCCCATGGTTCCCCCTTGGTTCCTTCATGATTCTCCCATGGTTCCAACTTGGTTCCTCCATGATTCTCGGTTCCTGGTCTCGGTCCAGGATGGTGTTTCTGACGTTCAGATCTTGTTTCTTCACCTTTTTAAAAATGTTCATTCTGAAAGGATGGAATTCTGGGAGGCTAAAGTTAGCGGACGTAGCTCCTTGTAGCTCAACCGCTATGTTCAGTTATGACGTCAAAATTACAACTTTGTCCTTAAATCACGAGATTTGTTGTAAAATGGCAAATTTCTCAATTAGATTTTTTTTATTAAACCTCAAATTTTGCAAAAACTGGAACTTTTTTCTTGTGAAATTGTTTTTTTTTTTTCCTAAAATGATTTAATTCTTTTGTGAAAGTAAAAAAATCATGAAAATATTCCTAAAAAGTTCATTTAACCAATTTCACAAAATCTTTGCTCTAAAATCAAAACATTTGTTGTAAAAATCACGAAGTTCACAAAATTCGAAACTTTTTTACTAAAACTATTCTTTTTTGTAAAGTTTTGCTAAATTGCAACTTTTAGTCCTAAAGTGATTTGAATCAGCATTTTTGGTAGAAAGTTTTCCGTCTGGACGGAGGTCCGATCACCTGAAGCAGGAGACCGGTTTGTTCTGGGGTTCACATACTTTCAGCAGATTTACGGCCCAGGTGGACCCGTCGGACCGGATCGTTCTGCTCAGAGTCCAATAAACGGCCCATAAATCAGCCACCTGCACTCGTCTTTTCTCCATCCATCCATCATCCACCCACTCGCTCGCTGACACCTTCGCATCTCAGCCCAGAAGGTTCTGGCTGTACAAACAGAGCTGGTACCAGGTCCAGGTAGAACTCCAACGGTCTGGACCAGACCAGAACCAGCAGAACCTGGAGCAACACCTGGCAGAGCCGCACCTGCAGCCCAGATTAGGACCAGGTGAGTTTGTTTCTGGGATGGTTTGGAGGTCCGGTCCGGTCCGGTCCAGGCAGCAGCCAACATCCAGCATCAGGATCCAGCAGAACCAGCGGGTCAACGCTGACCCGTTTCTGGATCAGTGGCGGCTGGACGGGTCCTGCTTTGAACAACTGTGTTCAGGAACCTGTTGGACGTCACCGTGACCTTCACCTGTTGGTCCCGGGACCAGAACCAGGACCCAGAATGCAACAGCTGGTCACTCCAGCGTCCCGTTCGGGTCGGACTTCAGTTCGTTAAACGTGATCCGGGCTCAGGTGTTAACGAGGAAACCAGGGAACCTGACTGAAGCTGCTGGAGGGGCAGCTGGGACGGCGGGTCACCTGGACCAGGACCAGGACCTGGTTCTGAAAGCAGCAAACAGAGACTTCACGGTTCTGCTAGTTCCCGTAAACCTGACGTGAGCCTGGAAGGCCGCGGGCAGGTTGTCAGCAGGTATTAGGAGCTGAGAGTCTCAGGTGAGGAATGAAGGTCTGTGAGTGACAGGTGAGCTGCTGGAGCAGGTCCGCCTGCAGTTCTGGAATGTTCTGCTGCAGGTTCTGACTCCAGCTCGTCTCCGGATAATTAAAACGTCATTTTAGTCACACAACAGCAGCGAGACGAGCAGCTGAAGAGTTTTAAAACCACACCATGAATCAGAACCAGAACCAGAATCAGAACCAGAATCAGAACCAGAACCAGAATCAGAACCAGAATCAACAGCCTTTATTGTCATTGAGTCCAGCACATCCAGATAAAACCAGAACAGAAAAGGAAACAAAAAGTTGGAAGTCCTGAAGTTCCTCCACAGACGGTCTCCAGAGTCCAGACCCCCAGAACCAGTCAGAACCAGTCAGACCCAGTCAGACCCAGTCAGACTCAGTCAGAACCAGTCAGACCCAGTCAGGCCCAGTCAGAACCAGTTAGAATGTGTCAGACCCAGTCAGAACCAGTCAGACCCAGTCAGACCCAGTCAGGCCCAGTCAGAACCAGTCAGACCCAGTCAGACCAAGTCAGACCCAGTCAGACTCAGTCAGAACCAGTCAGACCCAGTCAGGCCCAGTCAGAACCAGTTAGAATGTGTCAGACCCAGTCAGAACCAGTCAGACCCAGTCAGACCCAGTCAGGCCCAGTCAGAACCAGTCAGACCCAGTCAGACCAAGTCAGACCCAGTCAGACCCAGTCAGGCCCAGTCAGAACCAGTCAGACCCCCAGACCCAGTCAGACCCAGTCAGAACCAGTCAGACTCAGTCAGGCCCAGTCAGAACCAGTCAGACCCAGTCAGAACCAGTTAGACCCAGTCAGACTCAGTCAGACCCAGTCAGAACCAGTTAGACCCAGTCAGACCCAGTCAGAACCAGTTAGACCAAGTCAGACCCAGTCAGACCCAGTCAGAACCAGTTAGACCCAGTCAGACCCAGTCAGATCCAGTCAGACCAAGTCAGAACCAGTTAGAACCAGTTAGACCCAGTCAGACTCAGTCAGACCCAGTCAGAACCAGTCAAACCCAGTCAGAACCAGTCAGACCCAGTCAGAACCAGTCAGGCCCAGTCAGATCCAGTCAGACCCAGTCAGGCCCAGTCAGAACCAGTCAGACCCAGTCAGAACCAGTTAGAACGTGTCAGACCCAGTCAGACCAAGTCAGACCCAGTCAGATCCAGTTAGACCCAGTCAGAACCAGTCAGAACCAGTCAGACCCAGTCAGACCCAGTCAGAACCAGTCAGACCCAGTCAGACCCAGTCAGACCCAGTCAGAACCAGTCAGACCCAGTCAGACCAAGTCAGACCCAGTCAGAACCAGTCAGACCCAGTCAGAACCAGTCAGACCCAGTCAGACCCAGTCAGGCCCAGTCAGAAACCCAGTCAGACCCAGTCAGACCAGTCAGACCCAGTCAGACCCAGTCAGAACCAGTCAGACCCAGTCAGACCCAGTCAGAACTGGACTGAAAAGTCACAGAATCAGAACTTTCTGTCCTGAAATCTGGATTTTTGTTGTTCTGATCAAATATTTGTCATAAAATCTCAGATTTTGTTAAAGTAGATCTTTTGACAAAATCACTTCAAAACTTCATCTCGATCTAAAATCTTCAAGTTTCAGTTGTAAAAAAATCACTTTAATTCAGTGTTAAAAGTTTTCACTATAAAATATAAAATATAAAATATGAAATATATAAAATAAGTTTCAGTTTCGCTTAAGTACAATTTTATGTCCCAAAACCACTTTTATTTTGGTTGTAAAATCATAACTTTTTGACATCAAACGTTCATTTTCTGTCATAAAAAAAACAACATTGAACTTGAAAATAAAACTTTTTGTTTTAAAGTTGCAAAATTTTCAAACTGCACGAAACTAAAAGTAAATGTTGCCGTAGAAACGCTTTGACGTCAGGCTGCTTTTGATCCTGAAACGGTTGTTCTGCAGAAAGGGGGAGGAGCTTCAGTCCACCTGAGCAGGTGCCTGGTTTCTCTGGGCCCGATCTTCCACCAAACCTCCTAAAGCCGCTATTAAGGGATAGCGGGTAGCGGGAGGGGCGTTCCCCCGCAAAGAACGCAATCTTTCACCTCCATAAACCTGCGATCTTACCTGCGCTAACCGCTATATTTATGCATGGGAGTGGTTAGGGCGTTCCACCTGTTTAACCAATCAGTGCGTCAGTAGCCATTTCCTTTAAGAGCAGGTTGCGCTTCCCGCTATTAGCAATCTTCCGCTTCCCTAAAGTCACTAACCGCTAACCGCTAACTGCTATGGAGCTTCTTTTCACCCAGATCAGAGCAGCAGCTCATCTGGGACTCTGCTGTAGAGCTTCCTCCTCTGTACTGATATATAACTAGCATAACTACATAACTAGCATAACTACATAACTAGCATAACTCCATAACTAGCATAACTACATAGCTAGCATAACTACATAACTAGCATAACTCCATAACTAGCATAACTACATAGCTAGCATAACTACATAACTAGCATAACTACATAACTAGCATAACTCCATAACTAGCATAACTACATAACTAGCATAACTACATAACTAGCATAACTACATAACTAGCATAACTCCATAACTAGCATAACTACATAACTAGCATAACTCCATAACTAGCATAACTACATAACTAGCATAACTACATAACTAGCATAACTACATAACTAGCATAACTAGCATAACTACATACATACATAACTAGCATAACTACATAACTACATAACTAGCATAACTACATAACATAACTAGCATAACTAGCATAACTACTAGCATAACTACATAATAACTAGCATAACTCCATAACTAGCATAACTAGCATAACTACATAACTAGCATAACTACATACTAGCTACATAACTACATAACTACATAACTAGCATAAACTAGCATAACTAGCATAACTACATAGCTAGCATAACTACATAACTAGCATAACTCCATAACTAGCATAACTACATAACTAGCATAACTACATAACTAGCATAACTACATAACTAGCATAACTACATAACTAGCATAACTCCATAACTAGCATAACTACATAACTAGCATAACTAGCATAACTAGCATAACTAACATAACTACATAACTAGAACTATAACTATAACTAACTAACTAGCATAACTACATAACTACAAACTACATAACTAGCATAACATAACTACATAACACATAACTAGCATAACTAGCATAACTACATAACTAGCATAACTACATAACTAGCATACTACTAACTAGCATAACTACATAACTAGCATAACTACGTAACTAGCATAACTACATAACTAGCATAACTACATAACTAGCTCTAACTAATGTGGAGCAAATTATTTAATAATTTCTTTAAGACTCCAAGAAGTTTCAACAAACTGTTCAGAAACAAATAGAGCCAGTGAAAACATTTCTAAACTAGAAAAACACTCGGAGAGCGCCGACCTCCACCAAGCAGAACGGTTCTCCCGTACAGCGATTTACAGAAGGCGGTAAAATCCGCCTTCTGGATCAGATCCGGATCAGCCTCTGAAATCTGATAGAGGTTTTTCATTGTCGATCCCTTTCATCAGTTTGGGTCAATAATTAACGGAGATATTGAGAAACAAAATTTCCGGCCTCATTGACTGAAATGTTATTTAAGATTTGAAAGTGATCTAGAATCCAGGATTTCTTCCGGATCAGAACCAAAATGAAATCAGTTCTTCCTTTTCACATTTCTGACAACTCCTGAACATTTCATCAAAATCCATCCAGAACTTTTAGAGTTATCTAGAACTCAGACAGATGAACGGGGAAAATATTCTTACACAGATGATTCCTATCGGCTACCTGGACGTCCCAGATAGTTGGTGCGTCCAGGTAAACGGGCTCAGGCAGAGCGAGAACATGTTCTCAGCAGGTGCGTCTTTGTGGGTCTTAGCGCAGAGATTTATTGATTTATATCCTTTATTTAACCAGGTAAGAGTCTCATTGAGATTAAAATCTCTTTTTCAAGAGAGACCTGGCCAAGGATGGCAACATGCGCCAAGACGCACCAAGACGCACCAAGATGTACCAAGACGTACCAAGACGTACCAAGACGCACCAAGACGTACCAAGACGTACCAAGACGCACCAAGACACACCAAGACGCACCAAGACACACCAAGACGTACCAAGACACACCAAGACACACCAAGACACACCAAGACGCACCAAGACGCACCAAGACACACCAAGACGCACCAAGACGTACCAAGACACACCAAGACGTACCAAGACACACCAAGACGTACCAAGACACTCCAAGACGCACCAAGACGTACCAAGACACACCAACACGCGCACCAAGACGCACCAAGACGCACCAAGACACACCAACACGCGCCAAGACGCACCAAGACACACCAAGACGCACCAAGAGGCACCAAGACACTACCAAGACACACCAAGACGTACCAAGACACACCAAAACGTACCAAGACACTCCAAGACACACCAAGACGCACCAAGACACACCAAGACACACCAAGACCACCAAGACACACCAAGACATACCAAGACGTACCAAGACACTCCAAGACACACCAAGACACACCAAGACACACCAAGACGTACCAAGACACACCAAGACGCACCAAGACACACCAAGACACACCAAGACGTACCAAGACGTACCAAGACACACCAAGACGCACCAAGACGCACCAAGACGCACCAAGACGTACCAAGACACACCAAGACACACCCCACGCGCCAAGATGCACCAAGACGCACCAAGACACTCCAAGACGCACCAAGAGGCACCAAGACACTCCAAGACACACCAAGACGCACCAAGACGCACGAAACGTACCAAGAAGCACCAAGACGCACCAAGACGCACCAAGACGTACCAAGACGCACCAAGACGCACCAAGACATACCAAGAGACACCAAGACGTACGAAGACGTACCAAGACACACCAAGACGTAAGAAGACGTACCAAGACACACCAAGACGTACGAAGACGTACCAAGACACACCAAGACGTACCAAGACGTACCAAGACACACCAAGACGTACGAAGACGTACCAAGACACACCAAGACGTACGAAGACGTACCAAGACACACCAAGACGTACCAAGACGTACCAAGACGTACCAAGACGCACCAAGACGCACCAAGGCACACCAAGACGCACCAAGACGCACCAAGACGTACCAAGGCGCACCAAGACGTACCAAGACACACCAAGACGTACGAAGACGTACGAAGACGCACGAAGACGCACCAAGGCGCACCAAGGCGCACCAAGACCTACGAAGACGTACGAAGACGTACGAAGACGTACGAAGACGCACTAAGACGTACGAAGACGCACCAAGGCGCACCAAGGCGCACCAAGACGTACGAAGACGTACGAAGACGCACCAAGACGTACCAAGACGCACCAAGACGCAAAGCCTTGCGATCGCGGGTAGCATGTTGACAGCTACCCGCGATCGCAAGATCACGCAATGACACGCCCATTACCACACCTACAGGTGAGTAAGGGAGTCGGCAACACGGGTAGCAGCTTTAGGGAAGCAGAAGATTGCTTTAGCGGTTAGCGGAGGTTCCTGAACCTGCAATTTGCGGTTAGCAGGTAGTTGGTAGTGGGAGGCATACGATCGGGGCCTACGTCTCCTGCAGGTCTCTACGTCTCCTGCAGGTCTCTACGTCTCCTGCAGGTCTCTCCGTCTCCTGCAGGTCTCTCTCTTCCAGCGTCTCTGCGTCCCAGTGAAGCTACAACGTGTCTCTCATGAACGTGTCTCTCATGGACGTGTCTCTCATGAACGTGTCTCTCATGGACGTGTCTCTCATGACGTGTCTCTGTCTCTCATGGACGTGTCTCTGTCTCTCGTCTCTCATGGACATGTCTCTCATGAAGTGTCTCTCATGGACGTGCCTCTCATGGACGTGCCTCTCATGGACCCTCTCATGAACGTGTCTCTCATGGACGTGACGTGCCTCATGACGTGTGCCTCTCATGGACGTGTCGTGTCTCTCATGAACGTGTCTCTCATGAACGTGTCTCTTGGACGTGTCTCTCATGACGTGTCTCTCATGAACGTGTCTCTCATGAACGTGCCTCTCATGGACGTGTCTCTCATGAACGTGTCTCTCATGACGTGTCTCTCATGGACGTGTCTCTCATGACGTGTCTCTCATGAAGTCTCTCCTCTCAGAATGTCTCTCTGTCTCTCATGTCTCTCTCTCTGAATGTCTCTCATGGACGTGTCTCTCATGAACGTGCCTCTCATGGAGGTGTCTCTCATGGACGTGTCTCTCATGAACGTGTCTCTCATGGACGTGTCTCTCGTGAACGTGTCTCTCGTGAACGTGTCTCTCGTGAATGTGTCTCTCATGGACGTGTCTCTCATGGACGTGTCTCTCATGAACGTGCCTCTCATGGACGTGTCTCTCATGGACGTGTCTCTCATGAACGTGTCTCTCATGGACGTGTCTCTCGTAAACGTGTCTCTCATGAACGTGTCTCTCATGGACGTGTCTCTCGTAAACGTGTCTCTCGTGAACGTGTCTCTCGTGAACGTGTCTCTCCTGACCGTGTCTCTCATGAACGTGTCTCTCATGGACGTGTCTCTCATGGACGTGTCTCTCATGAACGTGCCTCTCATGAACGTGCCTCTCATGGACGTGTCTCTCATGAACGTGTCTCTCATGGACATGTCTCTCATGGACGTGTCTCTCATGAACGTGTCTCTCATGAACTTGTCTCTCATGGACGTGTCTCTCATGGACGTGTCTCTCATGAACGTGTCTCTCATGGACGTGCCTCTCATGGACGTGTCTCTCATGAACGTGTCTCTCATGGACGTGTCTCTCATGAACGTGTCTCTCGTGAACGTGTCTCTCATGGACGTGTCTCTCATGAACGTGTCTCTCATGGACGTGTCTCTCATGGACGTGTCTCTCATGAACGTGTCTCTCATGGACGTGTCTCTCATGGACGTGTCTCTCATGGGTGTCTCTCATGGAACGTGTCTCTCATGGACGTGTCTCACGTCTCTCATGGACGTGTCTCTCATGAACGGGTCTCTCATGGACGTGTCTCTATGGACGTGTCTCTCGTGAACGTGTCTCTCTGTCTCTGACGTGTCTCTCATGACGTGTCTCTCATGGACGTGTCTCTCATGGACGTGTCTCTCATGGACGTGTCTCTCATGACGTGTCTCTCATGGACGTGTCTCTCATGAACGTGTCTCTCATGGACGTGTCTCATGGACGTGTCTCTCATGAACGTGTCTCTCATGGACGTGTCTCTCACGTGTCTCTCGAAACGTGTCTCTCGTGAACGTGTCTCTCCGACCGTGTCTCTCATGACGTGTCTCTCATGGACGTGTCTCTCATGGACGTGTCTCTCATGAACGTGCTCTCATGGAACGTGTCTCTCATGGACGTGTCTCTCATGAACGTGTCTCTCATGGACATGTCTCTCATGGACGTGTCTCTCATGAACGTGTCTCTCATGAACGTGTCTCTCATGGACGTGTCTCTCATGGACGTGTCTCTCATGAACGTGTCTCTCATGGACGTCTCTCATGACTCTCATGGACGTGTCTCTCATGAACGTGTCTCTCATGGATGTCTTCTGAACGTGTCTCTCGTGTCTCTCAGGACGTGTCTCTCATGGACGTGTCTCTCATGGACGGCCTCTCATGGACGTGTCTCTCATGAACGTGTCTCT